>CM053790.1:574391319-574713819 GCA_028749045.1 Cupressus sempervirens | reverse complement strand
CTAGATATTTCAACAATGGAGTTTGCCAAAAAGACTAACGATACGTCCAAGCGAGGTCTAAATATTCCGCCTCTGCAAGACCTTACTTAAAGGTGAAACATCGATACAAGTCATACAACTCTTCTCATCTTATCGTGTGTCATAGCAGAAAGATACACAATGCCTTCTTCTCTTGAATCCACTGTGTCTGAAGTCGATCTCCCCATGATCGACATTTCCAGCTTTCTACAACACTTGGATGGTCTAGATCTGACCCATCTTCGAGATCATCCAGTCCTCGCCAAACTGAGAAAGGCCTGCAAAGAGTGGGGATTTTTCCAGGTTGTCAACCATGGAATTCCAGCAGATCTTGTGAAAATGGCTGAGAGTGTTTGCCGAGATATATTGTCCCTGCCAACGGAGGTCAAAGGGAGACTCTCGACAACAGGTAATACGTACGACGCTTATTACCGGAGTCCAAATTTTGAGGCCTTTCGCCTTCCAGACCCAACAAATCCGGCTTCCATTGCCCAAATATATGCACCGATATCTCCACAAGGAAACCCAATTTTCTGGTATGTTAATTAAACTCTTTTGCCATTTAACTCTAATTCATTTTTCTCTCTCTTATGGCTACAACTTTTGCAGCGAAACCATGGCAGCATACGCTTTGTCCGTATCAAATCTTGAAAGGATAGTCACAAAAATGATCATTGCAAGCCTGGGGTTGGATGCCACCACTTTCTACCACTCTCAGTTTGAAAACCGCGGTGCAGTGTTGCGTATAAACGGCTACCCATCAACTAAAATATCGATTGGGCAGGAAGCGCTTATTGCTCATACAGATCCGAACTTGCTCACAGTTCTTTACCAAGATGATGTTGGAGGCCTTCAGATTCGATCCAAGGAGGGCGAGTGGTTGAATGTGAAACCTCTCCCTCATTCATTTGTGGTCAATTTGGGAGATTCCCTCAAGGTACGACATTTTAATCTCTATGCATACCATTTGAGTTGTCTCTTGTTTTAGTATTAGGGTCTGAATAGAATTAGGGTCTAATGTTTGTAGGCGTGGAGTAACGGGCGATACCGCAGCGCAGAGCATCGTGTTGTTTACAAAGGCAGTAAAGATCGCGTTTCAATTGGAATCTTTAGTGGGTTTCCAGAGGACGTGGAAATCTTGGCGCCTGAGGAGCTTGTGAACGAGGAGAATCCAAGGCGTTACAAGCCATTCTTATACTCGCACTTCAAGCAATACACTCAGAAGCCAAAGGAAAATACTGAGAGGGCTAAGTATTTGGAGATATTCGCCGGCGTATAAAGACAGTCTGCATTTAGTTTCATATTTAAAGGCTTTGAGTATAGGTCGATTCGCTATTTAATGAAATTCGATAGCAAATCTATAGGAATAAAAGAATTTCAGGTTCACCTGTATCGAGGAAACCAAATGTGAACATGTGAATACATTTTCTAAATTATTAAATATAAAGGTTTGATATATAAAGTAAACTAAAGGCCGTATGCCAGTTGAGATGTTCAGTTCAGGCGGGCCTACTCAAATTAAATATTTTGTAGTCTTGTCTTTATTTTATTTTATTTTTAATATTGATTTAATTTATTTAATTAATAGTATAAATTTTTTAACTTAAAAAAAGTTATATTTAAATAAAATTAAAAACTAGAGTATTATAACTTTGATTGTGTTCATTTAATTGTTTTCTTCATTCTCTTTCTTATGTTAGAATTAGTAGATTAGAAATGACACAAAATTAATATTTGGACAATCATGACATAATTCTTCTTTCATATAATTTTTTAATCCATCCAATTTATATTGAACTGATGTATTTTTAATTTTTTTCTCATTTTCAATTAAATTCATTTATAAAAGTGGAAGATGCACACAATTCATACATGTCAAATGAGCCATCAATTATAAAATATAAATAAAAAACCAAACAAGTTACACCACATTCTACCTTTACTACTCGTTAAAAGATAGGCAAAATGGAATTCTAAATAACTAGATCATGCACATCCATAAACTAATAGTATAAAGTGATTAGAATATATCATTAATTAATGAAGGTCCTCATCAATATGTAGTTGAATAGTAAAGGTAACAATTGATAACATTTTCTGAGAAAAGAAAACTTGAATACACAATAAATAAATTTAAAAAAGAAAAAGGAAAAAAAACATAATGTCATAATTTAGTCATAAAATAAGTCTTAGCCACAATTGTGACATAAGTAAAATCCTTATAATTCTTTGAATCCAATGAAAAAATGACATAAAATAATTATAATAAAAAAACTGAAACAAATTCAATCTAATCTATCTATTACAATTTAACTTACTGTTCTCACTATAATATTCCATCCTATTATACCATGATCCTTGAATAAGTAATTCTTATTGATACATAATGAATGGGAAGAATCAAATAGTTTAATTCTAACCTTATGATTATTAGCATTACATTATATTTGACCATATTACTCATTGAGATCCATGCCATGTGGAATAGCTATATCTATCCATATATGGTACTAGTAGAACCTCATTGAATAAATAGATTTAACAATTAAGGGGGGAAAAAAAAACTTAACATATTTAATAATTGAGAGTCTTAAGTCCCTTAAAAATTAGATCTTATATTAAAAAAATAAGTTTCAATATTGTCACTAGTAAGTTGTATCTCAGGTAGCCCTCTCATTATGTACTAAGGAAATTCATAAGCCATGACATATTAGGCCTATATTGGAAGTAAGATAGTTGAAGGCAAGAAGATAAATAAGATATAGCAAGAAAGTGAGTACCTTAACATGGTTAATTGCTTAAGTGGAAAGGTCCCCATAGGTTTCTCAATTAAAACTATCAGTGAAGATTCAACCTATATGATTAAAAAATTTTAGAGCATAAAATACCAAGGAATTTTGCAAAGTTTCCTATGTGGCTAAAAATCTAGCTAATATAACTAATTTTTTATTAAGTATAAAACATGTTTTATAGAGGAAACTTGAAACCCCAAAAAAATTACATTAAAAGAATGCACAAAGTCCTGAAATGGAACAATGTTTTGCCTAGAAGACACGCTGAAAACCACAATGAGCCAAACTTGGCAAAAACCAACAATAAAAACTAGATGGCCAAAAACTAGTTCGCTATCTAACTAAAACGAAGTGCACAAAAGGAACAAAAACACAACACAAAGGAAAGCACATTAGGCTAGATCTTTGAGCTTTTCTTTCAACTCCTTGTGAATAACTTTTATCTCCTCTATGATTTTCTTTATGTTTCTTTGGTTAGTCTGAACCTCCTTCTTCTATTTCTTTATCCTATTGGAGCACATTCTTTTTCTTAGTCAAGCCTCTTTGTAGTCCTTTTCTAGTTCATCCAAATGCAGCACCAGGTTAATTTCCTCCCCCTTATCCATTATTTCCCCTCTCCTCTATCTTTTTATCCTTTTCACCACCCTTGATCTCCAATTCTATAGTTTTTCCCTCTAAATCTTTGTATTTGAGATTCCAAACATTAATAAACTGGAAGGATCATTTCTCTATTTTGAGGGAATAGAAAGTGATGGATTTTTTTAGTCTCCAAGATTCCATAGGGAGGGTAAATAGGCAAGTCTTTAACATCATATTCTATGAGTTTCACATTGGACTCATCATAATCCATAGTGTAAATCATAAAGTTTCTCCCCTTCCTCATTTCTTTCTATAAGAATTTGCCTAATGGAATAATTCACCCAGGAACTAAGAACTCAAACACAAGCACAAATTAGACTAGAGTATGATTAGAATAACTATATAGTATTCAATATGCCATAGATGCCATCTAAAGAGTACACTAGGAGTACATGTCTATAAAGGCCTCAGGAGAGCTTCTAGAATGCATAGAAGTCAGAATCATGATAAGTCATACAACCAGGCACATGTCCACCAGATATGGGTTATCCTCCATTAAACAAGGAATTAAGTGTGATGATGAGAGGATAAGCCTACAATGGTGTAGCAGGAAAATCAGTGGTGTAGACAACATGTGCTAAATTAGGAGTGCAAATAATTATGTTGTCAACATGACAACTCGGTGAATGATGCAAACTCCTATGTTGTAGACACCATGTGCATAATTAGAGTTGCATACTTCTGTGAGAGTACACAAACTCTTAAGTGTCTCACCTAAATAAATAATAAAATAATGAAAACTAATTAAATAATGCATTCACCTAAGTAAACTTAAGTGTAAATAGTAAATACTTATTTACACCAACACCCACCCTTAAGTGCAACCTAGGGTAATGCCCTTAAGCTTACGAAAACTAGGATGATATGCAAGATGGGTCCTAGCTACTAGGCCATGTTAGGTACCCATGTACATAATGATATGCAAATCTCTCATAAAGCGGAGAAAGAGGGAAAACCTCATGGGAAAAACCTTCCCTGAAAAATATAGATGAATAGGGATGTATGGATGGATGGAGTAATCAAGACCCCCCATTATGACATACAACAAGTATATACAAGAGAAAAGTGGAGAAGGACAAAACACCCTAAGAGGAAAAGTCCCCCCCAAAAAAGAGAAGGAGGAGACAGGGTAGTCCCCCCTTAAAAGTAGTGTGCCAATTAGTGAGAAATACTCCAATGTAGAAGCTAAACCATGACCTCTAAATGACGTCCCTCCCCTTTGGAAGAAATAGATGGAAAATGAATCTCTATGATAATCGGTATCACTGATACCTGTCCAAAAGTCCCTGTGTCGATACTGATGATGGTTTCCTCCAATACTACTAAAGAGAAGAACAGATTGAATAAGGAATGATGAAGAACCTGCTTTAGGAAACCAATAGTCTTCTCAAATGTGAAAGAGACCTCCTATAGATGTTGTAAATGAGAATCCACAATCACGCCAACCTAGAAGGATTGATCATTTAGTGAATGGACTTGAGGGTCAGAGTGGGCCCTTGCAACAACTATAGAAGATATGTCCTCAACAAAGAGAATCGAGAAATCATCATAAAAGTCTCCCATAGCTGTTGTGTGTGACTCCATGAACAGAGCTGAAATGTCTGGCAAGAAATCATCACCTACAAGACCATGTGTACCCTGCAATGTTGAAGCACATGAATATGTCATTGTGGAAAAAGATGAAGTATCTACTTCAAAAGGAAGATGAATTTCAACAATAATGTCTCCCACATCTTCAGTGTGAGACTCCATGAACAAGCCTGCAAGGACGAAAAGGAAGTCGTCGCATGAAGGTAGTGTAGGAAGACATAAATGGTCCTACGGCACTAATTCTAAAGCATCTATGGCTGAAATAGTATCAGTAGGAGCAACAAGAGCTAGAGGTGTGATCTCATCTGGAGTTGAAGAAACCGTAGCTAGAGTGACTAGATGTAGAATGTCCACTAGAGATGGAGGAACAAAAGGATCTCCATATGCTTCCCAAATAGATAGCCAAATATCATAAGGAAAATGTGGCAGTCTAAGAGGAGCAAAAGATTCCTTACTCATACTTTTATGTAGAAAGCGAAAAAGGTTGACAACATATGTCCAATTAAAATGTGGTGGCAATGAATAGATATAAGGAAGCAATTCTGGATGGTCTCTTAGATGGTCAAGTATCAAAGTACTCCATCTGTGATAGTTCCTTGTTGTCAACTGTGGTCTAATACCATACTAGCAAATATGAAAAGACTCCATGAGATCAATCAATGAACCTCCAAAGAATCAAGGAACAACACCCCCCCCCCTCCTCGCAAAAGGTGCTTTGGCACTTGATAGTCACTTGCCAATTTAGGGCCTATTTTTGAAAGTAGTATTTCTGTCTATGAAACCTATAATCTGATTACAGATCTAGAAAGTAGACAAAAAAAAAGCACTTTCAAAAAAAATGGGACCTGATTATGTGTCCAAATGAGCTCGTACTAAGCATTTTAAGTGGAAAAAATTGAGATTTTGGAGTTGCAAAAAAAATTAGAAATAGAGATCTGAAACCATCTGCACCAATGTGTAGATCATGAAATTATACCCCAAAAAAAAAAAAAAAAATTCTCGCTAAAAGGAGTTCATATGAGGGAGATATTTCTATTTGAAAATCATTGTTGCTGTTATTTTTTCTGAATCGCCTTCACACCTCCAAAAAACAAATGGCTCTAGATTTTGCCTCAAATGTCCAATTTGGATGAAACAATATCCTATCTGGGGATTTTTTGACCTTCTAAATGTGATGCAAATATCTGATTTGCACTAGCAAGCTTCAATCTTCCCCTACAAAAAATCTCTCCTATGGCTTGATGGCCAAAATTTTTTTAGAAAATAATGTAGATCCAAAAAAATAGTAGAGATGCAGATGAAAAAAAATATAGATCTAAAAATTAAATGCACATATATGAAATGATCATACCAGTGCTGCAAATTGGTCCTTTGAGTGCCGATTTGCAAAAAAAAGGCCTCAATTTTGACTATGCCTAGGGTAGGCAACTTTATAGTCAATTTTAATTGAATCAGCATTTCAGACACAATAGCAAGTTCAAATCTAGCTCTAGATGCTCCCAATTGCTGCTAATGCCCTGGATCTGAATCGAGTCTCTTTGAGAGATGAAGCAACAACGTCTCCAATGGCTATGTGATGAGTATCTCCCTCATCTCTAATACAATGTAAGAATTTTTCTAAGGGCAAAATTCACCTAGGAACTAAGAACTCATACACAAGCACAAATAAGACCATAGTATGATCAGAATAATTGTATAGTATTCAATATTCCATATATGCCATCTCAAGAGTACACTAGGAGTGCTTGTATATAAAGCCCTCAGGGGAGCTTCTAGAATGTATAGAAGTCAACATCATGATAAGTCATACAACTAGGCACATGTCCACCAAATATGGGTTATCCTCCATTAAGCAATGAATTAAGTGTGATGATGAGAGGATAAGCCTACAATGGTGTAGCACACAAATCAATGGTGTAGACAACATATGCTAAATTAGGAGTTCGAATAACTATGTTGTTAACATGACAACTCACTGAATGATCCAAACTCCCATGTTGTAAACACCATGTGCATAATTAGAGTTGTGTACTTCTATGAGAGTACACAAACTCCTAAGTGTCTCACCTAAATAAATAATAAAATAATGCAAACTAATTAAATAATGCATTAACATAAGTAAACTTAAGTGTAAATAATAAATACTTATTTACACCAACACTTTCTTCTCTTAGAAGTCTTTATCAAGTTTAGTATACTGTCACTCAAAGCCGTTAGTCTCAACATTAGAAAGGGAAATGAATGCATCATGGTTGATAGACTCGTAATAGTTAGCCAACCTTAGAAATTCCCTTCTTTCATGTTCTTTCTCACTATTTTTATTTTGAGATTTTAACTCTATTTTCTTATTTACAAGGGAAACTGGGGTACTCATCTCCCTATAATTGATTTGAGAGTCTTTACATTTTCTAGACAAGGGGGGGATGGAATTATGCCCAAAAAGTAGTAAAGAAGGATTCTCCAAACCTCCTCCAAATAACCTTTCCACTAGTTCAAGTTTTTCTACTTCCTCCTCATTAATATCCATTTCCATCTCCTCAATTTCGTTCCCCACATTCTCCTCTTCCTCTCCTTGATTATCATCATCCTCCTCATTGTCCGATAAAAGATCCACTTTCACCATATATATCTTCTTTTTCTTGACATTGGTTTTATTAACCTTAATATGCCCCAAAATTCTTTTACCCTTTCCCTTTCCCTCCTCTAACTCTAAATTAATAACACCTTTTTTTCTTATTTTCTTTAGGATTGGATCCAGGAAAATTTTTGTGATACAATAATGAATCAATCTCATCAAACCCTCATGCATTATGGGTTTGTTATTGTTAGACCTAAGGTAATTTATGCTCAGAGACAATAAAGAAAGCAATTAGAAAGGGAAACACACCTTTTTCTTATAACATAAATTGTTGACTAAGACAAAATGGTAAGTATGGACCTTGCCATACCTGTCATCTAGAGTAATATACTATATTATCATAGTGATCACCTAACACCAAAGAAATATAATAGAAGAAGTCATGTAAAATATCTTCCTCCTCTTTGATAAGATGGCCATTAGATTTATTCAAGAATTTACTAACTTCCAATCAAGAGTACTTTAGGTCCCAAAAGAAACACTTATCTTGAGCACTCATGCTTGTAATTTTAGCCAATCAATATCTATCAAGTTGTTTCTCCTCAAGAAATCCTCCAATCCTCTCATTTTTTTCTGAAGGGTATAATGGGATGTTAAAGTTTCTCATACATAAAATATTTCCTTGCCGTATGGAATCAACCACAGTGATTGCCTCATTCCAAATAACAAGCCTACCATTACGAGTGTTGGGGGCATAAAAATTTAAAACAATCCAATTTTCAGTTTGGTTAAAGAAATTTGTGGTGACAAATTGGGCACTAACACAGATATCGTCTCCCACTACCTTGTTAGGATTTTGCATTGGAGCAATGCCACCAAAAGTGCCATTAACATCACTATAGGTATATCTAGTACTTGGCCACTCTCGAGAAAAATTTCTCAATAATTTTAAGTTCTTGCAAAAGAATCATATTAGTTTTGAGTTCAATGATCTTTTGTTTGACTTCATATTGCTTCCTGGGGCTATTCATCCCACTTGCATTCTATGATATGATCTTCATCTTCTAGGGTTCTAGGTATCCTTTAAAGTTTTCTTGTTTCCTCTATGCAATATCCTTTTCTATTTCTTTCTGACAAATATTCCTAATCGAGGGTCTCCCTTCTTTCATAGATGAACCATCATCTGCCTTAATCCCACCTCTTTTTCTTCCTCTTTGGGACCATGCATTCAAAATCATTGCTAAGGAAATCAATGCTAGGGCCCTTTGAAATGGGTGGAAAAAATTCAACAATACTTGGGCCAAAAAGTTATTGTGAAACTTCAACAAAGATATATCCACTTTCATCTACTCCCTCTGTGGCCATTTCTTTGTCCAGTACACCATCACCCGGGTGTGATATTTCCAAGGTTTGCATGTCCATAATCTCCCCCTCTTCATGAGTGACAATGTCTTTAATGAGCGTATTTGTGGTCCCTACACCTTGCACCACATCCTTTACTTCATGGGATGTTCTACTACTCTTATCAATGCAAGGAGTTCCATTGGGCTGTGGATCCCCCTCACAACCAAGTAGTTCTGTGTTGACCATGACAACCCTTTCAACAACAACCAAGCTTTCAACTACCTCAACACCTGGAGAAGAGACCTTTCTCTTGAGTTTCTCATCCTTCAGATACTCCACAAAGAGATGGCCAAAGCTATTAAATTTCTTGTAGAAAGAAGCAACATTCTCATAGATTAGTGGTTGCATCTAGGTATCCCATTTGGACTTTAGGACCACCATGGTAGGTAGTGGTTTATTCATTCCCACATTGACAAAAAACCTAGTGAAACCTAGTTTAGCCTTTGAACCAGTCATCAAATCCATTTTTGTGAACTACCAGAAGGAGCTACTAATCAATATAAAAACACACTCATCCCAAAGCTCCAAGGGTAGTCCAAGCAAGCGTATCTAGACTGGGGTAGATATGTAGAGGTCCCTCTCTGGGTTAAACCCTAGTTTGCATTTTTCCATCATCAAGTGATATTTTCCAAAATTCCAAGATCTAGCCATGATCAAATCTTAGTCCTTCTTAGCTTTGAAACCAAACAAGAAGAGGACTCCAACCATTACTAAGATGGAGACATAACTCATTAGTTCCCACTTTATCAAACACCATTTTCTGACCATGTCCACCATAGGTTAGAAAGAGAGAAACTATCTAACAAGGCATAGGGTAAAGCTCAAGGAAATCAAATCCACCATTGCATCAAGTAAAGCAATCTGAAGTCTTGTGCATCCTAAGGAGAACATGGGTTTAGCACCAGAATCCATAGGGGTCTTGGATCCAACAAGAGGCCCCAATTAGTTTGACTTTAGGGGAACCAATAAGGGGGCTACAAACAAGGGGCCACCTAAGGGTTTGAGGTGAAAACAAGCACAGTTATCCAAAATGGCTCTAGCTTTCAGTAGAACAACATGGCCCTCCTGTTGAAGAAGGCAACCATTTAGGGATTTCAAACCAGTTCTAAATCCAGGCAAATGAGGTTGAGATCTTACAAGGGGGGTAAGGGTGGAGGGGGTATCTATCCTTGACAAGATTGAGAGGACATGGAAGTGGGCATGGGTTCAAGGGTAGCAAAGTTGTAGAGGGTGGCAAAGTTACTTGTTTTATCTTGTTATTTCATTTTTTGTATGTATTTTTAGTCCTCTATTTTCTTAGATATTTTAAGATTTACCTATTAGGTATTTTTAATTCAAACTTTGACAAGTGGTATCAAATTATGTTGTATTTAGTTATCCTCTATATGGATGTATCGTGGATGAGTGAAAGTGTCATGGTTGACTAAGAAAATTAAAAGTTGAAGGTAAGATGAAACTCGAGAAGACTAATGAGAAGAAATTTTACTTATGGATTAGTAAGATGGATGTTTTTATCTATCAAAAGAATTAACATCAGCCTTTGGATAGAAAATGTGATATAGAGGTAATAATATAAAATTAGGATTGTGATATTTTGAAAGGCCCATTGTAGCAACCTATTATTCTTGACATAATTGATGGCATTTAATATTACACTAGACTTCACACACTTTTATGCTTACAACAATGAGTTGATATGTATTTGATAATACAAGTACTTTTAAATACATTTTCATGTAAATATATTAAATTATAATGATTTCTCAACATAAATAAAATAGTTTTTTATTTTGAAATTTACTAAGAAATATTATCTATTCATATTTAATTTAATATATATGAATAAAATGATCATTTTAAAGGTGGTTTTTTTAAACCTTTTTCTCTTACATCAATGTAAAATATTTATATTTAATCAAATGACATGACATAATCCTTTTATGATCAAAAAATAAAATCATCATTTAAAAATATCTTCATGACCTCTTGGAAAAATGAATTATAAAAACCAATCTAAATTGAATAGTTAGAAAAAATACTAATTTAGAAAATAATACAAAATAATATAATAAAAGCTTACTCAATTTCAAAGACCAACAAAAATAAAATAAAGTAAAATTATAGATTATTAGTTTTTAAATTAATTATGATGAGCCCAAAAGAAAAATAGAGATGAGTTTATTATTTCATATTTGATAATCAAATGCTAATTTTTAATTTAAACAAAAATGACAAAAATAACTGAACTCTTTTTGCATAGCCAAAAAACTAAATTATCTATAATGTGTGTCGGCCGAAAATGTATGCTCTTTATTGTTTAACTAATGAGGCTTTGTTATGCATATCACCACCCAAATTTGTATCTTTTATTTCCCAATCTTGGAAATAATTTTGATGTCATCTATTTATGGAAGTGAGTTGGGAAGTACAACACTAAACTAAGGTGATAGGTGTTGCATATCATCATTATCAATTACATTTTTCATATGGATGACATGAATAGTGCCAAGTTATTAGTTGTTGGAGAAAGTTTCCATGATGAGTGAAGTTTCAAAGAAAACTATTAACAAGTTGGAAATAGGACTTGAGGAAATCAGCTAGATTTTTCAGAAGAAGAATACCATGGAAGGCCCATTGAAATGTGCTAAATTGAGACATTGGAAAGAGTTGAAACAAAATAAAAAAATTCATGGATGTTTTGTTCAAGAATGGTTACACTCTTATATCGATGCAATGAGAGGCCACGACACAATCCTCTCTTTGAAGTTTTCCAATTCTTGGAATATAGGTCAGGTGGCTATCAAAAGCATAAAATTTATGATGATGTTGGAACTACTAGAAGGAGCTATAGGTCTAGAGTGTGTTTGTGTTCAAGTGGAAAGGAAAGGGAGGATAGGCTATAATAAATTCAGGCATAAGTTCTTTGAAGGTATGGAGGAACTGGTTAGAGTGAGTTATGGTAATGGGTATGATAAACTTTCTCTCCCTAGTCCTTTTAGTGTCATTTGTTACTAGTTAATTAAATATTTTACTCTTGGAGGGCATTTTACTACATATCATAGATATCATTTTGCATTTATTAACATGTTAAGGCATGGGGAATATTTTGACATCTTTTCTTCTTGTTCTCTTCTCTGGTGAACATCAATGTCCTTAGGGAGAACCCTACTATCCACCAACTACTCATATTTATCATGTATCACCATTTTTGTGCATCACCTTGGTTCTTGTATACATCTCCTGCCTATTAAAACTCCTAGGACCCCCAAAAAAATAAATTAATTTCTTTGATATCTTGGATAACCCTTTCCCCTCTAACTCTTTAAAGAACATCTACATCTCTATGGAACAATTCTTGTTATTAAGGCTCCCAAGAAATGGACAAAATCCTTTGCCAAGTCCAGTCCTTTGAGTACCCTATCAAGTGAAAAAGTTGTGGAAAATATTATAGAAATTGATAAGCATTGTGAGGAGGGCAATTTAGGAAATAAGGAGGAGGAGAGAGCTTTAGATTTTAAAAAGAAAAAGGTGATGTTTAGCTCAAGTGGGAAGAGATTTGCAAAGCTTAAAAATAAAAAAGGTAAGAATTACATGTAAGAGAGTAAGGAGGATTCTCACAACTCCCAAATGGAGGACAAGGATGAATACATGGTTTTGAAATTTTTTTCAAAGAAAACTAGTTTTTTTTTTTTTTTTTAAATTTTTAAATCACTAAATGGCCAATGGCCATGATAATAAATTATTAATAAAATAAATACATACAATAGCATTCCACCATTCAAACGGGCATTGGTATGAAAGAACGGGGAAAGAAAATCTCCAGTCTAGCCCAAGACCATGGTCCTATATTATTACAACATAAAAGTGGCATACCCTAGTCAAATTATTCCTGTCCCATATATTACATTGTAGAGATCAAATTTACACACAATTATTTGAGTGTAAAGCTCTTTGAAACATTACAAACTTTCTTAATGAAATTCCATCACATTCTTTAAATTCTTGCATAGTTGCTAGGTATGAGCTTTCTTGTCTAGCCACCTTGCCAATCAATCTGGTTAATCATGAAACTTGCAAAATTCTTTAAACTACAAAACTATCTATATCTAAATTTATATTTAAAAAGCTGATATAGTTACCATAGCTCTAAACTATATCAAGAGCTATCTAAAATTCTCTCCTAAGCTTATCAAAATATATTAAACAAATAAACATGCCCTAAACAAAATAATAAGGCAGAGAAGAAATTTTCTTTGCAGGCCTCCAATGGAAATACAAATCAAAACTCAAACTTGAAATAGAATTACCATTAGCTACAGTTCCACTATTAAGAACCATCTGAATGGAAGGGACAATGGTCTATATGACAAAACTCTACCCCATGGTTTTATCTAACCCTTTCTCAAAACACAAAGCAAAATTCCTGAAAGGACACTAGCGATAACACCTTACTTCCAAAACACCATGATGACTTCGGGTATATCATTAGGATTCTCCACATAGAAGTCCAAAGGGAATTTGAAGTCGAATTTAGCCCTACTGGTTTTCTCCGAATTCAAGGTGCAGAAGTTTAGGGCATCAAGATTGTTGAAGACCACTCCTAACTGAATGTATGCATTGAACAAATTGAGGTAATTTTATAACCATGATCTACTTTCATCCACGACAATTCCTCTCCAATGAAGGAGAAATTGAACGCTTGCCTCCATCTTAGGCCATTCATGGTAAAAGGCATAGTTTTCACAAATTACTAGTAAAGGACAACAATAAGTTGTTTCTAATTTAGGGGACCCCAGAGGAAGATTCATATATTTTTCCAGTAGAGGAATTCATAATTTTTCATCTATGTTATTAACTGCTTGCTCAAGACCCTTCCTCCATACTGGATCAAACATGTTGCAATAGAGACTAACAATGGCCCATGCCTCAACATTTTCTCTTGCCATGCAACCAATGAAAGGGCCAATTATATCATTGTTAGTCCTCCATGAAAACTTTTAATCAAAAACCCCCTCACCAATGGCTCTGCTTATAGCAATCCTAGTCATGTCATCAACCAGATTGAGAATTATGTTCTGTCTCTCTAGTTTGACATTTCCACAAAATGACATTGTTTGGTTTTCAAAAGCATGATAAACAGTAATGTTCAAATCCATATTCAAGAAAAGAAATCACCAAATGATAGTGATGGAAGGTGACACTCAAGAAAAGACAAATGCAAAAGAAGATCTTAGCAGCACACTATGTCATGACATTATCAAATGATGTCACCCATAATAACCTATGCACTAGCTAGCCTTAACCACTAAATGATGATAAGGTCATGAATAAAAGGCTGAAACCAGTAGAGTAGATAGGGTCCAATAAATGGCCCACCCAACTTCATGATGAGAAACAAGTAGAATAAAAATCAGTTAAAATATCACTGCTAAAGATAGAATAGGAGATAAAGATTAGAAACTTCAAAAAGGAACCATCATAAATAAATTAAAGATCAGATACAAAAAAGGTATTATATATTATTATAAGAATATATGTGTGTGTGTGTGTGTGTGTGTGTAAGTATAAATGTTTATAAATAAATATGAGGATAGATCTTAAGGATCAAATATGCTAGGTGAATCTAAAATCAATTACCATTATTAACTAGGAATAGTTTCAATATATCTTTGATAATCAAGGAATTGGCCCCATCCACCCCCAAATTTGCTAAATTATCCACCTTCTAATTACCTTCCCAAAAAATATGACATATCCTACTATCTTCCAACTTATCTAGAAGTACAAAATCTTCTTCTAACTTAAAGTTAATTATCCAATTAGGGGTTTTTCATTTTCTAATCACATTTAAGATAATCTTTGAGTCTCCTTCTATGATAAGTTTTGATAAACTTAGCTTATGACACAATTGTAGTCCTTGGTTCAATGTCTCTAATTCTGCCAGATTTTTGGAAGTCGGTTGAGTAGACATGGCTTTTTTGGCTACCCAATAACTTGAATCATCATTAATGATGTATCCAATACCGATTGTACCTAGGTTAGCTCTAGCGGCACTATCAAAGTTGAGTTTAGCCCATCCTTTTGGAGGAGGTGACCATCTACATTTTTCTCTTGCCTCTTTACTATTCTTCACATAAAATAGAGGAGGATTAATCAAGTTAGACCAATTCTTCTTCATTTACCCATCCCAAATAGAGAAGGAGCCTTCTTTTTTCTAAGCATTCCTAAGATGCGAATTAGTTGTTTCAACTATGCTAGCTTCCATTTTTATTATTAGCTCTTCAAGCTTCAATTCTAAGTTATGGAAAATACATCAATTCCTTTCATTCCATATTTCCCATACTAGTATGGAAGGACAAATGTTCCATAGTTTATTATAAATGCCCTTGGCTAAGTTAGTAGGCCATCCCTTGAGGAGTTCAAAAAAATATTTTGGGAAAAGCGTTGACCACCCTAGCATGTGCCTAAGCCATTCCTAACATCTTTGGGAAAAAAGACAATTAAATAAAGATTATCAATATCTTCACCATTTTCTTTACATAATACACATCTAGATGGACCTTGAAAACCAAGTTTATGTACCCTATTCATAGTCAAAATTCTATTTTGGAAAGCTGGCCATAAAAAGAATCTTTCTTTTGGAAGGCATGTAGAATCCCAACAGAGTTTTAGTGGAATATCCACTTTGTCCCATTTTTGAGAATCTAATAGTACCTTATAACCATTTTTCATGCTATACTTCCCATCATTTGAGGCTACCCAAATAAGTTCATCTTTCCTCTAAGATTGCTTAATCCTCCAATCTTCTAATAACTTTTCATAATCTTTAATCATCTCAACATCCACACCCATTCGATCTGGAGGTTTCCACATCCATTTAGATTCACCATCTAAATTAACCACTACCTTGTAGTCACAAAATTTGTTTCCCCATAGATTAATTAATTTATCCTTGAGATCCTTAGGGAAAAACCTATGTTGTAGAGGGGGGTGCCTATCCCAAGAATCTTTCCAAAATAAGGCATCATCACCCTTGCCTATGTCCCAAGTCAAATAATTAAAAACCAAATGGCAACACTTTATCATAAAGTTCAAACTCTCAGAACCTCTCAGAGGATTCTTCATCCTAAAAATTGATAGGGGAGCATCCATGTTGAGATATTTATTGTATAGAATTTTTTCCCATTTATGCTCTCTTTCCTTATAGAGACACCAAATTAGTTTGGCACCTAGGGTTTCATTTTTCCATTGTAAATTCTTGATCCCTAACCCACCCAAATCCTTAGGTTTGCAAATGGTCTCCCATTTGATGAGCACCAATTTTTTGACTTCTTCACAATCCTTCCAAAGAAAATTCATGAGTTTTGATTCAAATTTAAGGAGGTTCTGCTTCTAGATAAGATGAGATAAGATAGAGGGAATGTTGGAATGGTAGATAAAATTGATTTGATCTTGGTACTTTTTCCTACCTTTGTCAGCCATTTATCCTTCTAGTTACTAAGCTTTGCATCCATGTTTTCCAAGGTATTGCACCATACCTTACTAGATTTCAATCCTTTCTCTAAGGTAATTCCCAAATACTTATTGGGAAATAAACCTTTTTTGTATCTCATGATCTTGCATATTTGATGTTCTATATCAAATCTTGTATTTATAAAATAAATCTCATATTTGAGCTCATTTACTTTCTGTCTCAAGGCTTCCATATAAGCTTTAATGATGCCTTTTAGGCCAAAAGCCTCTTCAACTATACTTTTGCCAAGAAAAATGGTATCGTGTTCATATTGTTGATGAGTAATGTTGGACATATTTCTAGTAATGATAATGCCTAAAATCTTTTGATTCTTATGCACATCAGCCACCACTCTCCAAAATGCCTCTTCCATGATGATGTAAAGTGAGGGAAATAATAAGTCTCTTTGTCTGATACCTCTTGATATATCAAAAAAATCTTCTGACATTCCATTAATGAGGAATGAGATTTTGGGAATGGATATGAATTTGAAAATGAGGTTGATCCATTGATCATAAAACTTGAAAGCTTCAAGAACCTTACATAGGAACCTCCAATCAACCATGTCGTATGCTTTTTGACTATCCAATTTCATGAACATGCATGCCTCTTTGTTCGTACAAGAAGAATGAATTGTCTCTTGAATGGTACTTATGCCAACAAGAATGGATCTACCTGGTAAAAATCTTATTTGTTCCTCCGATATTATCTTAGAAAGAATATACTTAAGTCTATTTGCTAAGATTTTTGAAAAAACTTTGTAAATAGTGTTACAAAGGGTGATTAGTCTGAAGTCTCCTAGGGTCTTAGGTTCTAATTTTTTGGGTATCAAAGTGAGAAAGGAATGATTGGTTTTTGATAAAAGAGAACCCCCATTTCTTGAGGCCTTAATCACTTTCCAAAGATCTATACCTATAATATCCCAACATTTTTTTAAAAAGAAGGCCTAAAAACCATCTAGGCTAGGGGATTTATCCAGATTCATATCAAAGACTACCGTCTTGACCTCTTCCAAGGTGTAGGGTTTATTTAGAACCCTATTATCTTCAGTTGTGACAATTTTTGGGATAACTTTGAGAAGATTAGCTTGCACGATTCTATTTGACCCTTCATAATAGTTTAAAATATTCTATAAGTATTGTACGAAGGTATCCACAATTTCACTTGGTTTATCAGTTAGAATGCCGAAGTGATTTTTGATACATGATATTTTACTCTTTCATCTATTATATAAAGTGGAATTGTGAAAGAATTTCATATTTTGATCCCCTTCATCTAACCATCTCTCTCTCTTGAATTTTGTCTACAAAAAATTTCTTCTTTGAAAAGTATATCCTCTTGCCTTGCTAATAGTTCTTTTTCTAACAATTAGCTATCATTGTGCATACCATTCCTATTTATTTTTGCGTTTAAATCCTTTAATTGCTTTTCTATATCTAATTTTTCTTTGAAGATATTATTGAAGTGTTCCTTATTCCATCTAAGAATTCATTCCATAACCATCTTCATTTTGGCAACAAAAATGAACATCTTTGAACCTTCAAAGTTGTCTTGTGCCCACCATTCTTTAATATTATTGATGAAATTGGGGTCTAAAAACCACATTTTCTCACATTTAAATAGATTCCTAATAGGTTTATGTGACTCTCAAAATTCAAATTTGACAAAAAAATGATCAGACCCAGCAATCGGCAACATAGAGGATTGAAAATTTAGATTATTAATATCCAGGTCACCTTTAATCAAGAACCTATCAAGTTTTCCGACAATGTAAGCAAAATCCTTCCAACTATTATTCCATGTGAAGATCCCATTACTGATTAGAATATCGATCATGTCATGAGAATCACACCATTCTTTGAAGTCTTTGGATGCTTGTGATAATTGTTGATTTCCACCTACTTTTTCATTAATATCTAAAATTTTATTAAAGTCTCCCCCTAATAAAAATAGACTGCCCTTAAGATTATTCATAAATAAGCCAATATCTTCCCAAATTGATTTTCAATCGAGATTGCTAATTGGACCATAGACATTAATGAGAAAAAACTTAAGATCTAATTTTAAACTATGAATACTACCACTAATCCAATTATTATTGATGTTTAGAATATCTATGAAAACCTTACTGGGGTTCCAAAAGATACCTAAACCCCTTGAAGCCCCTATTGACTCTTGAAAAAAAAAAATTCCAGAGACCTAACATTTTATCTAATTTAATTTCTTTCAACTTATTTAATTTAGTTTCTTGAATTAGAACAATATCAGATTCAAAGGATTTAAGGTTACTTTTTAATAACCTTTTTCTACTAGGGGCATTAAGACCACTAACATTCTATGTTGTGATCTTCATTACTCCTTAGGAAGGCACTTCCCCTTCCCATTGTTAAATAACTAATTTATCTTTTGTTGTTCTCTGTTATGCCCTTCTACTTCCCTGAGTTCCTTTAATGATCTTCCTCTTTTACCTTTCACTTTTCCACATATAGGTGATTTAAGACCTTATTGGTTCATGTGAATCCAAAGTTAGTCTAAATTTGTTTCTGAATTCTGAATAGCAGTAATCTTATTACCAGAGTTCTTTTCGATTTCTTCATTTTCTAGTTCTCTTCATATCTGATTTATGAGACCAGAATGCTTCCCTAGATTTTTATCTGATCCCACTTTCTTGTCATTACTCCTACCTTTATCCTTCTGTTCTACGTCTATTCCTTGCTCTTTTATCTGAGATTGGCTCATGTTATTATCCTCATTCTCAATGTTTAATAGATCTCTTCTTAAATCTTCACAAGTGTAGTTGTTCCCACCTAATTTGAGAATTCTCTAAATTAAATTCTCCTTTTGAGCATCAGTGCTTTTATCAATATTCTCAAAGTTAAAAACTTGAACTAATTCATCAGTTAAATGATTAAGGCTATCTTCTTGTAATTTTGATATGCTCAAATTCTCCATTGTTGGATCCAAGATACTATCCTTGCTCAAGAAATCCTAAAATTCCTTTATTAAAAACTTGTTTTCTTTCTTAGTATTCATTTCCTTATCCTTTTGATTTTTGAGTGGGGAAAATGGTGAATTTATTGAGGCAACTGGAGTTTGCAAAAACTTTTATAAGCTATTAGTAACCAGAGTTACTAATTTGTCATCGGGCTCCTATAACTGACAATGCTCCATTTGGCTCTTTTCCTTCTAGATTTTATATTCCTCTTCATTTTTCCCATTTGAATCAAATAAAAAAGAATTCTCTATGTCCTTTAAATTGCCCTATTTATTGTCCTATGTAGCCTCTACTTGCTATAATATTGAAATCACTTTGTGTTTGGCACCTTCACTTATGGGACTTAACTTAAACTCTATAGACTTATTGTTAGATGGGAACTCCATATCCTTATGCTTGGCTGTAGTGGTGTTGAATTTTTCCTTTTCCTTTTCTTTATTTATCAGTTGTTCCTGCAAATACTAAGATTCTCTATCTCCATCATTTTCCCTAATTGTGCCATCTTCTACTATCTTACTCTATCCATGCTACTTTTTTATGCTTTTTTCTTTCCTTTAGATTTATGTTTCTTAATAGAATTAACATCATTTTTCAATTCTAGTTTCTCCTTATGACCAGCCACTATGACTGATTTAAGCTTAACTTTGTCTGCTAGAGAATCATTTGTCCTTCTACTAACCATGCCTTCTATGCAAAATGGTTCTGTCTAGAACTCAAACTTCTCATGAGAAGTTGCAAAGATGTACTGATCTAGATTCCTTTGACTCCTTCTCTTTCTCATGATTCTCATCTATGGGAATTTACTATTGAAATCTGAAGTGAGAGGTAGAGTCTTGAATCTGATTTTATTATTGTCTTCTAATCTTATAATCTTTGATATTTTACCTTCATAGATTTGCATTTTTAGATCATATGTAGCTTTGTTAGTTATTACTTTCCTTTGCATCTGTGTTGATTGATTAAACTTGGTTTTGATGAGCATTTTCACATTGTTGTAACACTAAAAGGTGGAGTCAATACCAATAAGCTCTTTAAGAAAAAATCCTATAGACCTAAGTATCTCTATTTAGAGAAGCTCTGGAGGTAAAGATTGGATATTAAACCAAGTTGGAATTCTAAAATCTAACCCTTCTACTCTAAAATCATGGGATCATTCTACAAATTTAACAACATGATCTTTAAAGAAATACTCAAATACTGAAATAAACTCTTTCTTAACAGAATCATCCAAGCAATGCAAATAAAGAATCATATCTAAAAATTGAGATATACCTACCTTTTCATCACAATTTTCTTCTAACCAATTAGAGAGAAGGGGAAAATCTTTTTGAGGACCATTCCAAACCACCGAAATTCCTCCCTTTTGACATTCAAGCCAAGTATCTTCGACTTCCTCGTTGGAAATAATTATAGTGTTATCTATAGATTTTGCTGAGGACCGTGGAGCATGATAACTCTTAGGGTTTGGTGGAGAAAGGGCAGTCACAATTGCATGATGATAATGAGGGGGGGTGTATGAACTTAGGGCAGTAGTATAAGATGAAGGATGAAACCTAAACCTATCAAAATGAAGTGATTCAAAAGATGGATGAAATTTTAAACCTACTAGTTTTGGGGTCATTTTAGGAGAATGACAATGGGCATACTTAGTCAAATTAAAAACCCTAAATTGACTTTCCAAGCCATCAATGGTAAAGAACGCATGAGGTCTAGAGCTACCAAATAGATTTGAGAAATTAGGAGTAATTTTGGTCACAGATCTCTACCCTTTTAATGCCTTTTGCTGCAAGCATGCCCCTTGTTGACTTTGATGGCTCTGATACTATTTTTCTTCAAATTTCTCTAGGATGAATAAGTTCATTGAAAATTACCATTCGAACGAGGCAACCTAGGGTTCTTACTTCTATTTCTCTGATAATATGACTACCCTACCTTTTTCATTGTTCTATAGGAGTTTTCCATTTTTAATTATTATTATTATAAATAGAGTTTTATTATTATTCAGAAAACTAGTTTTTATCTCCTTCATGAAGCTGATTTTGATGCAAAGGTGGAAGAAATTGATGATAAGACCCAGTTTCCTAAGGAAGAGATAATGCTGGTGAACTTATGAATTATTGGAGATAATGAGGAGATACAATTTAATGTAAAAATTGAAGTTAAGGATACAAATAACTCCCTTCCCAATGTTTAGAGGAGGATGAAAGAGTTTTAAGAAGAATTACTCTAATACGCTTAACAAAATTAATGAACAGATTGATGACCTAAATAAAATGTTCAAATCTATGGTCACTAGTCTTGAATTGGGAGTTGTAGTGTCTTCCATTTGCAAATTTTTAAAAGAGATGATGAGAAAGGCTATTTTTCAGTTCATCAATGGGGAAATGCAACTCAAAAATATATGGATAGATATAGTTCTTCCATGTGGCATGGATTTCTATCAGAAATATAATTGGAGTATGATCATTTATAATGGCAATAACCATAATGAAAAATTTAGATTGTTTGATTTTCCTCATTATTGATGCATCCATAAGAATTACTCATTGAAGGGTGATGGCATAATAGGATGGAATATTCCAGTTAGAACACTTAATTAGATTGTAATAGATAGATTTGGGTGAATTCATTTCAACTCTTCAATGATAATCCTTTTATGCCACATTTTCATTGGACATTTGGAATTAAGGGTTTTACTTATGTCACAATGTGCAATGGCTTGTTTTGTGACTCAATTACAACATAACATTTGGATTTTTATTTCTTGCTTTTAAAACTTATTTATTGTGTATGATAATTGCGTACTCCATTCTTTTTTCATAGAAGATGTCATCAATCATTCTCTTTATTATCCATCTATATATTGATGGGAAACTTCATCAATTGATGATATATTCTACCCATTGTATATTATTAGTTTATGGAAGTTCATGATCTATTTATTTAGCTTTTCCATTTTTCTTTTTATAGTGCCTTAAACTCAACCAATAGTTAATGTACAATCTATTCAATTTATATATTATGATTGATTGCTGATTTGACATGCATGACTACTTTGTTGCTTCCACTTTTATAATTGAATTTCATAGAATATAAGAAAACTATTGAAATTATAATGTTTCACGATAAATTGCATTGGTGGAAAGACTGGGCAAGAAAAGAGTTATTTCCACGACTTCAAAAATATTAATTTTGTGTCATTTGCATTCTACCAATTCTAACATAAGAAAGAGAATAGAGGAAAAAATTAAATGAACGCAATCGAAATTAGAATACACCAATTTTTTTATTTTGTTTAAATATGAAATAATTTTTTGACAGAAAAATAGTTCTATTGGCTAAATTATTTAAATGAATATTAAAAAATAAAAAATAAAAAGGATTAAAAATAACAGAAAATATTTAATTTGAGCACGCCCGCCTGAACTGAACAATTAAGTTGCCATTCATCCTTTAGTTTACTTTATATATTAAACCTTTATATCTAATAATTTATAAAATGTACTGACATGTTCATATTTGGTTTCCTTGATACAAGTGAACCTGAAATTCTTTTATTCTATAGATTCGCTATCGAATTTCATTAAATAGCGAATCGGGCTATACTCAAAGCCTTAAATATGAAACTAAAAGCAGAGCTTCTTTATACACCTGCGAATATTTCCAAGTACTTAGTCCTCTCAGTATTTTCCTTAGGGACCTGAGTGTATTGCCTGAAGTGCGAGTATATGAATGGCTTGTAACGCCTTGGATTCTCCTCGTCCACAAGCTCCTCTGGCGCCCAGATTTTCACGTCCTCTTGAAACCCAGAAAATATTCCAAATGAAATGCGGTCTTTACAGCCTTTGTAAACAACACGGTGCTCTGCGCTGCGGTATATCCCGTTACTCCACGCCTGCAAACATTCAACCCTAATTTTGTTCAAACCCAAATCTTAAAACAGAATATTAATTTTAGTCAGACAGAGAAATTAGTTGTTACCCTAAGCGAGTCCCCAACATTAACAACAAATGAATGAGGGAAAGGTTTCACGTTGAACCACTCGCCCTCCTCAGATCGAATCTGAAGGCCTCCAACATCATCCTGGTAAAGAACCGTAAGCAAGTTCAAATCTGTATGAGGGGTAAGCGCTTCCTGCCCCATCGATATATCAGTCGATGGGTAGCCGTTTATACGCAACACTGCACCGCGCTTTTCAAAGTGAGTGTGGTAAAAAGTGGTGGCATCCAATCCCAGGCTTGCAATGATCATTTTTGTGATTACCCTTTCAAGATTAGATACTGACAAAGAGTATTTTGCCATCGTTTCGCTGCAAAAAATTCTAACTATAAGAGGGAGAAAAATGAATTAGAATTAAGTGGGGAAAAAGTTTAATTAGCATACCAGAAAATTGGGTTTCCTTGTGGAGATATCTGTTCATATATTTGGGCAATGGAAGTCGCATTTGTTGGGTCTGGAAGGCGAAATGCCTCAAAATTTGGACGTCGGAAATAAGTGTCGGACGAATTACCTGTTGTCGAGAGTCTCTCTTTGAGCTCGGTTGGCAGGGACAATATATCTCGGCAAACACTCTCAGCCATTTTCACAAGATCGGATGGAATTCCATGGTTGACAACCTGGAAAAATCCCCACTCCTTGCAGGCCTTTCTCAGTTTGGCGAGGACTGGATGATCTCGAAGATGGGTCAGATCTTGACCGTCCAAGTCGTGTGGAAAGCTGGAAATGTCGATCACGGGGAGATCGACTTCAGACACGGTGGGTTCAAGAGAAGAAGGCATTGTGTCTCTTTCTGCAATGGCACACGATACAATGAGAAATGTTGTACGACTTATATCGAAGTTTCACCATTAAATAACGTCTTGCAGAAGCGGAATATTTAGAGCTCGGTTGGAGGTATTGTTAGTCTTATTAGCAAAACTCCAGTGTTGAATATCTAGACGTACTTTTCGAGACGGGGAAAAAGAGATTATCTCTAAGCAATTGATTTAAAAATATGTTTCGCGTCTTGTCGCTGACCACGGGATAGAAAGATTAGTCATTAAATTAGTTAAGAATATATATATATATACTTTTCAACATCGAGGCTATAATAATTATGAAAAATGGACCTGGTGACGAAAGCAATGACGAATTGTAAAAAAATAGATCCTCGGGATGGCGTAACGAAGTAGACATGTTGTAGAGATGAGAGTCTATTTGAATGTTTTTTCAATAATTTATTATTATGATTTAGGCAAGGGATTGGTTTCTAAACCTTTCTCATTATGCATGTGCCTATGGTCATTCAGGGCTCCTCCTAAGCCCTGGCTTCGATGGGCTGGAAATCAACATATGGTTGTCTCCCCTGTTTGCCATTTTGGTGCTCAGCATTTTTTCAAACAAGGAACTCCAAAGGACCTCTTTTCTGGGTCACCATGAGTTTCAGGACCTGAGAAGATATGCAAGTACAATACCACCTTGTCCATTCAGACCGGCAGAATTTTGACCTTCTACTTTCTTCCATCCCTGTTCACTTAGTTAATTGGAGGTGGTTTCTTGGCACTCCTTTTTCTAATTACAAGCCAAGTTTGGGCTACAGATAGCTTTCGCCTCATCTTCCCATAGTTGATACGCTAAACCATAGATGGCATTTGCAATCTTCCCTTTCTCAATAGAGAAAATGCTTTGACACCATATGGAATGCTATAACTGAACCCAAAATTGCGCATTTTGCTTGGTGCCTAGCCTTCTAAGGTCTTCCCCTGGGACCTCGGCTCAAACACATTGGGGTTCCTGAGTCTAGATGCCCCTTTTGTGGGCAACCAGAGTCTTTCTTCCATATTTTTTGGTTATACAAGCGTGCTCAGAATTATTGGCACTGGATTCATGATTTTTTCAAGCCATTTAGACCTGAGTCTTTCTTTTGGCATATGATTTTACTACGCGACTCTCCCAGATTTCTTCGGAAGTTCACCCAGATTTGGCATACCTTCAAGCTAGAGATCCTATTTTCTCTGTGGAAATATAGGAATGTTGTTCTTTTCACACACGTCTTTTTGGATGTTAACATTGCTATGTATACTAAGGCATGCATTTGTAATAATGTAATTATGTAGATTCAAGTGCAAGCTAATAAAGTTGCACTTGAAGTTTCTCACCTGCAGGAGTTGCTCAATCACTAGGACAATGCTCCTTGTTCTATCACTAGAGTTCCTCCAGATGCCTCAATGAAGACCTCGATGCCCCATGGCTACCATCCTCGACACCACTCCTCTGGCCACCACTCGCACACCTTGCACTCTCAAGCTTCCCCCCACTGCTCTCCTAGTAGTGGTGATGGTGGATGGAGTTGCCACTCAGCTTACCCATCTCGTGGTGGTGCTGGTTGGTCCTTGGCTCCTCCTCCTGGTTTTCATCATGTGCACTAAGGGAAGTGGCCTCGCCTGGACCTGGCAATTTCTCCTTCGTGGCCAGAGGTTAAATATGTGAAGGTTTCCACTGTTGTTGCTATTGGTGATGATGGCTAGACTATTCTCAACCTACTCCCCAATCCTAAAGATGATTGGGGTTTTCAAGATAAAGATGATCCACCACCCTTGGCTAGCACTGCTTTGGCAGCCTAAGGATGCCTTATATGTTTTTTCTCGATGAATAGTTTCTGATTCTGGCTGTGGTTGTGTTTTTAGTTTGACTTCAGCCGATTGAACTCTTTCATGGGGTGATCTTGTATCCCTTGACCCCTTTTTTGTGAATTGTAAACTAAGTATATTTTATTAATAGAAAAGGTAACTATTCATGAAAAATAATTTATTATTATATTTTTTTAATTATGTTTTTTTTTAGTGGTTTGCTATTAAGTGATGTGTATAAAAGTACAAGTTTGTCACACTTGCAGCCTCAGAAGCAGTTACTATTGAAAGGCTTCTATGTTGTGATATTCCTATAAGGATTTTACTATGTAGTTTTTGAGTCAAACTCATTGATGCATATTTTATGAGTAGTCATTCAACATGAATCCATCTTTCATGATAATAAATGGAACATTGAACACTCATTGGATCTAGGTGATGCTCATCGAGGTGAAGCATCGTGACTTCCATTTGAAAAGTAGTCAATCAAATAGTTTTAGTTCGAAACCATGTGAAATAATGTGTACCCTAAGTCACCTATATTATTTGGCTAAAACAATAGCAAGACTATTATTTACCTTTGAACTCTTAAGTTATTTAGCCTAAGCCAATAGAATATTTTGATATCACATAACTTAGATAGCCATTGATTCAACCATTTATATGTATCACATTTTTCATCTTTTCATTCACAACTTATGACATTTTTTGGGATAATTTTATAATCATATAAAAGATGACATATTTTTAGACACTTATTTTATCTCCACTCATTTTCTTACATGATTTATAATAAACTTAATCTTAAATTCACAAACTATATCACATGTACTTATACACTAAGATAATTATATTCTTATGTATTAAAATGTTTCTTGCAAATACAAATGGATTAATTGAAATTTAGTACTATATATTCATTATAATGTCATTTATGATTGCCTTTTTTAATGAAATGGTTAATCATGAAAATAAATTCCATGTCAATTATGGATGATGTGCAAAGAAAATTAATCATGGAAATCTCTTGAAATGAATAGCATATAAGGAAACAACCATGTGCAACTCTCGTTTATGATCTTCCATGCTCTGTAGGGCCCTCGCCCTCCCCCAGATCTGGTGCCAGCCTATCCAGATATGTTTCTAGTATTATTTGTCAAATCACAAGCCATGGAGGTAAGGCCGAGTCTCATGCTGGAATTTTTTGGTTGCTTGATAGTTTTGATGATTTGGTCTTCTTGCCCCCCCCCCCCCCCCTTTCCCCCCCCTGTCACCAAGGGACCATCTATTGGTGTGGACTCCAAGGAAATTGCAATCTAGAAGCTAGATTGGAAAGGGTTGTCATGGGTTCTAAAACACCTTTGGAACATGGGGAACTTCTAATAGTTGTATTAAGATTAGAAAGACCTGATATTTAATGAGATTTGACCACTAGACTTGGTGGTTGACTCAAAATCCTTTGGGCTCTCTTTGAGTCTGGTTGGCAAGTTTGTGTCTTTCAGACCTAATATGGATATGGTGAGGAAGTGGTGCTTCGATAAATTGAGGTTGGTGGGATATATGACTGTTTCAGCAATGTTATGATCTCTCTTTCTTTCTAACCTCACAACCAAAGATGATAGGAACACCATTCTAGTAGGATCCTTGCACTATGGTAAGCGCTTTTTAGTGCTAGAGAAAAGGAGATCTGGATTTAATCCAAGCCTAGACCTGCACAGGTTAACTCCAATATGGGTCTGATTATTGGAACTCCCCTTGGAATTCTCAGACGAGAAATTTTCATATGGATTGGGGATTCTTTTAGGTACTTTATAAAATATGACATCACCACTAGTATCAAAGTTAGACTAGTTTTTGCTAGATTCTATGTGAATGTAACTATGGTGACTAGTTTTTGCTAGATTCTATGTGAATGTAACTATGGTGAATAAACCTTTGCCAACCTTAATGGCTCTAAAATCGAAATGGGTTACTTGTTCTGAACCCATCTTATATGAGAATTTTGTCCCCTTCTCCTAGAAATACAATATTTTCAAGCACCTAGTTGTTGACTGTAAACTCTCCCTCAATAATGAGAAGCTAAAGGAAAATATCTGCTTCATTGGAATGGTTGAAGTTCAATGCTTAATGGAAACCATGACAAGGTGTTGGGATAACACAAAATCACATATAACCCTTGAGAAGGTTTTAGATATAGGTTTCAAGTCCCCTCAACCTATTCCAAGGAAAGATGGTCCCCAAAACAAGGATGAAGGGTTGGCCAAGGAAACTAAGTTGCAGATGTGTCATGATGCTCAGGTTAAGAACCACCTTGAGTATAAGCAAAATCACTTGGATGTATCGACTACTATGTTCTTAAAGATAATAGAAAAAGGTTTAATGAGTCATTAGGAAGGGGAGATTCTGTCAATTCAGACTACTACAGTTACATCTCAAGTGGTGGGGCTAGAGAATAGTTTCATGGAACTATTTGAAGAGGTTGAGAAAACTCATATGAATTTGGATCCTTCCTAAAATTCCTCTGGAAGGGAGAAAAAACTTTTCCTAGTTGGGCAGTACCATAGTGTTGTCCACCTTGGGTATTTTTGAGGTTTATTCATTGAACCCGATGTCTTTGAGCTCATAATAGGTGACAGATACCCTAGAGAGTTTTGTTAGATGGACTATACCCAAGAGAAAATTGAGAGGTGTTGGTCCAGTAGTGAAAGCTGCTAGACCACCTGCCAAGACCCTTGGCTAGATGGATGTAGTGAGGGATACACCTTAGGACAATAATTAAGACCCTAGAGGAGTAACGAAAGGATAAAAAATGAGATTTATTTCTTAGATTGTGAAGGGGTCTAATATCCCCAATAAGTAGCATGAAGTCAAATAAAAGAACTTGAAATTTAAATCTAATATAATTATTTTGGAAGAGGTTAAAAAAATGAATCAAACATTTTCTAAAGTTGTTGAGTATGTGTGGGTGGGAGAAAAATTCTCTTACAGCAACACCATTGTAGCTTCAAGGGGCATAGCTATGATTTGGAACTATGATAATGTTATGGGTTGGGAGATCCATCTAAAGTCTCATTTTTCTATTGTTGGTTTTGTTTCCAAAACCAATAGATGCAATATGTTTAATTTTTATGCCCCCTAATACTTAGAATGTGAGACTTACAACATGGGAGGAGGTGACTGATATATCTAACTTGATGAGGAATGAAAATATGTTGTGTATGGATGATTTTAATACCCCTCAGAGAAGATGGGGCACCCAGATGACTTCTTTGAAAGCATTTATGATTTGATAGATTTCCTAGCACAAAACGACCTCCTTTATATTGATCTCTAGGGAGTCTCTTTTAACTGGTTGAACAATGGGATGGGGAATAATCTTATCCAGGTTTGGTTAAACTATACTCTAATCTCTACTAATTGGGACATAAGTACCAAACTGATGGATTATCCTAGGACCATCTTTGATCATTTCATGCTTCTTTTTTCTTGCCATGTGACTCAAAAGGTCAGAATAGGACCTTTTAGATATGAAATAATGTGGCACTCACATTTGATGTTCAATGGTTGTATCTCTTGATGGTGGAATCTCCAAGTTTAGGGTTCAACAATGTTTTGCATTGATAGGAAGTCAGAAAGGATATGAATGAAGATTAGAGGGTGGATTAAATCATCTTTTAGTAATATTTTTAAGGAATAGAAGGAGACTAAAAGAAAAGTAGAGAAGTTACAAAGTAACATGGCTAGTGGCAATTTATCTTATGAAGCTAAACATGAAGAACTAGCCTATTGTGACCAAAGGAAGATGATATTGGGGAGGGAGGAAATTTTATTGAATGAGTGGCTAGCCAAGGGTGACATAAATACTTATTTTTTCTATAGGATAGCTTCAAGAAGAGAAAAAATAGGAATGCCATAAGCAATATGGTTGATAAAACTAGCCACAAGATGTTGAATGTGGATGAGATAAAGGAATGAGTGACAAACTAATTTAACATATTTTATAATCCTCTCCAATCCAACATAGATATTAATACTTAGGTTGCATTATTGTGGCTTGTGAACCTAGTTATTGATGAAAAAATGAACAAAGACCTAACTAGGAAAGTTACTAAGGAGGAATATTTTAAGTTGTTTTTTCTATGGGCCCATATATAGCCTCAAGACCAAATGGTTTTCCCCTAGCATATTTCTAGTATTTTTGGTAACTTGTCAAGTATGATGTTACCTACACTGCTTGGAATTTTTTTAGAACAAGAAAGTTGCTGAGAGAACTGAACTAGTACTCTATTGTTCTAATACCAAAAATTGATGAACTAAAGAAGCTAGAGGAAATTAGGCCTAGAAGTCTATGCAAGAAAATTTATAAGATCCTATAAATTTTTATGGTTAACCGCATTAAACCCCTATTAGATAAATTCATTGGCCTCTATCAAAATTGATGTGTCCCAGGTAGAGAGATTCTAGATATGGTGATTAGCTCCCATGAGGTGATTCACTCCATGGAGAAATTTGGGAACTTAGGTATAACTCTAATACTTGATATTTCTAAGGCATATGATAAGTTGAGGAGGAAGTTTTTATTTGAAATTGTCATCAAGAAAGAATTTCGAGAAATTTTTGTAACAATAGTTTAGCAAGCAGTCAACATGGTCTAGTTTTCTATCCTTCTCAATGGCACCCTAGGAACTTATATTCACCTCTCGCTAAGGTCTTTGACAAGAGGAACCCCTATCACCTTACTTATTCATCATTTTTGTGGAACTATTAGAAAGAAACATAATGGATTTAGCTTGTCAGGGTAAAATAAGAGGTATAAGATTTTTTCCCTCTCTCCTACCATAGGTACTAGAACAATTTATTAATGATATGTTCATTTATTCTACCTCTTCAATTCATAAAGTATAGGAATCATAAATATTTCTCAATTATTATGAGGAGGTTTGGGGAAATGAATAAACTGTACAAGAAATGTAAGGTGAACTTCTTCAATACAGAAAGGGACCTTTGGCAAAAAGTGATCAGAATACTTGATTTCTAGGAAGCTAATTTATCGGATACCTATCTTCATCTCCCAATCATGGTTAAAGAGGTAACATCCTTTTACTAGAATCGGCTGGCTAAACATATATAGGGAAACATTGTGCCCTAGAAAGGCAAGATCTTGAGCAATGTGGAGAAAATCCAACTCCTCTCTACATCTTTATAGGGTTCCTAGTGTATTTTCTATCCCTTTTCAAACTCCCAAGTAGATATAAGGACATTATTGAGAAAATTCAAAAGAATTTTCTCTAGTCTGGGACATAGGAGAAGAGAAGGTTAAGTCTTGCTAGTAGGGATAAATCTACAAGCTCAAGCCTATGGGTGGTTTGAACATTAGAATGATCAATAATTTGAATAGAGCCCTATTATTTAAGGTGTGATGTAGACTGGTGAACACCTTGGGTAATTGGTGCACTATTGTTTGTGTTAAATATTTAAGGGAAGACTTGTTCTACTGTCATTTCTATAGTAGTAGTCTTCCCTCAGGGTCTAGAATTTGGAATAACAAATTACACAATTTTTTTATGAAGAATGACCTAAAATGGGTGTTAGGGGATAGAGCTACCATTGACTTTTGGGAGGACCACTAGGTTGATGAAGGCCCCCTTATTGATTCTAAATTCTATCTCTCTAGGGAATATGCTTCAACCACTTTGGATGTCTAGCATAGAACTATATCACCCTCGATTACTAGTGGAGGATATTAGACACTCGTGACAATCCTACAGAGACTAGATAGCTCAAAGAATTATTGGAAACCATTTAGAAATGTTGTATCCCCATAGCCCCTATGGAATATTTCCTATTCTGGATCCTATCTTCCTCAAGGAGAATTCACTATTAAATCATGTTAATCATCTTACACTTGTTTTATTGAGGGTGGTGATGCACCAAAGGATTAGAAGCATGTTTGGCATCTATGGATCCTTCCTAAAATCAAGTTTTTTAGGTGGACAACTTTGAATGGGAGCATCTTGACCATTAGTAGTCTCCAAAAAGATGCTTCTAGCTCAAAAATTGTTATGTTCTTTGCAGTAATATTGAATAATTCATCCCCCCACCTACACATCTATTGCCCCTACTCCAAGGTAATCTATAGTGAGATTCTCTCTGAATGGGAGGTTTAGTGGTGATTTTACAAAGAACTACATTTGTTTATGGATTGGAAAGGCCCATTCCACCACCCATTTTTACAATCCTTCTAGAAGATCACGTTCCCTTTCATGTTCTAGTAGGTTTTGAAGGAATGGAACAACCACATATTTTGGGATAAGTAAATCCCCCCATTGGTGGTTGTGATCTAACTGATGAAGCTTTGGAAGAAATGTAGTGATATTTGGCATTGGAAACATCTAGTGAACCCCCAAGTGACTATGATACTAAATAGGCCAACTAATGGGACCTTAGCTAGAGGGTGAAAAAATTTGACAATTCCAACGTCAACGCCGAAAGCAACATGGTGTGACAACCTTGGCCAACCTCGTGGATGAAGCTAATTTTTTTTGGCACTATCATTGAGGAAAGGAGTGTGGTTTCTGGGGTTATCTGTGATGCAATAGGAAGGGTTATTGTCACCTATTAAAGAAATTGTGGAAGGGGACCAAATAACAAAAAAGTAGCCTTGGTTATTTTTTGAGGCATAAGGATAGCAGAAGAAATATTAATTAAAATGTTAGCTATTGAAGGATATTCTATGCTACTTATTAAAGCTATGAAAGGTGATGAAAATAGAAATTTGAAGACTTTATCAATTATCTAAGAAATACACACCTTAATGAGTGGACTTCAGAAGTCCATTGTGGACCATGTCTATCGGGAAGGAAACAAAATGGAAGATGACATGGAAAAGATAGGACATAGTTTTAATGGGATGCAAAAATGGGATGATGTTAGCTAGATCCCACTATCCACCCAACTCCACATGGATAGTGAAAGATAAAAAATCAATGCAGTATGACAAGTTCTAATAGGTGGCAAGTCTTCATTATGCCAGGAGGGTGAAATTCAATATGGGTTAACATCTTAATGATATTAATGAAAGGGAGGGTTTTAATATTATAATCCTTTATGGAATGCCCACCAAAAACATTTATGATAAAGGCAAAAAGATGACCTCAAAGGATCTTGTCAGAGGAAAGCAACCATGAAGGATGGACATACTAGAAGGTCATAATTGCAAATTATTAGTGCAACATAAAATGGGATGGTGGTACAAATGGCATTCCATAAGCACAATGGGGAAGGTACCCTTCATACATGTAGAAAGAGGGTGGCATGAGGAAAGCATGATACCTTATGATCCTAATATGATGATTGATTAAGATAATAAGGTCATTCACTATGATAAAGACTCAAAAATCTCCCTTATTCAAGCTCCTACCTACAATAGGGGCATGTCAATGTATACTGAGTCTTTTGTGACTGATATTGGGAATGGAGCCATGGATGTGAACTCTAAACATATTGAGATGAACAAGATTAAGGACTGCATTAGGGGTGATCCCACAATACTAGGTGCCACTTTTGTGGCATGAACAAAATAAAAAATGAATAGAAATTTCTAATTTCCAATTTTCAATTTTTTACACGAACATTAAGGAAATGTTTGTGTGAACATTCCCCACATTTATGTTTGCGTGAACATAAATCAATATTAATAAGCATGTTCGTGCAAGCATAAGTGCAATAAATGTTTGCACAAACATACAAAAGTTACTATTTTCATCATAAAATTACCATTTTTTGAAAACATATGTTCGTGCGAACATGTAAATATGTTTGGGCGAACATATGTTTTTAAAAAAATTTGCTATTTTCTTTAAAAAATTAAAAATAGGTGTTTTGATCCTCAAAATTAGGATCAAATGATCTCCTACTATAAATTAATAAATCTCAAATTTTGCGTCTTGAAGCAAGCTTTCCACCAACTATAATTTTAATAGGTATTATATTCATTAAGAATTTCAAAATTGAGTCTAACTCATTATAGGTTTACTAATGATTGAACATCAACTGAATTTGACACTTCAGGAAAAATTGTGAATTAGGTAAAAAAAATTGAAAAATATCTAGGAAATAGGTTACTGAGATAGCTTTCTATTAAAAAGAGAAAATTTGAGTTATGATATATTGAGTTTAAGTTATCCTAGTCAAAATGAACCTATGCTTGAATTATGATTGATGTCACTTCAAACCTTCATAAACTATACAAAATTCAGCCAAATTGAATCAAACCAAATGCATCCTCTAGATATTGATGTTACAAATCCAACAATGAAAGAATTTCCTCATTATCATTTCTAGAAAAAAAAAATTAGGCTTGTCAAGTGGAGTGTCACTCTTTAAAACTTTTGACTTTTTTTATGTACAACTTTTTGAAGAGAAAAAAATTGACTTAAATAAATTTTTTTAAGAATTAAAAAATATGATTAAAAAGTAGGAATAGAGTACTAAAAATCACTATTTTACATCATCTTCAAATTATTCATATTTTTAGAGATATAGTCACTTGAATGTGAGGTTGGTTTCAAAAATATTGATTTCAATGTCAAAATTGGTCAAAAACTGGAACCCATTATTGTGGGATCACCCTTAGGAATAGTAAAGCAGCATGGGATTGTTTTAGGGAAGGAGGCCTTTTGCTCTTCATGGAGTGTATTGAAGTGTTTTATGAACATGTGTCCATGTAATTTGTGGACTCTTGGGTTAAGAAGAAGGTGAAGCTTAATGGGATTTCTTTTGAAATTAGGGATGAACTCATTACACATGTCGGTGACTTATCTCTCAAAAGAAAAAGTTAGCATAACAAACCTAGAGTTTGGAATGAGGTGACCTTGTAGACATTCTTTTACATTAAGGAGGAACCAATGCACACTCATGGTAGCCTTTCCAAGGAGGATTTTCTTGAGCCCTAGGATATTTTTTGCTATTCTATCATGTGATACATCACACTCGAAGATTGCTTCAAGGTGCTTTACTATTACCACTTTCCCATTTTAAGCCATTTCAAAAATAATGATTTGATCTCCTTCCCACATCTCATTGTCCATTCTATGGAATATATATTTTTTAACATCCAAAAGAAGAGGGAAGAAGGGAGACCTTTTTACATTCTTCAGTAGGCCTTTATGTTCAAGCTCAACAAATTCCACCAAGCCCTCAACCCACCCCTTATTGTGAACCCCCTTTCCACTTCTACCTCTAAGGTTTCCAACAACCCAAGCCTTGGGCTAGCCAAAATATTTGTCAAAAATTCCCTTGGTACTGGGAAGGATGTTAGTTTTATTGACTCAAATAAGGATAATGGTAAAAGCAATAAAGTCACTAGGAGGTCAAGAAAGAGTCTCAAAATGGGAAAATTTAGAACCCCACCCAAAAAGGATGTGAGATTTTAATCCATGGAGTTAGAGACCAAACCTACTAGGAAGAGGAAAAGGAAAATGATGCATCCTAGTGCTGAGAATAAAGATAACCCTAGCCATCCCCTATTTATGATACTTTTAAAGGTAACCCTTCCCAATAAAAGAGCTTGGGTGGTGATATTATTTCCCTTATGAGGAATGTAGAGAGGGTAGGGGAAAAGTGGAGACCTCTCCCCTAGAGAAAGACAAAAGTTAAAAGAAGATGGATAGGCTAGAGAAATCCCTACATGAACTTGTGAATAACTAGGAGACCTTGTAGTTGAAATTAGAGATCCTTGTTGAGTAGACCACTAAGGTGATGCATTCGAAAAACACACCTCTCTATCTTCTACATGTCAATAATGAGGAGAAGGACATGCAAAAATAAAGTGAAGCCATTTTCTCTCTAGAACTTTTTAGATGACAACTAGTTTAAAAACCCACTCGACAAACTTATGAAGTAGGAGGAAGATATGGTTGTTAAGAATGACTCACAGAATAAAGATAGGAGCTAGTCCCTATGCTATTGTTTTAAATTTTTTTATATGTTTTGGTATTTTGTAAACTCTATTCCTAGTGGGGCTAATATTTATAATTTGAAACACTGGTGGAAGTATAGTAGTACCCATAGAATGATTTGGTACTATGGTTTTTGGTTAAGTTAGTTAAATACTAAGTTTAATTTTTTTAATAGTGTTAGTAGGAAGGATTTTGATTTTTCTTCTAATGGTAGGTTGTTTTTTATGTCTAGAAAATGAACAAGATAAACTAATGTTGAATGACTACTAGTTGATCTCTAGCTTGTTGTAACTAGGGGCGTCACCCCTTTTTTGTTGGCTACATACATCAAAAATAATCTTAAGCTAGAAGTAAATTTATCTCATGGGTACTAAATGTATCTTAAGAGATGCACACAAACAATAAGATGGTCAATTAATATTTTTATTGCTAGTGTCTAAATGCTAGAATGAGTATAAACAAGTGTAATAATAAACATTAGCTAAAGTCATTAAAGTATTGGTTGCAAAGAGATAAGTGGCATGGAAGATTGTGTTCATATGTATTTTTAAAGGATGGAACAATAATATGAAGGTATAGGGGTATAAACAAAATATTTTTATGGGTAGTGTCAAGATGCTGTAATGAGTAAGACAAGTGTAATAATAAACATTATCTAAAGGCATTGCAATGTTGGTGGCAAAGATAAAAATGGCATAAAATCCTGTATTCATGTGTGGATTTAATTAAAGAAGACAAAAATGATATGAAGACATATGGGTATGAAGAAATTGATAGAGAAATGAAAATGGAGAGTGAGCTTATGTAATCATATTGCATCCAAAAAGTAATTTTAAAACATCCTATTATGACTCAAAAATTTGAAGACACTTTAGAGTGCCTTATTGAAAATTTTGCTTCAAAACACCCCTTATAAGAGCTTTTGAGTCTATTTCCCCTATTGATGTTCAAATTACAAAGTTTGAGTTTCAAATATGAGTTTATTTTGATGTAATTTTTTGACCCAAGTTGCTTCTTAGTAGGTTTTCCTTTGGTTTGGGTTTTTTCAGATTTCATCGCTCCTCCTTCTCCACACTTTCTCTGTTCAAAAAATAATTGAATTGTGTGCACACATAAGATATGGTTTGGGTTATGCAACAAATTATTTAGAAAATTCATAGGACCCACCCATAGATGAGAGATGAAATCTTAGCCCTTTTTTATTTCTTCATCAAGTGGTGATCACAATTCCCCCTCTCTTGCTTCTTTTTTATCGGAGGAGAAACAATTTCAGCATAGCTTCATAAATCTATAAAGTGACCCCACAGTGAGAAATATACTTAGAGCCTAGGGAATATTCCTTCAAAGTTTTTGTTAAGGCATGTCTTTAAGGAGAACCTCTTTTTAGTTATTCATGTAATGAAGGGAAATGTGTAATGGTTTCCATAGAATTTAGTAATAAATTGAAGCCAAAAAGTTAAAGTGACCATTATCTTCCCTTAAAATGGTAAAGCTTGAAAAGGAAGCACTCTCCATACATATGACATAAGGTTTCAAAGAAATGTTAAGATGTCCACTCTAGGTTTAAGGGTGAATCAAGGATCATTTAAAGTAGTGTATACATCCTAGGATCATAGGACATTTTTGCCAGTTTAGTTGTGATCAAAAGCTATAGGGTGGTTATTTATTGTGGGTTATCACTTGAACGAAATATATCCTTAGCGAGCCACAATCAGAAAAAGAAATCTAGTTAAACATAGATATAATCCAATGGTTTTCATAAACCCATAAATTCAAGGTGAAATATATTCATTCTTCAATTTTTTTTGACAAAATGACACATGTTTGTTTTCCAATTTGATGTGTGAATCAGATTTGGTTAAGGCATGAAGATCCAATGACTTTCATGAACCTGCAACTAAAATTTTACATCATGATTTATTCTTTAAGGATACATAGCAAGATGAAACATGTCTAAGGGTTCCTAGATGAGTAGTATGAGGTGGTAACTTGAGATGGATCCAAGGATCAATCGAAGCATGCCACATAGAGATTAAGAATGATGTGGTAGAGGGGTGACATGTCTTGTCGACTGGGCAAATAGATGGTGTGTACAATGATAGAGCAATGACAAGGAAAAGAAATAATTATAGAGTGCCATGTGAGATTTTGAGAATATTCAAATATAGGTTGACAAAAATTTGGAGGGAAATGCACATAAAGTCATGTATAGACAATATGAGATTAAAGATCAAGATAGATAGAAAGTTGTCAGAAACCTGTGATGGGAAGATTCAAGTCAAATAATCTTAGCAAATTCATAGTTGACTAACATGTGTCCCCAAAGATTCATACTATTTAGATAAGATAAGATAAATTTTTGATCAATATCTTATAATTTTCATGAACCCACGATGATAGGCTTCATGTTGATTTAGTCATTGTGGGTTTGTGAGCTGCTGACAATTACTTGATTTTCTTTTGAATGTACAAGTCATGTTTTTTCAATACAAGAAGGATCCAATGGTTTTCATTAAATTATGATGGGAAGATGCATATTTATTTTTTCATGGAATCTTTATGACTGAGTGACATGTGTCTAAGATGTAGGGAGAGATATGGTTAATGGTAGAATCAATCAGAAAACTATGGTGAACCCATGATCAAGAGATTCAAGATATTTTATCATAGAGGCTTCACAAAAATTTGACACATATCCATGGGGCCCAGTTGGTAGGAGTAGAGGGGTATGATGCTAATCAGGTAGTGACATGGACTAGCAAGCCACCTAAATCCCAACATGTGTGTCCTATAGGTCGTGGACTAGAGGTTGGGATTTGGAGGGAAATTTTCAATGTTTTAAAAAGGTGATTAAACATATCAATAGGAATGGTGCACTTATTAAAGATGGGTTACCCTAATCTAGGTAATTAAAAACTAATTTTCTCCTCCAAATGTTAGTGTACAACTAAGAAAAAAGGATTAAGAGTGGGGTAAAAATGAAATAAAATGAAGTGTTTAGATGGGGACTATGAAATGTAAAATTTCTTGCATGTCAAATATAAATGTATAAAATAAAGAGGTATGCTATTCATTTTTTATCTGCTATTCAACAAAAAATACTTTTACATAGCAATGAGATATTTTTACAAGCGGAGAATATTTTTCACAAGTGTAATTTTTTCAAAAGACCTCCAAGACTATGAGTATTATATACCATTAGAAAGCTTATGAGATGAAATTTTTTATTTTGTAGATAAAATAAGTGCATATTGTATAGTCAAGGAATATTTTTTAGTTTTTCCACATTTACTTACACATGATGGAACACTTAGTTAACACTGGAACATAATGCATGTGCATGCTATTTTCTTTCAAGGTTTATTCTAAAAATAATTATGAAATTGTATGGTTTCTTTGATGTTACAAAAAATTTAAAGCCCTCCTAAGCGAATCACTGATTATTGAGCTCACTCAAGCATTAAAGAAAATTTCTTGTGTATGCCAAGCATTCCAGTTATAACCAAGTTTAGAGTTAGTTCTTTTCGAGCTCACTCAAGAATCAAAGATATATCCCATGTTAATTGAGTACATTCAACTACCAAAGGAAAGTTGGCATAGATCCTATGTTGATCGGGTTCACTTGTTTACCAAAGGAAAGTTAGTTCAAAATCAATATTGACTAAGTTAGGTTGGTTAATGAAGATTTTATTTGAGTTGACCAAGTACTCAATTCTATATTAGTTGATTGATAACATGTTGAGTCTAATAGATTTATGGGTTAATTCAAGCCAACTTAAGGGCTAAAAATTGCTTGATAAAGAGTGTATTAAAGACAACTCGAAAAGATTATTTATATAAGTATAAGGTCAAGTTGAGGATTGAAGAGAGTAAGCATGGAATTGAAAAAGATGTATTAAGAAGGAAAATTGGAAGGATATCTGTGTATTCGAGTTGACCAAGCTGTAAAGAACATTATGATCAAAGAGGATGAAGTAATCGAGTTAGAGTAGAGATCTAAAATTAGCAACAATAGTTGCAACAACAATCAGCTCAAATAATTGTTACTCTCTAATAATTGTAGTAGTGAATAAAATCTCCTAATAGAGTTTTCCTAATAGCTATTTGGTAAATCCTCTAACAAGGTGAAATTTCTAGATTGAAGTGTTTAAAAACCTATAATAAGGAAAATCCTAAGAACATTAATTAGATCCTTTAATAGGGTCACACATAATAGTGTGTTTTGTAACCTTTAACTATGTTGACTCCTAATAGGGCTCACTTTAGAAGAGTAAAAAATAGAAACTAGTTGCAATTGGTGGTTTTCCTGAATTGTGTTTCCACATAAAATCTTGTTGTCTCTTGTTTTCATGTTATTTCCTTTATGTTTATGTAGCTAAGTTAATTAAGGCTAATCACATTAATGTCTTAAGATTTCAGTGCTAACTAAGTGATAGTAATATATTCAATGTTAACCGAGTTACATCACAATATTCAGGGTTAACTGAGTTACAACAAGATTTGGTTTTATATTGTGTTGACATCATAAAGAGACTTTTGAATTTCATTTTTTAGTAACTAATTCACCTCTCCCCTCTCAATTACTACTTTCCATTTCCATCAATTGGTATCATAGCATTTGGTGCTTGTAGATAAGGTTTCAAGGATCTAAGCTAAAGATGAAGATGTCTTATAGAACGAAGATTCCTAAACTAAATAGAGATAACTTCCAAGCATGAAATGAACTCATGAAGGTACATTTGGAAACCATTGGAGACACGAGCCTAAAATATATGGATTAAAAATTTGTGGCACATATTGGAGCTTTTTTGTGGATGAAATTATGGAAAAGAAGAATCACAACATAATGATGATTAACATTGCATCTACTGTCAACTATGTTGAATTTTATGAAGTCAAAGATTTTCCTAATGCTCATAAAATGTGGAACAAGCTAAAAGATATCTATGGAGGAGATGAAAATGTGAGGAAAGATAAGTAAAATTATCTAAGAGATCAATTTGATTAGATGAAGATGAGAGAAGATGAAAATATTACACAATATAGTGAGATAATCAAAGTAATTGTAAGTGTAATTAGAGCCTTAGGAGGGAAAATAGATGATGTGACTATAGTAACTAAGGTACATAGAAATATTCTTCCTATTTATGAAATTAGAGTTTTAGCTATTCAAGAGATGAGATCTGATCCTAAAAATGATATAACTTTGGATACACTATTGGGAAGGTTGACAGCCTTTGAGTTTGATAACTTTGATAACTGTGTTTCTAACTCTAGTAGTATTGAGGTTACATTTCAAGCTAAACCATCACTCAAGAAGAAAGGTGAAAAATCTAAAAGAAACAAGTCTTATAGTGAAGATGAAGATAATTCTAATGATGGCCTTGAAGTTATTGAAGCCCTACTTGGAAGAAGATTTCCTAAAGGCAAAGGAATGTAAAAAGGAAAAATACCTCTAATCTATTTCTCTTATGAAGAAGTTGGTCACATTGTTGCAAGGTGCCCAAAAAAAGAAGGCAAAGATGAAAAGAAGCATGAAAAGTTCAAACGCAAGAATGATTTCAAATTCTAGATAGACTACAAGGATAAATGTAAGAAATCTTGTTACATGGCTCATGAGTCAAATAGTACTGATGAAGATGAAATGGTTTACATTGTTGTAAAGATGAATTAGATGATGAAAATGATAAGATTGCCCTCATTTCTCATAATAGAAAAAATAACACATGGATTATTAATAGTGGTTGTTCTCACCACATGACTGGTGATAAATCTAAATTTGAGCACTTTGTACACTATGATGGTGGGAGTGTCAGATTTGGAAATGGTGAATCTTTTTATGTAAAAGGAAAAGGTTGCATTACATTGACTAATGAAATAAAGGGTGACAATGATTATTGGGTTGAATAACTGAAACATAATCTACTTAGTGAGGCATGGTTGAACAACATCGAATTTAAGGTAGAACTCATGAATGGAAAGGCCAAGCTACTAGATGGGAAAGGAAATCTAGTTGGGACTAGAAATTAAGAAAAATATAAATTTTTTACCTGGAGTTCATTGAATCTACATGTCTACTAGCTCTGACAAAGGAACCCAAGTCACGAACAATGGGAAGTGAGTTTTAGAAAGAGGAGACTGAGTTGCATCTAGTACAACCCATGTTGCAACCCAAGTTGTAGCTAGTGCAACCCAATTTAGAAATAGCTATAACCAAATCTTAGTTAGAAGAAGCCAAGTTGTAGACATAGGAGATATTGAATAAATTTGGAATGGAGGATTCTAGACTAGCTAGAACACATATGTCTACTAAACATTAGCTTTCAAAAAATGATGATTCCAAATAGGTAGATTAGACTACATATAGGTAAATTATTGGTAAACATTAGTATGTGGTACACATAAGACTTGATATTGTATTAGCAATTGTTATGGTGGCAAGATTCTCTACTAATCCAAGGGCCCATTTGTTTGCTGGAATTAACTTGGAATAAGGAAAAGGGAATAGGAAAATTGGAATAAATCTATTCCAATTTTGGCCCAAAATGAGAATAAATCGAATTCCAGGTTTTTTTAGGAATTAGATTTATTCTTGCATTGGACCAAAATTGGAATATATTTATTCCAATTTTCCTATTCCTGTTTCCTTATTCCAGGTTAATTCTAGCAACCAAACGGGCCCCAAAGGAAAATCATATGGTGGAAATAAAAAGAATTGTGAAGTATCTAAAAGGTACTGAAGATTATGGTTTGTGGTATAAGAATGGAGGCAACCTTGAATTGGAAGTCTTCATTGATGTTTCTTGTGTAGGAACTAGTAATGATGGGAAAAGCTCTAGTGGTGGAACATTCTTTCTTGGAAAGAGGCTAGTGTCTTGGAGAAGAAAGAAACAAAATTGTATCTCTCAATCTATAGTAGAAGAAAAATATGATGTAGCAATAGTTAATTATTCCAATATCATTTGGTTCAAGAAACTAATGATAGGTATGAAGGAAGATATCAAGTATCTAATAGTTATCTTCTTTGATAACAAAATTGCAACTAACATTTCCAAGAATCTAGTGATACATACCAAAAATAAATACATTATAATAAAGTATCACTTTCTAAGAGAACTAGTGCAAGAAAAAAAGGTTAGATTGGAATATGTAATTAAAAAGCAAAAAATTGTAGACATATTCACCAAGACATTACCTATGGATGCATTCTTGTATCTAAGAGTTAAGCTTGGGGTCATTCCCCTATCTAAAGCTCACTAATATAATTTTAGTGATGCATCAACCAAGCATTTTGAAGATTAGACAAGTTGATGTAGTATTGTTAGAGAAGATTGCATATGAATTAGTACATTAGGTACATGGGAAATACATTGATTTTTTTCTTTAGCATGAGATGTCAAATAGGGAGAGTTTTATATCATAGTAGATCATAAATTTTGTATCACTAAAGAAGGAGAGTTTGTTGTTAGAGGGAGAAATTGTTGTTAGAGAAATTAAAGAATCATTCCAGAGGAAGAGATTGATGTCAACATGAGCTATTGCTGATAGAGGGTGTTCTCATGGATGAGAATCATAATGAAACTAAGGATATTATCCTTACTTCAATTTTTCTCTAAACTTTCATTGTACTATGACATGTTGTGTTGTCATCAATTCCAAAGAGGGAGATTGTTGAAAATAATTATGCAACTATATGTTGTCTTTGATGTTACACAAAATGTCAAGCCTCACCAAGAAATTCAGTGATTGTCAAGATCACTCATGCATTAATGATACTTTCTTGTGTATGTCAAACTTTCCAATTATAACCAAGTTTAGAGTTATTTCTTTCTGAGCTCACTCGGCCATCAAAGATAGATCTTGTGTTAACTGAGTTCACTTAGCTACCAAAGGAAAGTTTGCATGTATCATATGATGATTGAGTTCACTCAGTTACTAAAGAAAATTTAGTTTAGAGTAGGTATTAATTGGGTTGGGTTGGTTAACAAAGAGTTTCACTAAGTTGACTGAGTAATCAATTCTATATTAGATAATTGACAACATATTGAGTTCGATAGATTTATGTGTTAATTCAAGCTAGGATACAAATTATTTTTGTAAAAGTAAATTCAAGTCAACTTGATAAGATTATTCATATAAGTATAAGGTGAAGTTGAGGATTGAAGAGAGTAAGAATTAGATTGAAGAAGATGAATTAAGGAAGTGAAATGGAAGGATACTAGAGTATTTAAGTTGGTTGAGCTGCAAAGAATATTTTGGTCAAAGAGGATCAAGTAATCAAGCTACAAAAAAGATCTGAAATCAGAAAAGAAAATTGCATTAGAAATACAAATAAATCATTATTACTCTCTAATAATGGTAGCATTGAATCAAATCTCCTAATAGAGTTAGCCTAACAACTATTTGGTAAATCCTCTAGCAAGGTGGCATTTCTAGATTGAATTTTATGAGGACCTCTAAGAAGACCACTCCTAATAGGGTGAATTCAAACCTTTAGTAGGATCACACCTAAAAATATGTTTTGTAACCTTTAATTAGGCTGGCTCCTAACAGGGCTTACTTCAGAAGAGTGGCAAACAATAACTAGTTAAAATTGGTGGTTTCGCAAATGGGGTTTCCATTTTAAGGTTTGGTGTCTCTTGTGATCATGTTATTTACTTTATGTTTATGAAACTAAGTTAATTAATGCTAATCATATTAATATCTTAAGATTTCAATGCTAACTGAGTCATAGTAATATATTTACTATTAACTGAGTTACATCAAGATATTCAGTGTTAAGAAAGTTATAGTAGGATTTGGTTTTATATTGTGTTGACATATTTGAAGTATTTGATTCACCCTTCCTCTCTTAGTTACTCATTTCTATTTTGAATAGCTTATACTATATTGTCTATCTTCTGGATTAAACTATGATGTTAAGAATCTTTGTTTGGTAGTAATTTGGTGTTTTTCTCATATTCCAATGTATTTAACACATGAAATATATTTGAAACAAGATCAATATGAAATTAATAGATCAATACTTGCTAATGGTACTTGGAATGAAATTTCTTATAGAACCAATAAATAATGAAATTCTTTATATGAATAATCATCTTTTCATGATACTTTCTTGTATTATTTTGTGATTCAAATGAGCATGATTCAATATATACATTTTCATTTCTTGAATAAAAAAATAAATAGGCTATCCTTTTTAGATGAATCTCTTTAACTTTTCAAATACAACTACTATAATACATCAAATACTTCCAATCCACTAAATCTAAGTTCTTATTAATGAAACTAAAATGCAAAATTTCAAATGGTCATCTCCCAAATTCTTCATCTATTTAACATGAAAATGCAATCAAAATGCCAAAATGAACATTTCACATGGGTCATTCACAAATATTTCACTTCTACTTGGATCTATGCAATACAAAAAGATGCATAAGATGGAGTCCTCTCCATTACAACATAGGGCACAATGACCAACTCAAGCTTCTCCTATGAATCCATTGAGCACAAATGCTTGCAAATAAATTTTAAAAAGAAAGAGCCATGGATGCTCATCTCCCATCCTAGGCCTCTATATGACCACCCTCAAGCTAGCGCAAAACTAGGCACAAACAGGTTACAAAAAACCAACTTACTAATGCATGAAAAATACATGTGAACCCCAACCAAGGATTTCATAATGATTCACATATGGAAACATGTATGTTGGTTAAAGGTGGACTTTTAAAAAACGAGCCTTCCCATATCAAATAATATCAACAATAAGCAATTTTGGGGCTCTCATAAACAACAATTTATGTGCCCTTTCAAGGCTTTCATAATAAAAAAATTGCATGCCCTTTCAAGGATTTCATGATCATCCTCCTATTTACAATAGATTCCCAAATACACAACCATAAACTATAGCTTTCTTGGAGCCCACACTCGACAAACTTCCTCTATCAATCATACTTCCCTTATATATCCCAAAGAAAGATATGAGTGATTATGGCTATAATGGAGGCCATGCTCAAAGGATCTCAAATACATTGTCAATCCCAAGGAACCCTTTGAGAGAAGGGTTCTCTTCCCTCCAAAGGGTGAGTGAAGCCTTCACAGCCCACAAAATATTCATTGCAAAAGTAAGGAAAAACTAAAGGAAACAAAATGCAACAAATAACACACCACAATATTTATAACACAATGCATAATTCTAAATTATATTTCTCCTTGAACATAGATTCAACACAATAATGGAAGATTCAATTAGAAACTATGGCATGGGAACCAACCTTGAATGTAAACAATTGGCAATGATAGTTGTTGAAGAGCTCCCTTCCTAATATTTTTCCTCCTAATAACCCTAATTGTCTATAAACTTAGAGAGTGGGTGAACACTCCAATAGCTTTTCACAAGCCCTCTAAATAGACTCCTTCATTATCCCAACTACTATCACATTTTTGGAGAAAAACATCAAGCCCACTATCTCTTACACTCTTATCCCTACTAAAATGGCAACTTTTGAACATATGGAAATTTGTAGGTAAGATCATGGGGTGACTCCAAATTTGAATTGTTATAGACCCTACAAAATATAATCCATCCTTGAATGGATAAGTCCATAGAATGTGAGTGATGTTTGCATTTTTATAGGCCTTTCTAGATATTATAAAAAATTCATGGACGGATTTTCCACTATTGTAGCACCTATCACATCCCTTTAGCAAAAGGGAAAAAAAATTGAGTGGTTTGAAGCATGTGAGAAGGACTTTCAATTTCTAATGTAAAGGCTTACTTCAACTCCTATCTTGGTTATACCATATTCAACTAGAGATTTTGTTATCACAACAAATGCTTTAGGGTGTGGGCTTGGTGGTGTGTGTAGTCTAGTGTTTGCATTAGTGGAGTATTCTTATAAAAAATCCTACAATTCTTCATTGGGCATGGCTCCTTTTGAGGACCTTTATAGATGCAAGTTTCGTACTCCTATGAACTAGGATAGGGATGAGGATAGGATAATTATTGGTTCCAAAATGTTGAAACGGATGGAAGAGAAGATGTTTCTCATTCACAGTCAGTTGATGGAAGTAGCTAACCATCAAAGAAGTTATGATGACAAGAAGCCCACCTTCTCATAGTTGTAAGATGGTGAAAAGGTGTTCTTATGACTCAAATTGTAGAAGAGCTCAATCTCATTCAACAAGAGTTCAAATCTTATGACAAGATTTGTTGGCCCCTTTGAGGTGTTAGATGTTATCAACCCTTTTCCATGTCAACTTTCTCTATCACTGACTGTAGCCCATATTTATTATATTTTTCATGTTTCACTACTTAATCCTTATCACCCTAACATATTTCATGTACTTCATTGGAATTCATTGTAGGCTTAGGATCTGAGAGTGGTGGTAGTTCCACCCATTTGACTTGTTGAACAATGTACCATTAGGGTACGAGATAAGAATGTTCTCTAATACAAGCTCCAATGAGACTAATTTGGTGTGGACAGTTTTGACTAGGAGGACGTGGAGGATTTATAGAAATCCTTCCCTCATCTTTATCTATTGACTATTTTGTTTCAGTTACTCATCAATTTTGATGCAAGATTTCTATTTTGTTGTAATTTGACATCAGGATGATGCTTCTTCCTCGTGGGGAGGGATGTCATGACCCACTTGTCAATATTCCTAGTAACTTGCTTATGTGGTGACTTGGTGAATTTTGACCCGATGAACCCTCATTTGAACATTGACTAAGGATAAATTAAGTTAATAATATTAATCCTGTGGCTAAATAAAATATGTGATGTATTAATTAATATGAATTAAATGACTAATTTGATGTGTACATTTATATTTATGGGGATGGTGTGTTTCAATTCTTATATGATTAGTCTATGTTGTTTAATGGTATGATGTTCATGATTATGTTAATGGATTTGTATCTAATTATATGATTCATGATGGATAGTGGCTCATTTTTTATTGTGAGTGTCTGAGTGCTTCTATGTTAGACAAGGCAAGGGAGTGGTCAAGGTAGATGAGGTTAGCCTCTCAGAAGGGGATAACTGGATAATCTTGAGCAACCCACACACACAAACAACATAGGAACTCTATATGTTGATTTTAATGAATATTTTATTTTATTCCTCCCTAACCTTCTTAATAATACACTATTGAATATATATTAATGATATTTTAAATTAAAGATGGCAATAAATTAGGAAAAGGAAGGTGTGTGTGTGTGTGTGTGTGTGTAATCTATTGCTCACATATAAGAAAAATATAAGACTTCTTCGTAAGTGTTAATGATAATCATAGTTGAAATTATAGAGTATTGAATACTTTAATACATGTCTGCATGTAAAAAAAAAATTTAACAGAAAATTCAATGAAATATAGTAGTATGGATTTACAAGGGGAAATCGGTTATCATTCTCGAAAAATCTTGGGTCAGTTATCTAAATGATGAAGTTAAAAAAAATTGATAGGTTCTTAGCAAAGGGGACCACTAGAGGAAGTGTAGGATGAATGCGAGGTGGAGGATGACTACTAGTTGGAGGACAAAAGACATAGTTGGAAGGAATTTTAGTAACTACCATAATATGTAGGTGCCCCTTGTTTTGAAAATATCATAAATTGTATCTTGAGCTTCTTATGAAAAGATTATTGTTGAGGCTATTATGATTACTATGGTGATTATATTCAATAAATAGTAAACTTGTGTACCTATCCTTTAGATTGATTAATCTTAATAAACTTAGATAGAAGAGTATTGAAAATTGACAATAGAAAGAAGTTCAAGTCCTATAATGAATGAGTTGTACATAAATTTTGTACCTCATTGTGACTATTGCTTTGGCCATGAGCTTCCTGATGTATTTTTTCTTCTAATAATTTCTTAGAGATAAACATGACCCTATAAATCATAGGAATCCATGCTCGAATTATCCACTTAGGTATCTTCTATTAATTTAAATTGGCAAGTAATATATTTGGTATTGTAGCTACCATAGTGAGGGTTGTGATTCAATGTGGAGCAATAATAGGATTTATAAGGGAGTAGCTTGTGAAGAAAATTCCATTCTTCATTTTTCCTTTTTATTTTATTTTATTTATTTAGGAAAGCTAACCTTCTAATGTGGGTGTTTAATGTGATCAGAGAAGGAGGGGTAGAAGTAATGCTTTCATTTTTCACTCTACCTACCAGTGTAACACTAGTACTAAAAAAATTCTTTGGCCAAAGCTATCTACATATGTTATTTAATATTCTTTCCCATGTTTCATCTTCCTGCCACATCCATGATTAAGGCTACTTAGACATAAATGAGAAGTAGTATGTTTCATGGTTGCACTATATACCTCCTTCTCTTTTCACTATTAGGCATTGTTAGGTTGGGAATAATACATGTTAGTTAGGATCGCAAAGAAAATACCTATTATATTGTGTTAGCATTTACAGATTGGGAATTCTATGTATTAGGTAGGATCCCAAGCATGTGCATTTTGTATTATTTGGGCATTGTAGGGTTGGGCATTCTATGTGTTAGATAGAATCCAAGGAACTATAAGGCTTCATGCTTGAGAAGAAAGCTCCTCAACTATATTTTATGTAATGATTGAATGGCATGAAGGCCATACATCACAACTTGTGCTTATATGTTGGTTAAGCACAATATGGTGATGAGATGGGCTTGAGGTCCTAAGGTCAATAAATTGATTAAAAATAGATTTACTAATGCTTGTGGGTGGTTGTTAAGAATACCTAGATGATTTTTTTAATGGTACAAATCATATGGTAGATGGTATTGTACTTGTATGTTGTATTCCAACATGTAGGTCAACATTTTATATGATGCCCATTAAGGCATGATACTTTAGATTATACTTCATGTATTTATTAAACCATGCATTTTGATGGATGGATTATATGTGGGTAAACATCCCTAGATATTGTCATGTGATACCTCCTTAAATGGATAATTATTTGCTAACCTATGAACATGGTGAGTGAAATAGTTAGTTGACTATTCAACTAGGGTTTTTCTTACTTATTTATGTATGCTTGTAATTAATGATGTGTCACTTTCTTAGTAGGACATGGTTCTTAAATATTATAGAATAAATTTGGACATGTAGGTCAAGTTCTTCTAATATTTTTATCTATGGAATATTCATGTGATGATATGATGGCTCTGACAATTTGGTCAATAATTGGTTGATGAAATGTAATTATTATTGCACCTATCATTTCAACATTTAAGTTGGAAACTAGAATTAAGTTGCATAATCTATAGGAAGATATCTTATTTACTTGTTGATTCAACTATGTGTACTCAACTTTTGACTGACTCAACTTGATTTTTTGGCCTAATTGGAAAGTGTATGGAAATGTGGTCTTCCTATGAGAATGCAAAAGGGTATGTATAGATCCTTATTTTATTTAATTATTAAAATATATTGCAATGGTACTATATATATTTGATGATCCACCATGTATGTGACTTCTACTTTATAGAAAGTTGTTGACTCATTTATTTAGTCAACTTGGTCGATAAATGACAACTTGAGATTTGGTTATTTTGAGTTGTTTATTTTGGACTCGTATGTTGTTTGATATAGACTTGGTCATTATGTATTCAACTTAGACCTTTGGTTGATATGTTTGATTGGGATTTGGTATATTATCTAATGATGAAGAACTTTGGGTTAATGTTGCTTGGTAAATTTGACTATGTGTCCTTTATATCATTTAGTTTGAGCTAAAAGATGCATTATGATGTAACTACATCGGGATGTCAACTTTTGCAAGCATTTAGATACAGAATGACGATTATAGGTTAATGATTACATTGATGATGTTATATGTGCATATCATTATATTTCATGATGAATCAAATGATGATGAATTAGATATAATGGGATTTCATTACTTGATTATGTTTCATGGACACTGGCCTATTGATGTGGATGATTACTCACTTAGAAAGCATCATGCATTAGATGGTATATATGGTATGTATGGTTGATTATTTATGTTACTCATGATCAAGATCTAATTAAAAGATAAGTTAAGAAGTTATTAATTTTAAAAAAAAATGTTGACTCCTAATATTTGAATTTATCTCCTTGATATACTGATATTATGAATCAGCTAAAACCACTATTAGTGTTTATGTATATGTATGGTAGAAAATAGATATGAAGTACCTACTATCAAAGTCAAATCCATGTAGCCCAAAGGTATGATAAGTAAGCATAGGTATGTGTGTGATATCATACAATTTTAAGGTAATATGTTACTAGAATTTTGATAAATATAGAGATAAGAAGTATTTGATTAGATATCTTATTTGATATTTGATTTGGTTTATGATGCATGATGGACTAATAATTTTGTGTTGTTCTTATAATGCAATAGAGGGAACAAAACATTATAAGAAAGAGGGAATATTGTTAGAGAGAGGTCGCCTAACCTTGTGAAACTATAGAGGTGCAATGAAATTCACAAACTCATGTAGAAAATATTCTAAAAATGATAACTTTTATGTGTTCTTATATAAAATGTATGTTTTTTATTTGGAATGTTTTTACTTAAAATATGTCTTATCATTGAAGAAGATCATTTCCACAAGAGTGTGTGTGTTGATTTTCCTTAGATAGATTCTACTTTGAGATTAGGTCCCTTAAATAAGAAGCTCAATTTGACCTTCTTAAGTAAAAGAAAGTTAATATTTTTGATAAAATTGAATGAACTACATGTAGTATTATGAACAAAGGAACTTATATTATTGATCGTAACATTATGAAAATTCTTGAAATTTTATGAGTATGATTATCATTTCCTATATATATACATCAAGGAAAATGCATTTTATAAGTGGGGAGGGATGTCACAACCCATTTTACCCATGTAGAATAAATTGTTTCTTTGTTTCCATCTATATTTATTGGAAATTATCTTTTTCTAACCATTAAAAATAAATATCATGTTGTTACACTTCTTATTGATTTTGGAAGACTAATAACTCCACTAACACTCAACTTGGCACTTTCATTGGAAGGTTACAAAGTATCTTTTGGATAGTTACACTAAGATTCACTACCACTTTTATCTTAATAAGTTTTAATAGATGTGGAAAATGGAAAAGGTGGAGCCCATTCTTAGTCATTGTGCACAACAGGCCCATACCTATTTTGATGAAAAAATTATGCATTTCAACTTCATACTCAGCCTCACCATATTTCTTTCTCTTAAAGGGTTTCCTATTTTCCAATCAAAATTATCTACAATCATTCAATTCGTCTTTAATATGTTGTTATTTTATTGTAGAATAAGACCTTTGCAAATCTTCTTGTTGATTTCTTGGTCTTTTCCAAGTGCTTTCAACGAATTTAGTTCATCAGATGGTGATTAAATTAGGTGCATTTATATAATGTATCAAGTGTTAAATATTTAACTCATGTGGAGAAAATTGCAAGAAGAATCGTCACATATTGAGACAGTGAGAAATCTTTATAGGGTGTCACAATCCATAAGATTGAGCCCAAATGCATGGATCAATCAAATGAATGAAAGATGATGGATGGTGTTCATCAAAGTTAAGATGGGCCTTGGTGGTTGGAGAAAGAGACTCGAGGAAAGAGGATCTTTTGGGAAGCATAACAGAAGGAGACATTGACAACTGCAAGTATTACTAGGTTCTAATCTTGTCAAAATTTCTAACTTTCCTTAGAAAAAATGACAAAATGTGTGTTTTCCAATACAAGATTAATGATAGTGTATATGATTTTTGGTTGTGGAAATGAATGAGTTAATGGTTTCGATTACAAATATAGAAAATTACTATTACTCCAACTATTATCGTTAATTAATAACTACTCATCATTATTGATGATATTTTTGTGTTATAGATAGTGGATTGGATATTGATTTATAAAGTTAGAAATCCTTTCATTATGAATGGAAAAACTTGCAATGTCCATGAAAATTATTGCATGGTGTATTAAGCCATGATGGTTATTTTAAAATGTTTAATTGAGCATAAATATGCTAGGAAAATGATGATGATTCTATATCATAAATGTGAATGTTACTTTTTAATTCGCTTGAGTAAATTATGTATTAACATGATATGGATCATTTATTTTAGAGAGTAGAAAACACAATTATCCTAGGGTGAACCCACAATAGTGGGTTACAATTTTTAGGAAGAACAAATTCCTCAAAAATATCGTTACCAAAATTTTTTCATTTTTTAGTTTTGATAGAATTTTTTTTTAATGTTTCAATAGAAACAAATTAGTTTCCATTAAATATAAAAATGAATGTTTTTATCAAAACTTTTCATGCAACATAGTTTCGATCAAAACTACATAGAAAATTTTGATCAATGGTTTCTATGTAGTTTCGATTGGAACTATGAAGCTTGACCTAGCTTTGTTAACCCCATGATGGGGCTCCTTAGTTTCGATCGAAAGAATATGAATTATTTTTGATTGAAACTATTTTATATATTTTTTATTAAAATTAAGAAAAGAGGCAATGTTCAAATAGGTCTACACAACCCCACATGTCATTTTCAACAATGGCAAAAAGTTTAGATCGACAGTGGCCAAAAGGAAGCACAAGGAAGAGAAGAGTCATCTTAAGTTACCAACCTTTGAAAAGGTATGATTTTTCCCTTTTTTTACTTGTTTTATACATTTTTAGTTTTATTTGATGTATTTTTTATATGTATGTATATATCATGTATATATGTATACATGTATATATCATGTATGTATGTATACATATATATCATATGTATGTATGTATGTATGTATGTATGTATAAATAAATAAATAAATATACCATGTGTGTATGCATGCATATATATATATGCAAATGTGTATACATGTATATATTAACATATATATGTTATATATAGATATCATGTACATGTATATGTGTTTATACACAGACACATGAATGTATACATACATATTGTGGATATGTACACATACATTTAAATTTTTATTGTACACATGTGAACTTGTAATATATTAATATATAAGTTCATATATACATGTGTGTGTATGTGTGTGTGTGTGTGTGGTTATGTGTTTAAATATTCACCTTACCTCTAATAATTTAATTTCAATGAACTAACCCTATAACATTAGTTCTAATGGGTTAGGTCACATATATGAACCCTAATATAAAATTCACCTTGACCTCCTCACCCTAATCTTGAAAGTATAATTAATTAACCTTGATTATTTAACATATTCTAATTTAAATAAATATAACTATGCTATCCTAACCCTAGAAATGCAATTTAACACAATGCTAACCCTCATGTCAATTTAATCCTAATCTTAACTCTAAACATTATATATTTACCCTAGAATTGATAGGTTGATTCTAACCATAATCATAAAATCTAAGTTACCCTAGAAACATAAAATTTTAAATCTAAAGTTATATGATTTTAACACAAAAGTTATCCTAAACCTAACCATGATGTAAAGGCTAACTATAAATTTTTATAGTGTGATCCTCACTAATTAACCCTAAAAAATGGGCTAATTTATGAATCCTAACTAAAAACTTTAATCTAGATCCAACCCTAAATATATAATCCTAAAGATCCCTAAACATTACATTAACTTTCCCTAATATTGATCATGATTCTAATGATATAGCTCTAGAAATCCTAACCACAATCCTAACTCTAATCATAACCATGTAACTGTAGTTCCATAACCTATTTTACTTTTAGTCCTTGGTAATACTGAACCTACTAACAAGATAATTATATTTACTTACTCAACATTTAACATTAAATCCTAAAACTAATTTTAATTCTACACGTAATGATAACATAAGTCTCACACTGATATTAAACACTAATTATATGACTATATAAATTATACAATTATAACACTAACCCTAACTCTAACCATAATATCTTACTCGACACAAAACATTATTCTGAACACACACTCCTTTAAACCTAACCCTAACTTAATGATATATTACCATGATTGAACCCTAATAATGGTCCCCTAAACTTAATCTTGATACTAAACTAGGTAACCCTAAAATTAACCCTCAAACCATAATATAAACCATAATCATGATAAAACATTAACCTCGAATGCCAACCCTAATCAAATTGATTTATGCACAATGACACATGTGTAGTTCAAGAAAAATATGTAGTACTAATTTTATAACTCTATACCTAACTATAACACTAATTAATAAGTCTTAACCTAACCCTAATGATTCAACTTTAAGCCTTAACCCTAAAATTAACTCTAAACTTAACACTAACTCTATCTCTAGCCATAGTCCTAGTTATTTCCCTAGTAACCTTAGCCGTGATCATGACAATATATCTATTAAATTATATAGTAAATCTAGTTCTATATTTAACCTAGAGTTATGTGTTAGGTAGTCCACCCATGTGATCTAAACACTATATAGACTCACCTGGTGCTCTATCTTTAGGAGACTAGTATAGTACAAGAGGCATCCCTTCAGTGACTAGCTTAAAGTGTCTCATTGGAGTGTTGGCATGAGATATTATGAGTAGTCTTACTAATGATCTATTATATTCATATAAATTCATATCAGAGCATCTTAGCATACCCATATTAGATGTTTGACATCATGTCCATATAGTACAAGAGGCATCTCTTCAATGACTAGCTTAGAGTGTCTCATTGGAGTGTTGGCATGAGATATTATGAGTAGTCTTACTAATGATCTATTATATTCATATAAATTCATATCAGAGCATCTTGGCATACCCATATTAGATTTTTGACATCATATCCATGGTGGTATTGTGGCATATCCTCATCCACATTCCTCTCATCAATCAGGTAGTGGTCATGGTGGTATTACACATCATGATCCACCTATTGACCACTTTTTTGTTGTAGAGGGACATATACATACTAGTATAGACCCTTCAACTAGTGTAGGACATGGTCAGAGTTTACATGTGGGCCTTGATGATGTTGACTTTAGCTTGTTGACCATAGGATGGATAGACTTGTTGACACGTGATGATTCTACTTCTATGCCATCTCATCTAGTCAATCCACTTGGTTCATCATTATTAGGACCTACGACAGTCATGCTAGCATAGATGCACAGATTGAGATATATGAGGCCCAACAAAATCTGGACATATTGGTGGACACAATCGATGTTGGGCAATCTGAGTATTACCAAATGCCAACATCTAAACAGATTAATTTATAGTCTTTTTACATTCATGTTAAATTTTCAATTAATTATTTGTTCAAATAATAATTATACACATATACATATCGTGCCTTTGTAATTAAATACATGTTTTTATTTGATTTTTTACACACATATATGTATGTATTATAGGGAAACATTCCTCTTTTTACTCCATCTTTGATGCCAAATTGTGTATGCCGTCGACACTCATTTGATGATGTCAGTAGTTGATAGGCGAGTTTTACTTTTTTTTGAATTAGACACATGTGAGTTTTAAATGTAATATATAAATTGCATGCAATTTGTGAATTTAAAAGAGATTTAATTAAATATTAAATTATATACATTTATTTTACTTTCTCTTGAATACATATATGGGTCAACACATCCTAGTGAGCATCCTAATAATCAATCTTTAGACTACACATTGAAGAGACATCATGATGATATTCCTACATCTCATGATCTATAATATTTTTTATATTATAGATTATCTGATCTAGACTTTCATCCAGAGGATTATTTTGATCTAGGCTTTCATCCAAATTATACATATTTTTGTTATTTGTTATTTGATCTTGAATTTGATCTAGAGTATATATGTTTGATGATTGACATACATATATACTATGTTCTTATATTTTAGATTGTGTTGGATTATGTTAGACTATGTTCTTTTACATGTTATATTATGTTGGATAATATTCTATCATGTTGAAAATTATGTTAGATTAAATGTTAGATTATGCTGGAATATGTTAGATTACATATTCTTTTACATGTTAGATTATGTTACATTATGTTGGTTTATGAAATTGATGTATACATATGATATTGGTTAGGGTTAAATTTAGGTATTTAACTTTACATAATTCTTAATTAGTTACATAATTAATAATTCCTAATAATGAAAGTGATATTTAGATATGATTAAAGTCTAGTCCTAATTTCATCCCCTTAAGACAAGTCCTAATTTGATCCCCTTAAGATAAGTGTTTGAATTTCTTCCCCTCCAAAGGCACATGTCCTAATTAGTTGCATTCAAGTTCCTAATTTCTATAATTATTTACAAATCACAATTTAAAATTCATAAGTTAAATGTAAGAGTAAAAGTAATAGATAATTAGTTACAAATCCTAATTTCATCCCCTTAAGATACAAGTTCTACATTGAACCCCTTAAGACATGGGTTCAAATTTCTTCCCCTTCAAAGTCACATGTCCTAACTAGTTGTATACAAGTTCCTAATTTCTATAATTATCACAAATCATAATTTAAACTTCACAAGTTAAATGAAATAGTAAAAGTAATAGATAACTAATTCAACCAAATTTCAAATTGAATATGATCAAGTTCAACTAAATTTCAAATTGTTGAACCAAATTTCAGATTTCAAATAGTTCAACCAAATTTTAAAATGTTTAAGTTGTTTCAAATTACAAGTTATTTTTTAATAAGAAAAATATGTTTGTCATCACTAATGTATAAGTGATGCTCTTTCTTAATGACTCCTTCTTTATCAATACTTTCTACACCATCCAAATCAATTTGTGCATGTTAATAAGAAAATTAAACCATAATAGTAACCTACTCTATATAGTAGTATTCCACCTAAAGTTGTTTTTGAGAAATGTAAGAGTAATTCTCTACAAAGTCAACAACAAATAAAATTGTCCTGAGTGGACAAGTTTCTCTTAGTGTTTGAAACGATTCTTCTCTAGCAAGTACGTCATCCTCTATGTATTCCAGCCTTGTTGATTCTTTTGCAACTTTTGTTTTTGACTTTATTTACTTGTATCTCTCAAATTTTACCACCCTTGGCATATCAGTATCTTCATCTCTCAAAGGAAATTTAGGTTACATGTTTCACAAGTTCCTCTTATGCAATATATTTTACCTATTGCACGATCATTTGGTTTGTCACATAAGATTGATGTTATGAAATTGACTTAGCCATTTATGAAAAATAAATTATTGAGATAATAGGTGTTGCACACATTGTATAGTATTGTTATATTGTATTGTATTTTTTTATTATGTAATGTTGCACCTAGATGGATATGCAACATATGAAGATTCGAATGGGATATTCTTAATGAGTGGTATTATAACATTGTGATAATACTTGATGCGATTATTTAATATTGCAGAAAATAAATTAAATGTCCAACATTAAATATGGGGTCAATGGCTTAGGTAACACATGGTTTATGTAATACCAGTTGGTGGTGTTTGTGGGACTTGCTACTATATAAGCAGCTACAAGGGTAGTTGTTGGTGTGAGATGTGACAAGATAGAAGGAAAAAAGGCTTGACAAGTTAGCCAAGGGAGCATTTGTGAAAGTTGGAAGCATGGCATGGGATGTGTGGGTTCATGCTTGTTCACATGGATTTCTTGGTTGTGGCTATGACTTTGAAGGCTTCCATGGTTGTATTGCAATGGTGTTTTTGTTGAATAATACATGGTGATAGATGTTTTTGGAGGCTAGGTTTTTCCCCTCAATGAGGGTTTCCTAGAATATATCTTGTGTCACATCTTTTTGTAGGTATGTTGTCTATTCTCTTGCATGTGGATTTCAATTGCGTATTTATTTTATATCTATTATAGGTTATGTGGAAACAATTATATTCTTTATTGCATGTTTCCTTACAATTTTGAGAACCATCGCTTTCTTCTATCATCTTTTTGAACCCTTGATAATATGTAGTGCCTCTCCCATTTCATTTTTTTAAGTCATCTTGATGGATGCAACCTTGATGGTCTTGCTTGGTGAGTAATCATGACTGAGACCATGAGTGGTCTACACCCTTCCGGTGATTTGATTTATGTTACTACATTAGTTGCTTTGATTATGCTTTTGGCTAATTTAATAGACTGATGTTTTATATGGTTCACTGTGGTTTGTGCTAGTGGTTACTAGGATACATGTGGTATCAAGATATTGTTCAATAATTACCCTGAGATGTGTACAACGATTGCACTATGTATTATTATCTTGCTACCCTGGACTAGGTTCTTTTAGTAGTGGTTAGTCATGTATATGACTATTTTTGCTTATGTGTTTTAAGTGCCTTTTCATGTTGTTTGAAAAACCGTTATTAAATGCTTAAATAATTAGAAATGAATTGTCCATGTTAGATTACTATGTTGTTCAGTTGATCATATTTGCATGATGATGCTTGCTTTTGAGATAACAATATGTTTTATGATATTATCTGGTTACCTAGTATTTGGACATGTTCTCTTATCATGTTAGATGTGGATTTAATGCTATGGTTATTTATTTCATTACTGTTTTTTTATGCTTTATATGAGCATGCATGATGTAAATGAATTATTTTACTATAATAAAATAAATGGTTAAATTAGGTCATTTAATGCAGTTATTGCTTCGACTATTTTATTATATGCAATTGCACTTAATCATGTGTTTAGTGTACATAATTTGTGATATTGAGTTAGTGATTCAACTATTCATAATTTACCAATATATTCCTATATGGTCAATGTCTCTTATTTAATTGTTAAGTTAAACCCTCTGGTCACTTGATTAAACGCAAACTCATTTGCTTTATGTGATTAGACCTATGAATGAGTTTGCACATTTAGAGGTTCACATTGTTATGAAAGTTGTTAAGGAAATTTCTAAGATTTTGGATTTTTGGGCATTATTTTTATTATTTTTAATTTCTAGCAACTTTTCAATATATAAATTCTAGTTACATGGAATATCCTATTTCCATTTGGGTTGATTTAGGGTTTAACTAGGTTGGCTAGTAATTTACCCTAATTGATTATTCACTTGAAAAGTGAAAAGTATCTAAAAAAGAATTTAATTCCTCACTTTTCACTTTTGAATTAGAAAGTTTAAAAATAAAACTCAAAAATTCTCTTCATGAGGAATTACTATTCTATTCATTGTGGGAGCTATGGTCATGGGATTGTCATGAGATTGGTCTAATTGGATATAGCTCTGGGAGAACTTGGATTGTTTCTATTTTTGGCTACTTCTTTGGGATTTTTATTTTATGGTTTAGATTCCTATTTTTCCCCTTTTGGCTATGAGGTAGGGTGTTGGGTGATGTGACGCGCTCCCCTGCCCACAGGTGGTTAATTATGTGGTGTTCCATGTTCACTAACAGTCATGGCTTTTGGTGCAACGGTAAATGGGCCCTACAATTGGTATCAGAGCCTGGTTTTGGCTTGGTCATGGGTTCAAATCTCCCCGGTGCCATCTCGACCCACGTAAGCACCTGGTATGCCCATCGAGGGGGAGATTGTTGGGTGATGCGACGTGCTCCCCTGCCCACAGGTGGTTAATTATGTGGTGTTCCATGTTCACTAACAGTCATGGCTTTTGGTGCAATGGTAAATGGGCCCTACATAGGGCTCTCTTGCTTTAATGTTTCAACACTATTTCTATTTCTACTTTTTGTAGTAATTTGTTAGAAGGCTAAGAACTAGTGTTCCCCTCTATTTCTGAATGCTAGTTCTACCTAGTTGGGTGGGTATGAGCATTTCCCTATTTTCTAGAATGAAGGTTTGGGGTTTTGTACTTTTGTGCTAGTCATTTTTTCATATAGACTCCAAACCTAGATTTTATTTGATATTTGTGGCTTTTGTGCCCTAAGACCAAATGGGTTTTAATTTTGTGTCTTTTGAGTTTTGAGGTTTTTACCTTGATTTGTGTGCCACCCAATTTTCTCACATTTTCTTGAACATGATGTTTTTCATGGACTTGGATTATCCATAGGATGTCAATCAGAGATTTGTTGCATCTTTATGTTTGCAGTGGGATGCATGTTGCATCCATACTCCTGACATTGTGTTTGGATGAGTGAGTTGGTGTTATGGCTTCTTTTGGACCCTTGTTATTATTTCATGGACAATAGGATTCACATAGAATATATTCTCCTAGGTTGAGGCCAGTTAAGTGAGTTCATGGTGTTGATCTTGTTGCATGATTGGGATTCATATAGAATCCATTCTCCTAGATTAAGGTCAGTTGAGTGAGTTTACGCTATATGGTTTTACTTTTTCTTAGGACTCATGTAGAATTTGTCCCCTTGAGTCCATTTTAGTTCATTATTTTCTTGCATTGTATTCTCATCCAATCCTTGTGTTATGATCTTCATAATGGTGGTGTGCCACACATGAAGACATACACATGCATTTTTTGGGTAATTTGCGAGGCTTGATCTTCTTTGGTACTTCTGAGAACTATGATCATGTAGGGTTGAGTTGGGAATATACATAGCTATGGGCACTCATCATTGAATGAGCATTTGTAGGGTAGGGTAACATATGGAGGGGGCTTCTAGCTTGTAACCTAGTGATCACTATGCATAGAGGATTGGTAGAGGAAGTTTTATAAAGTAATAATTAAATAAAACATTAGGTGGTAATAAAAATTAAGATAATGAATTTTTTTGTCTTACAACCTTCCCTTGAGGAGTTTAATTTGCATGATCCAAGCTTGAGATTTTCAATGCCAAGTGACACTCCATGATCTTAGCTGCTACATAGTTACCCATAGAGTGTTTGACCGGGACTTGTTGTACTTGCATTATCTCATGTTCTTGGTTTAAGTCATCATTAGTGTTTGGCTTGAGTGATAGCCATGGACATCTATTTTACATGTGATTTTGGTTGGATCATTATCTCCATTGTCATAGTGAGAGTGGACCTATGGGTTTCACATGGTTCGGAAGCATAGCTACATATACCACTGCTGGGGACAAGTGTACAAAGATGATCTATTGTACTAGTGTGACTGTTGTTGGATGTTTTCACTTTGTACTTTAGGTTCTAAAGTATGCTTTCTTTTGATTTATGCTTTCATTGGACTTGTTGGATATTATGTTTTGATGATGCTAGTTTATTTGATGCATTCCTATATTATGATGATTAACATATGATTAGATGATGTGATTTACTTAGTTGGGTTATATATTGCCTATTGCTTTAGCATGTTAGATTTCATGTTATTGTGATATTATTATGTTTTAGTAGTCATGTCCTCATAAGACAGCTTTGACTATCTAGTTGGCAATTTGGGATGTTACACATAGGAGATGGCTAGGGCCTTCAAGGTCTCATGATGCTATTATGGTTGGGAGGAACCGTGCACAATTTATGGTTTTGTTGGTGCTTATGATGCTTGGTTTCTGCATGAACCATGTTTGGTTTATGAACCATGTTTTTACATTGTGATGTTGGTTTCCACATGTTCCTTCTTATGATGTTATGGAGTAGATGGATATTTTATTCTACTCCCTGTTTAATGATGTTTTGTATTTCTTGTGTTTAAGTGTCCAAGCCATGATTTTTGGATCTGGTACTCCCCAGTGTGGAGGAAATATCTTTTCTAGTTTTTTATCCTTTTCTTTTCTAGTGTGCTATTATTGTTTCTCACACGAGATTGTGGAAGTTTTGTGTAGGGCCTTGAATTTCCTTATGTGGCTTCTGGCACTTCCTGGCATGAACCTCAACACTATTGTAGTGTTTTCTGACTATTGGTCTTCGCATTTCCTCATCTAGCATGGTGTTGCCTTGCATTCTTTGGTGTACTTTCTTGCGTGAAGAGGCAATTCCTCATGCAAGAATGCCAATTGTATTTCTCTTATGCAAAAAGAAGGGGGCATCTTTGTTATTTTTTAGAGAACATATGTTAGACTTTTGAGTACCCTTAAGGAATGCTATTGTTTCCATGCTTTGACAAATTCAAGATTTTAGGTTCTAATGTCATCTTGGATTTTTATCATTGGTTTGAGCATGTCATTTTGGTTGTGGCGTCTAAAGAGTTTTTAGTTGCTAGGGTTGATGGTAAATTCTTCTATTGCAATCTTTGTGATCCCTATAAAATGTTGTCATATACATTCATACTTGTAAAAAAAAAAAAATCTTGGCTTGTATTGTATCCTTGTTTCAAGTATCTCTGGGTGGAGCATTATATAGTATAAATCAAATTCAACATGATATTGACAACAACATGTTTCAAAAGATTTATTTATCTTCACAAAATAAGGTTTCAATCTTTCAAACATTATCTGTATAGTCTTTGTGTTGGGATTTAAATTACAAAATGAGAGATACAATTATGTTGCATAACAAATAACCAATTTTTTTCATGTTGAAGATACTCCTTAGGCCCAATCCTCTACTTCATGATATCTCTTCTATTTGGTGAAGGATGAGTATTACCAATCCAAAATTTAATGAAGTTCTTACCTATTTCCACAATCCTATTAGATCGAGGAACTCTACACATTAGCACCTAGTTTTCTTCTAATGTACTATCATCCAAATTGTTTTCTCCTTTTTAGATAATGTAATATCTTCTTTCAACTATACCCAATATGAGATAATAGTGAAGAGATCTATCTTTTTCGCCAAAATTTCTTATTTAAAATAGATCTTAGTATCACTCTTTGTGCAATGGATTTATTTGTAGATTTAGATTTTTTTCCCAACGAAATGTAACCCTTCCTTAACACTTTCAACAATATATTTTGATAGTTTAGAAGTCTTCCTCTTTTTTATACTTGTATATATACCCAATAGTTTCAATGGCTCTTTTAATCATCTTTAAGAAGTGAAATTGATGATAGTTGAGTTTTCTCCAATGTATCAAGATTCTTAAATGGTGCAATTATTTCTTTAGACTTTTTTATTTAATTTTCTCTCCATAGTATGTGTAGGTTGACTAGGATATTCTCTCAATTTTTCTGCATCCATTTCAATTAAATGATCTATGTTTCTATCACTAATTTTTCTCTTCAAACTTTGAGGTAGATTAACATTCTCATTTGTAGTTTGATCTTGGGTTGGAAGAAAAATTAAAATAAAGACTTAGGATACAACTTCTCTTCAAGGTCCACATATGTATAGATACATAACAAATGAATTATTAAATACAATTTTATATAACCTTTAGATGGTCCTTCTTCGATATACATTTCTTCATTGTCAATTTCCTCATGATGAACATTTTCATCATCTACTACTGCACATGCATGATATACCAAATAAAATCAAGCAATTTTTAAAGGGGATTTGTCTATAAAATTAAAAATCAAAGATATAAAGTTTTCCTCTAGATAGGTACAAATCTAGAGAAAGATTTTACTTTTGTGAGATGCATGCATACATACATTTTTGAACTTGGGATGAACCTTCTCCAACCTTAGTAGGTTGCCATATTTCACTATGTCCTAAATAAATTCATAATTTAAAACACCACAATTAAAATGTACCCTAATTCTAAATATTCATAATTTAAAAACTATAATATAATAAACCCTAATCCTAAATATTCATAATTTAATAAAACTTAATCCTAAATATTCATATTTCAATAAAGCCTTGATATTAAGTAAATAGTAACCCTAATTTTATATTTACCATATTCCTAATTGGATAAACCCTAATCCTAACTATATACATACACAAAGTCTACAATACAATTGCACACTATATGCACTAAATATGCATTGGAAAAAATATTGCACATGTAGATACCTTGCCTCGTATAGTATATTACTAAAAAATTTGGACAATTTTCATGTTCTTCTTCATTAGTTCTTCTTTGTGAATATTTACTTGCTCTTTTACCTTTATTGCCTGTGTTGCAAATTTTTCTTCCAAAATTTGACAATAAACAAGTTGCAAAATATTTCTCCAATCCCAATTGAAGTGTGAACTATCTGATTGGATTTGAATGTTACAATTGAAAAAGAAAATTACTTATATAAAAAAAATTATTTTATTTTTAAAAAACCCTAAAGTTTGACTTTACTTTCGATCAAAACTACTTAAGTAGTCTCAATCAAATCTACCTTTAAGTGTAGTTTCAATCAATAGTAAGGCCGACCCATTTAACTACATGGGTTAGCTTTCTTAGTTTAAATAGAAACTGGACACTTTTTTTTCTATTTAGATAGCAACTTGGTTTCTATCAAAACTAGGTAACTAAAGGTTTTTCCCAAATGTAAGAATATTTATTATGTTTTTATGGCTTCTAGGCTCAATTACTAGGTTTGGATGGAGCATTAAATTCATGTAATTTTGCATGATAGAACTACTCTTAATGAGCTTTCTAATGACTATGAATTTGCTACATTTTGAAAATTTTAGGAACATGTTTTTGCATGTGAATTGAACATAAGTTTTTTATAAAAAATAAACCTATATATTGGATGCTTATGGAAAAATAGTAACTAAGAGAATTTTTTTTTTTTGAAAAATAGCTATAGTCTCTATATTCAAGTCCTCTTTCAATTAGAAAAGGAAATTTTGAAATTTGGTAAATATATAATAAGTTACATGTGTTAAAAGCCATGTATGTCCAAATTTATGTTACATCAACTTTAATCATTGATAAATATGAAGTACTAAGGATAAAAACATTAGATTACCTCCATGGTTTTGGTACAAATGTTAGCAAACTAAATTTGAAAGAATTGCATTAACATATCTATTGTAGAAAAAAGGTTGTGTGTCAAAAATGATGTCACATTTTAAAAATAATTTTTTTTGATAACATACCAATTTTTGTGCGAGAAAAAATAATTCAAATAAATCATTTCAAAAAATAAATTAAAACATATTTGGATTCTATGCAAAAGATCCTAAAAGACTCTAATTTACTTCATCTTCAAATTCCTAACTATTAAAGGTACAAGGTACAAGAATAATTCACATTTTAGAGTTAGTTTAGCCAAAAAAGTGTAACCCACTATTGTGGGTTCACCCCAATGTGTAATATACTCATCTATAAGTCCTTCTTCATATGTACTACAACTACTTCACATTCTTCACGATCTCTTCTAAATATTATGTTATCCACAAATAGCTCAATAGTTAGAAAGCCATTTTCAATGTTTTTGAAATATAAACATCTATAAAAATTACTTTTTGCAAATCCTAAACTTCTCTAATACTTATCCAAGCTTGTATACTAGACTTTAGGTTCTTGTTTCAATATTAACAATTATTGTTTCATTTTCCAAACCATATCCCCTTTATCTATCAAAGTAAAACCATTATGCTCCTAAACGCATACTTCCTTTTATTATTCACCATTTTAAAAAGAGGATTTGACATCCATTTGATACATTTTGAAATTCTCATTAGCTCTATATGCCAAAATTATTTGTATTGCATATAATCTAAAAATATTGGAAAATGTTTTCTCAAAATTAATTCCTTCTTGTTATGAATAGCCTTTACATACCAATCTTTCTTTGTTTCTCAGAACCTCACCTAATTTATTTTAATTTTTAATTTTTTTTAACCCACTTAGTTCCAATAACACTCTTATCCTTAAGCATAGGAATCAATTCCCATGTATTGTTATTTTTAGTTTTCTCTAGTTCATCTTTCATAACTTTAATTGAAAAACTATTTTTATTTTCTTTGTCAACAATTTTAGATTCAATTTGAGAAATCAAACACAGTTATTCTTGTACCTTATTTATTTTCATAACTCATTTTTATTTTCTAAAAATAATCTAATCAATAGGACGACTCATTATCAAAATTTCTATTTGTCATCGCCATTTTAGCCATGATTTCAATTCTACATTCATCTCTAGGTTCATCACTTTGTTCTTTTCTCTATACTCCTCTCTAACTTTTATTTTGTAAATCACTATTAGTTTCATAAAATAATTCATAATCAATATTTTATCAGGCAAGCCTTGGATTACTCTCTTCATCATAATTATAATCAAATATGCTCTCCTAAATTCTAATTTCTCGTCAACTCTCACATTTTTGTTCCTAACAATAGTCTTAGTTCTCATATTAAAACATCTATATGTCTCACTTTTTCAACAAATATGCAAGAAACATACCTCCATTTCTCCTTGAATCAAACTTTCTAATATCATCATCTCTATATGTCACATTTAGTTTGAAAGAATCTTGAATACTTAACAACAGGTGTATGTCAAAACCAAAGTTCATAAGGTTTCTTACCAATTTTTGTACTCTATTCATAGTGTACACTATCGTGTATATACTTGTTCTCTCCAAAATATCTTACATACAATATTCTCAAGCAACATTTCTCTTGCTACCTCTATCACTATTATTTTTTAATCCCATTGTATTCAAGTGTCTTAAGGAGTTGAAGCTACTTTCTTATGTCATTTTCTTCACAAACATTGCTAAACTCATTTAAGGTAACTACACCACCTCTATTAGATCTCAAAAATTTATTATTTATTCTCAATTCTACTCTTAAATATCTTTAAAATCTCTCAAAAGATTCATTTTTTACTCTAAGAAATGCTACCCACATCATTCTAGTGAAATCATCAACAAGAATCATTAAATACCTTTCACCATAAAATATTTTTATCTTAGTAGGACCACTCAAGTCTATGTGAACAATCTCCATCTTCATACATGTAGTAAATCTATTACTTGGAAATTTACTTTTCTTCTATTTTCCTATAACACATTCTTTACATACCATGTTAGTAGATTTCAAAATTTTAGGAAATTTTAACTCCCAAATGTCATAATAACCTTTAAAATGTTATCAAAGTTAATATGCCAAAATATCTTATGTCATAACCGGCGATTGTCTACCTTAACAGTGAAATATTTCATTTTTGAGGATTTAAGTGAAATAAATTACTTCTTGTCCTTGTAGTAGTACCAATTAATGTGTAATATTTGTCCTTGATAATGCAGGTCTTCTCTCTAAGTTTCAAGTGATATGTCTTGTCCACTAGTTGTGTAGCACTCAAAAGATGATGTTTTATACCATTGAAAAGGTAAACATCATTAGTATCAGTCTTTTGATCAAGTGTATTATATATTTATTCCTTTTACATGAAAAGATGCATTATTTACAACTCTAACAATTCCTCCATCATAGCTATAGAATTCTACTAATTTATTCATATCTCAAGTCATGTGATGAGAACAACCATTATCAATAATACAACCAAATTTATTCTTTTCAACTATGATACCAATGATTTATCTTCTCTAACTTCTTCATTTTTTTTTTCTTCCTTACTAGAAATAAATCCTATTTCATCATCAGTTTTACTAAACATTTCTTCCACTTTAGCATTTAATTTATTTTGATAAGAAAATAGACATTCCTTTTTCTTTCCTTATTTGTAGATATTTCTAGTCTTTCTTACTCTCTTAGGATATTTCAATGAATAGTGACCATATTTATTACAAGTGTGGCATTTAAAGATTTTGTTACCTTTATTTTCTCTCTTCACAAGAAGATAAAGTCCTTTTTTAATCTTCTTTTCTTTTTTAACTTGTGTTTAGTCACTACCAACATAAATTACACTTCTACTTGCACTCCCTCTCAACATAGGTTGAACACTCAATGTGTTGAAAGAAATTTCAACATTAGGAAAATCTCAACTTGATCTCATCCATATTTCTCTCAACTATAATCTCCATAAAAGGGTTTTTCTTGAAATTATTTTTGATAGGGGAATTACTTGTTAAATTAATTGTCTTGCTTGTGTATATGTAGGTGGACCAAAATATTCAAAATAGTCATATAACCTCAACTTTAGAATCTTGTCCTTCACAAGACTTAATCTTTGCAATTATTTATGGTATTCTACTAAAATATCTTCTTATAGAATCCTCTTCCATCAATTTAGAATCTTATTACAAGCATACACCACTTATGTCCTTCTAAGTGCGATCATCACCTTCAAATGTACTTTAAAAAGAAATCCAAATTTCATGAGAAAGTCATTAAGATTTTACCTATGTAAATTTGATGTCTAGAAGAGCTAATAATAGTGCTTCTCTTTCAAGAATATTGATCAAGAATACATCTTTCTAATTTTCATCACATCCTTCAAGATTATCTTCTTCAATTACATTAATTTTATTGTTAGTAATCAAACTATAAGCTGAACCCATGCAAGGAAAATGTGTGTTCATATTTTCCTTCCAACTACTAGAGTTAACTCCATCAAAATTTGGACTGTATTTCTAGAACTTCACCATAGGTCTCCTTAAGATGTTAATCTTTTCATTGAGGGACTTCATTCTCATGGTACCAATTGTTAGGAAGTAAATTCAATCATGATAACTAATGGGGGAGGAGGGTGAATCATTTATGCAATTAAAAGAACTCTCAATATCATTATTAGTTATGAAACATGTAAACATTAGATGCAATAATAATAGAAATACAACCATTCAAAATAGCATCATATTTTTTAACTAGGGAGACCCTTGATTGGAGGGGAAAAACCCAGTGGTGATTGTACCCATAAAATGATATACTAATATTAATGTTCTTTGTGAAAAGATGTACCTTATAAGGAGTCAAAGAAATATATTTAGTACATGTTAGACCTATTTAGGTGACTTTTAATCTTTGTCAAGAGATTCCAACTATGTTAGGAATTGTACCAACATTGTTAGGAGTTGATTAGGAAGACATATGGATCCACTATCTAAACATAAAATATTACCCTCACTAAATAATATCTTAATATAACAACACTATCCAACAACTTATTTTTGAGATATAGTTCATTGTAAGATCACCATGCCTCAACTTCACCAACTACTTCTCTGATCCAAAAGATGTTTAAATGTAAGTCCACACAATACAATATCTCTCTAATTACACAATATCCACACTTGATAATTTCAAATAAAGAAATTATCTTTCTTTTATACTAAGTCCTAAAATAAATTATTGATTCATCCTTAAGGCTTCCCCAAGTTACCAAAATAATATATGACCAACTTTAGATATTATATTTACATGATATGTTACAATATTACATCTTTTCAAGAATATACACAAACATTCAGCTCAGATCTTTATAACTCTTTATTTTCTTCTCATTGATGTGCATAATCAAACTCATCATCTTCATCATTTCTTCTATTTTTGTCCAAGTCACCTTAATTAGTTTGATGAAGGGTTCTCCTCTTAATACCATAAACACATAATAGAAACAAAGAATAAACAAAAATTGAAATAAAAAATATGGACTTCTTATTTGCACCACAAATGTAGAATTATAGAACTCACGAGTACAATATGCTAACCCACATGGGCACCTTCGTTACAATAATCTGCAAGACTAAGCTGCGAACTACCACCCAGAGCTCTTCTAGGAAATATATGGGCCTTTCCTTAAATAGGCAATCTTATGTCGCTCGAGAAGATTCTAGACAATGAAACTTAATACCTAGGGCTGATAGACCCTAAAAATACATATAAAGTCAGCCAAATACATCTTTGACAATTATTTTAGATATTTCAGGTAACCAAACTTTGAAAGGCCATAACTCATGAACCATTGCTCTAATTGGCTATTATAACCACTTTTCAAAAATGCCAACTCTTGATCTATAGGCTTGGTCAAATTTTTGAACCTTATCCGACCACTCTTAGGCCTCCAATGGTGAGCCTGAAGATTTTTCTATAAATTTTTGCATTGAAAGTCTGCAATAACTTTTCTCATACTTAAGCTAGAGAAATGAGATTTTTATGTTAGTCTTATAACTCTAAAATGAACCTTTATGTAGAAAATGAGAACATTCCAAGCTCATATGAGAAACTTACTAAAAATAAAAAGTTCCCATAAATAGTAACCCTCCTATCTACTAGTCCTTATTAAAATAGAAAATACGAAAAATATAATATTTTATGGGTGATGGAAGATTTCTATTTCACCTAGGATGCTCCTGCATCAGAAACCTAACATAATTTCAGAAGTGACTCTGTCATGTCTCAAGTGTTTAGAGGAAAACCAAGATGGTTAACCTCCTCCCTTAATAGCCATGATGAATCCTCTATTGGCTTCCATTTCTATTTGACCAAGTTTTCTTTGTAAGTTCTATTCCTTGTACTTTTTCCAAAGTTACTATCCAATATCTCCTCAATATCCTTTGTAGCCGAAATAGCTACTAAATACTTTGTTGCACTTCTAAAACTTCATGTCCATCACCTCCTTCATACTACTTTGTCAAATCTAAAATGTTAAATACTGGTGAAATATTCAATTCAGCAAGCAACTACACTTCATAAGAATTTCCAAAATCATGTCTTCTCACTATCTTACATGGTCCAAACTTCTTCATCTTTAGCTTATTATATGTACCCACTACAAAATGCTCCTTTCTCAAATGAACCATGACTTCATCTATAATCTAAATTTCCTTATACCTCCTTTTCACATCTACCTTATCCTTGTAATATGTATTCATCTTTATGATGTGCTTCCTCACCTCCTCATGGATGTTCTTCAAATGTTTAGCAAATTCCTACTCCAACACTACTTATTTCTCCTTTATCAAACTACCACAATTCAAAAGCATTTCTAGGACTACTCCTATATAGCTTCTGGAATGGTGATTTACCAGTACTCTTGTTGACATAATTATTATATAAAAATTCCACTTGTGCTAAAATTATATCCCATCCTTTTGGCTTGTCGCTAACCAAACATCTCAACAAGGTTCCCAAACTGCAATTAACAAATTTTGTCTATCCATCAGTCTGTGGGTGATGTGATGAATTGAACTACAAATCTATCTTCAACTTCTTCCATAATATAAAAAAAAAATACCCAATGAATTTGGTATCTAGATCTGAAACTATACTCTTTGACAAACCATGTAGTCTCACCGGTTCTCTAAAAAATAATTCTGCTACATGAACAACATTGCTAGTCTTCTTACAAGGAATAAAATGTGTCATCTTTAAAAACCTATCAACAACAACAAAAATAAAATCATTCCCACACTATGCCCTTGGAAATCTAAGAACAAAATCCACATTGACATCCTCCCATAGATTCTTTGGTACAAGAAATGGCTGATACAACCCTGTATTCTGCTTCACTCCTTTCACCATCTAACATAATCTGTAACTTTGTACAAACTTCTTTACATCTTGTTGCAATTGTGGAGAGTAATAAGTCTCAGCAACCAAAGTGATGGTCTTATCTCAACCAAAATTTCCAACCAATCCTCCATTACGCTTCTCCTTGATGAGATTCTCTCTCATTGAACTTCTAGGAATGTACAACCGGCTTCCTTCGAACAATATACTATCCTAGATCATAAAATTTGACCACTTTTTCCTATCAAATATAATAGGTTATGTACAAGCCTTCAATAGCTTCACCAAAATCAAGATCATCTAGATACAAAGTACTAAGTTCCTTGTTCACCCAACCACCTCTATTTGTATTTCTATCAGTAAATGTTATCTTCTACTAAGAGCATCTACAACTTTGTTAGACTTGCCATTCCCATGTTTTAAATCAAATGTATAACTCATAAAAACTCAAACCACTTCAAATACCTTTGATTTAATTTTCCTAGACTATTCAAATATTACAAAGCTTGATGATCAATACAAAAAAAACTCTTTAGGAAGAAAATAGTGTCTCAGCTTCTTTAATCCTTGAACTATAGCATAAAATTCTTGATCATAAACAGAATATTTTATTTTTCATCATTCAACTTCTCACTAAAATAAGAAAAATGTATACCTTCATGGCTCATAAAAACTCCTATTGTGGTACCACTAGCATCATAGTCTACTTGAAACACCTTGTTAAAATTTTAAAGTTCTAAAACAAGCTGCTCATTAACTTTCTATTTCAATAGATTAAAACTCTTATCTTCTCCTATAGTCCACTTAAATTCTTTCCTATCCCCTCTCATTGTTTTAGTTAGGGGTCCACAAATATTGTTAAAACCTCTTATGAACTTTGTGTAAAAACTAGGCAGTCCATAAAAATATCTTACCTCTATCACACTCCTTAGGGTAGGCCATTCAAGGATAGCCTCCACTTTCTCTGGGTCTATTTTTAGACCTTCTATTGAGACTAAAAATCCTAGGTATTCTGACTCCTTTTTTAGAAAATTGCACTTCTTCAAGTTTATCAGCAACTTTTCTTCCCTCAACTTATCAAACACCTTGTAAATATGAATCAAATACTCCTCCAATGTCTTACTAAAGATCAAAATATCATTTAGGTAAACAATGACAAATTTACTCAAAAACTCCTTTAATACCTCGTTTGCGAGCCTCATGAAAGTGCTCAATGTATTGGTTAACCTAAAAGGCATGACTAACCACTCATGTAGTCCTTCTTTTTTCTTGAAAGCTGAATTCTACTCATCAGCTTCTCTAATATAAATCTGATGGTACCTACTCGTTAGATCTATCTTTGTGAAATACTTAGCACCACCCAAAGAATCCATTATATCATCAATCTTTGACAATGGAAATTTGTACTTGATTGTGATCTTGGTTATAGCATGAGAATTTATGCACATCCTCCATTCTCCATTCTTCTTTGGTGGTAATACTACTAGTACAACACATGGAGACAAACTCTCTTGAATCGACCCCTTCGAAAACAATTCATGAACTTGTCTATTCAACTCTTCACTTTCTATTGGTGTCATTTTGTGCACTACCTTGTTTAGAAAATTGGCTCTTGGAATTGGTGATTGTTCTTCCTCATTGGTGGCAATCCATCAAGTACATTACCTCATACAATATCAAAAAACTCTTCCAACATATTTGTAACTTCTACAAGTACCTCCTCTACTTCTTCTTTACCATCTTTATGAATTATAGAAAAACACATACGCTCATGCTTCATATCCTTGAGAAACTCTTTTTCATCAAAAAAACATATTCTGGTAGCACTACATAGCTTTTCTTCATTATCCTTCAATGGCTTCAACATATGTTTCACTCCATCCTTGGTCAAAGTGTAGGTATTTTCTCACCTATCATGTACAACATGCCTATGAAACTACCATGACTGACTTGACAACATATGACATATGTCTATAGGTATGGTATCAAAAAGTACCTCATCCTAGTAGGTTCCAATCTTCAACTTCACTAAGCATTGCTCATTGACCATGACCTTGTGGGCATCTTGCACTCAAGAAATATATTATGGACATGAGTGATTCTATCTCTTCAGCTACAACTTTGCAACCATAATTTCTGATACCAAATTTCCAGTACTTCCATGATCAATGATCACATCACAACACTTATCTTCACATTTGCATCTTGCACAAAACAAGCTCCTTCTTTGATTAGGCTCATTGTCACCACTCATTTGGACTCTTCTATTAACTGGGACTTCTCTTTCAGCATCTTTAGAATGTGAGGATTTGGCATCTTTATCAACATGTGCAACTCTAGCCTAGCCTTATGTTCTTCAAACTATCCTTCCTTCACATTGGGAAAATTTGAATACTCTATTCCCTTCTTCTCCATAGTCAAAACATTTCCCATGGAAACCTCCTCTTCCATATTCTTGTTCTCCACCTCTTCCTCTCTAATCTTTATTGTTTTGATCATGGAAATGACTAGAATTGTTTCCCCTTTGGTTTTGACTACTACTTCTAGCCTCATCTCTATTATTTTGATCATCATTACGACCTCCATAAGATCATCTACCAGATCTTCCACCTTGACCTCTTCCACTATTCTTGTTGTCAAACTTCTTGTTCAATTTTTCTTTAACTCTTAAGGAAAACTAGTATGCCTCTTCAATACTATTCATTCAGACAAGACTGAACTCATCCAAAATACTTAGCCTTAACCTAATTAGATAATGGGACACTTTCTCCTTATCAGCTTCTACATGGCTAGTTCTAATAAGAACTTGGTATAGCTCTTTGGTGTACTCTTGAATAGGTTTTCCCACTTGCTTCAACCCTTGTATTTTCTTCAACAAATCAAGCTCATAATCCATAAGAATGAATTATCTTTTCAATTTAGCTATCATCCAATCCCATTTGGTGATTTTGTCCTTTCCCTTTATGCTTTTATCTAATTGAACCTCTTGCCACCACATCTTTGCATGTCCCTTCATTTTTGCCTTCACAAACTTGACCCTATCAAGATCTTCAATATCTTCATACTCAAAGTACTCCTACAATTCATTGATCCAATTGATCAACTCCTATAGGTTAAGATTTCACAAAAATGTGGAAACCTCAAACTTAGGTCTTTTTCCAATCATTGAGATTACCCTAAAAATCCTCTCTTCCTCTAGGTTTGAAACTACCTCTACTTTGGCATTTTCTTCTATTTCATCCTTGTCCTTGCTTTCATCTCTTACAAGAAGATTTATTCCTCTATGCATTTTTTCTTGTAATTCTTGCATTTGTCATTGGAGGGCTCTAAAAACTTCAAGTGTAACACTTATAGCTCTTCCACCATGCTCTCTTCATGGAGGCACTTTCGTGCTTTTGCTGAAACCCTAATGCAAACTACCTCACAATCGGTGAGATCTATCCACACACTATAGAACTAGGCTCTGATACCACTCAATGGAGTGTGCTCCCCTTAATACCATAAAAATATAACAAAAACAAAGAAACAACAACAAATATGAGAACAAAATATAGACTTCTTATTTGTCCCTCAAATGTAGATTTATAGAATTCACAAGTACAATATGCTAACCCACATGGGCACCTTCATTATAGTAATATGCAAGTCTAAGTTGTGAACTACCACCCAAAGCTCTTGTAGATAATGTTTGTGCATTTCTTAAATAGGCAATTTTATGCTAGTTAAGAAGGTTCTTTATATTGAAACTTAATGCCTAGGGCTAACATACCCTAACAATACATATAGAGTTGGCCAAATACATCTTTGACAATTATTTTAGATATTTTGGATATCTTAACTTTAAAAGGCCATAACTCATGAACTGTTGCTCCAATTGGATATTATAACCACTTTTTAGAAACACCAGCTCATGATCTAGAAGCTCAAAACTACAAAAGAACCCTTCTATTGAGTTTTCGGACCTTATTCAGGCACTCTAAGGCCACCAACAGTGAGCTTGGAGATTTTTGTGCAAAATTTTGTAAAGAAAATCTGCAATAAGTTCTCTAATACTTAAGTTGGAGAAATGATATTTTTATGGTAGGCTTATAACTCTAAAATGAACCGTCATGTGGAAAATGAGAACTTTCTTATCTCGTATGAGAAGTTTACTAAGAATAGCAAGTTCCCATAAATTGTAACCACCTTGTCTACAAGTCCTTATTAAAATAGAAAACACTGAAAATAAAATATTTTTGGGTCATGCAAGATTGCTCTTACACCAAAGATTCTCTTCAATCAAGGAGACATAAATCAAACATCAATAATCACTCCCCAAAAACTCTATATAAATGATGTCATCACCAAATTAATGATATCTCAATTTAGTCTTCATCTTTCTATATACACTCTTAGCTTTAAAACCTATCATAGCTTTGTATAGTCTTCATCTTTGATAAGTTATTTTATCTATTTCCTTTTTTTTTTTTTGTCTTCGGCTTATAATTTTCATTTGATTTTAGTGTTGGTTTTGGTATTTGTTATGTGCTGGCCCTAAAGAGGCTTGCTAGTTATTTGGGTATGTTGGTTTTCTTTTCTAGCACGATCTAATCTTTTGAACTTTATTTTTTTTTCAATTATTTTTTTGCGGTTTTGGGTCCCTTTTAAGAACACTTATTTAAACTATTAATAAAAAATCCCTTTTTCACACAACCATAATGCAACTAAAAATTGTGAAAATAACTAAAAAATGACTAGTTGAAAAAAAAAAAAAAAAAATGTGATGTGGTTTACTGATGAGAGTTTCCCACTAAAGAAGCTTATAGAATAATTATCATTATATTTATCTTAATAAATATGACTTTCATATCCATAAAATATCTACAAAATATCACCACAAGTATCTATCTTAAAACCTAAATAAAAAGTCATCACTTATTTCATCACTAACTTCACTTTTTAATATTCCCTATATTTTACATATCTTCAAAGTTTGGAATCATATTTTTATTTAAAACTAAAATAATCTCAAATCATTTCGTAGCCATCAACAAGACACAAAAGATATTTTTATGTATTCTTTTATTTTTGATGTAAATACATCAAGGTATTTTTATTATTTAATCTTCTTAGTAAGGAAAATGTCCTCGAGACATTCCCAATTTCAAGGCTACAATAATCTTTAATGATAAATCTAAGCGAGGCATAATTATTCCACCTCTAGATGATGGTATTTAAATCATGATTATTTGATGCTTGCTCACCAAACTCTTGCCACCTTCTCATGTGTTATTACAAAAAAGTACATAACACCTCTCCCCCTTGAACCCACTATATCTTGAGTTGATCTCATCCTAATAAAAAAAATCATCTTTTCATGAAAATTGATGATAAATATTTAACATCTCTTCAAGACCATCCCTTCATTGATAAAATGAGAAAGGACTACAAAGAATAAGGATTCTTCATACTTGTCAATCATGGAATTCTAATAGATCTTCTAAAAAAGGATAATAGTGTTTGCTGAGATTTAATCATCATGTCAACCAATGTGAAAGAGAGAACTTTAACTTATTAACTTTCAAAGGAAGCCAAGTTCAAAATAAACTTTTAAATGCTAAATAAAATATCAGAGATGATGCTGAAATTTGTTACAAAATCTCAAGCTATTGCAAACTAGATAAAGAAAAGAAAAAAATATTTAAGGAAATCATCTCACAACACAAAATATACATGGGAAAATAATTTAATAAAAAAAAAAGCCTCCAAAAGGTACCAAATTTTATTATTAGCAGAAATATCAAATAGAATGCAATGTTTTAGCTAATCCTTATTAAGAGAGACTATGGCAATATTAAATTCTAGAAAATATCTAACACATAAGCACTTCTTAGAAGATATTCAACATAGCAATAAAAAAATGCACTAAGTAGATACATACTTAAATATCTCAACACCAATGGACATAGCCCATGTTTTCTGAACCATATCTCAAACTGAATTGGTATGTAGTATCATCATGTTGAAACAATGATACGGTGCATAAAAAATTCCAATGAAAAAGAATAACTCAACTATACTAGTAAACATCTAATGTGTAACATTAACCTAACATCTCATGCCAATATTTATCTCCACTATAAATATAATTTATTGAACATTATCTCTCCATGAAGTTGTCCTATTGAGATAGTGACTAACATAATGATTGCATAGGTTCAACACATAAACTATTGATATCTCCTTTACTTTAGAACTTTTAAAGTGGGTTGAAAAAAATATATAAATAAATAAATCGTATTTGGACTCAAAATGTTTAAACACCTTTATCCTAAAAATCTTCCACTTTGACAAAGAGCAATAAAGAGACAAATATTGATCACCTCCTTAAGGCACCAAATCACATAGAACAAAAACACCATTTGAATTTTGTAGCACTCACTAGCTTTGTCAATATATCTATAGCATTGACAAAATTAACATTGCTTTCTATCTTCACCTATCCATCTTCTACCATATCATGAAAGAAACGATACTTAACGTGAATAGGTCTTTTACTTACCGGTAAAAAAAGAAAACTATGTCACCTTTTATAAAGAAACAAGATATCAGAATGCAATAGTTCAACATTAAAGACAAAAAAAAAAATGGTATTTGTGTTTAAAATTTGAAGATGTTGTAAACTGATTAAATTTGTAGAAATGGATGAATTTTATGCCTATAATTTTTATAATTTTTTTGAGTAAGAATTTATTCATTTTCTTTTACTTTGAAGTCCCTTTTGTAATGGTAAAAAATATAATGTGTTGTTCCCATCAAACAACTATATGTAAATCATCTTTTCTTGTTCTAATTTGAAAATATCTTATTGATGACATGTATAGCTACAAAACAAAAAAATAAATAATTACTTTTGATGTATATATATATATATATATATATATATATATATATATATATATATATAATTATAAGTACTCAAGCTCGACCTTATCATAATCCAACAGTTTATCCTCCCATCCACACTTCCTTATCAAATCTATATTTTCTTGAAAAAATATCCATATTCATGAAGAATACTCTCTCCTCTAGAGATAAATATAATTTTTTTAATTTTTTTGATATGATTTACTATTTTTTTTCTTTTTGAGGAAGCATCTATGAAATGTTAAAATGTTAACTTATAATATTTTTAAATTATAACATATTATAACTAATCAAAACACTCCAAAGTTTATATAATGATGATATGGAATTTGAGATCTATAAAATGGTATTCTTAGTTTTTGAAAAAGATTGAGTTTTGATAGAGAAATGAGATTTGACAAAAATAGGTGTTGGTATCCTAAATGGTGACATAGATGTGTGCTTTTACAATTGCATGGGAAATAACATTATTTTCTAAACAAATAGAACTCTTTCTATGACAATAAATAGTAATACTTCATGCATGAAAACTACTAATAGAAAAGAATATTTTAGGCCAAATAGTCTCTTTAGAAGCATGAGTAACCATCATATATTATGCTTCTATAGTGGACAAAGAAACTACAACTTGTAGCTTACTCATATAACAAATCGTACCACTAAACAACATATCCATGACTGTGTATATCAATATTACCTACCCAGTTTGAATCCACATATCCATGAATACAAACTCAATGTGAAAAATAGGTAGAATTACCATGGAAATATAAGGAATAGTTAGATGTTTCCCTTATATACTAACCATAACATAAAAGATACCAATGACACTTTCATAATTTACCTTAGGCATGTTTTCTATCTCAATGGAAGATTTTGGAGAATCCTCATTACAAATATTTATTCCCTATACATCTGAATAGGTAACTCTTTGAAAGTTGTAATGTTGAATTCTCTAAGGGTAGGTGTAAGAAGTTGGGTCTCACTTTTTGAAAAAAAAAAAAAAAATGGGAGAGAGAGAGAGAGAGAGAGAGAGAGAGGAATTTTTTCCCTATTTTTTATGCTTCTTGTCAGTAAATATCAACATTTTAAGCACCAAGGGATTGAATATCATAAAACTTTACAAATTGAAACTATAAAATTTGGAGTTTACTATTTAAATATTTAATATTTTTGGAGTACACATATGAGAGAATTGTTTTGTGGTAAAGATATTTGAAAACCACCTTTTTTGGACCCCACGATGCTTAGTATGAACACCATAATTTGATAAAAATAAATCCTATTAAAGATATATTCTATTAGGATAAACCACAGACAGAAACTACATGCATATATAACCAATAACAGAAAAATAATAGATCACATAGAAATGAACACAAGGCACCAAGATTTAACATGGTTCACCCAATCCCTGGGCTACATCCACCAAACAGCAAGTCCGATCTTATTACAATCCAGTGATTATAGCCTGATTACAATTTGTAATCTCTTATAGCTTAATACCACTGCAAGAAGCAATTTCACATCACAACATCATGAAAAATACCTAACCCTAAACCCTTTTATACAAGTATTTTATCTGTTTTAGGGTTACAACATGTCGGCTACAATGTCGGCCACAACCCAAAATTTTTTAATAGTACATATGAACTATGTGTAGTACTTTGCTGATCAATCACAATAATCTAACATATTCCTAATTCACCAAAAGATTGATGACAATAAATTTCAATTTTTTATTGAACAAGTATTTTAAATTAATTTATAATTTTTATTAGGATAACTTTTTTAATGTCTTGTGTATGGGCACAATAATTTGATTATAATTTAATATCTTTCTAAATAAAAAATTATACTATTGAAAGAATTGTATGTAGATTAGGTACACATAAACTAATTTAGGAAAAACTATTTTTTTTACAAAGAATTATGTTTTTAGTCAACTTCCTTATTTTACATTTAGGTACCATTTTGAATTATAAATAATGTAAAAAAATAGTAAATAAAATCATAGTATTATAAAATTTATATTTTGTAAATCAAGATAGTGAGAACTCTAATTATCTTTTGTTTCATTGAAAATTTGGACAAGAAAGACCCTCGAATATTTATGGAAAGATTGAATTCAATAGTTCAATGTCTTAGCTAAATCTTGAGTGGTAAAGATATAGCCTTAGTCCCATAAAGCCTACATCAAACTAAAAGCCAAAGTGGGGGTAAGAAACCCACCATATATAAGAAATTGTGGACTATTATTTAAATTTCAAAAAATAATTACTTGTTTCATAAAAAAATTCAATATTTGAAAATAAATTGTAAATCAAACATTAAAAAAAGTTCATAAAGGGAAACTATTTAAAAATAATAAAAAATGGCACCCATTTAAAATGGGTACTCATTATTTTAATTTCAAATTCCATGTATGTATCTGATATGGGCATTGATTTTTTAAAAACAAGCTTCTATTTTTAGAGCTGTAACATCTCAATACAAAAATTGTTGCATATTTGAGATCTAAATTCTTGCTTCCATCCCTAACATAGAGTTAATATATTTCTTGTTTCTAATCTAAATTTCTCTACTAGCTCTATCTCTAATAATCTCATTCCTAAGAATATTTCTAGTTCAATGTAAATATTTACTTTCAAACTATGCTACTAACTGAGACTTCAAATCTGAAATCATTCTTTCTCCATACTCAAAAATAAAATATTATCCATGTAGAGGATTGTAATAATAATATGACCATCTTTAGATTTGTAATGTACACAATTGTCATATTTAGATCTTAGAAATCTAGGGACAATACATATAAATTTTCTCATCTAAATCACCATGATGGAATATTGTCTTCACATTCATTTTCTCAACTCCAAACTTATAACTTATTGTGTGTAATAAAAAGAATTCAATGGATATCATTTTTTTAAAGGAGATAATATTTTACCATAATCATTTCCCTCCACATGTGAATAGCCTATTGTTTCCAACTATGTCTTGTACTTCTCATCACTACCATCTAGACATAATTTAAACTTGAACACCCAATTACATTGAAAAGGTTTATTTTCTTTAGGAAAAGGTACCAAATCCCATCTAGAATTATTAACCAATACTACCATCTCATTCTTCATGATTTCCATTTAGAAACCTACATAATTCATTCCCATAGGCTCTCTAAAAGATTGAGGCTCGTAAATGTTCTTAATTAATTAAAGTCTCAACTAGAATCCAAGAAATAAAATATAAAAGGAATAGTTGGCAACAACAAGTTATTCAAGGTTTGAAGAACTCAAAGTTTGAGGTTGAAATTATTTATTTTCTTCAAAAATTTCTATGTTACTTGAGGTCTCCTCAATATTAGGTATAGTAGGAGCTCAGAATTCCTCCTCCCTAAGTGTATAAGAAATATGAAACAATTCATTTATTTATTTCTCTACCTTTTTTTTTTCCTACAAATGAATTGTGGAACATATGAGCAAATAAAATGTCACACTTTCATTGTAAAGAACCTTCTCTACAACTTGACCCTAAAGCTTGTAACCTTTTATACTAAAATGATAACCAATTAAGATGTACACATAATTGCATTAGTTTCTACCTTTGATCTTCTCTTACTTGGCACATATGCATATGCCTCATAACCAATGATTTTGAGATGTATTAACAAGGACTTATTGCTAGACCATTCCTCCATGGGTGTCTTCTTTAGAAGTGTCCAAGTAGAAGATCTAATAATTAAATAACATGTACAAGATGCATCTTCAGCTGAAAACTTTAGTTCAAGCTCAATGCACATCAACATAATCATATCCCTTTCCATAAACATTATCTTCATCCTCTTTAAAATAATATTTTATTTTAGGGTGTATGGAGTTGTCTTATATCTCTCAATTCCATGTTCCTTTCAAAACTTACAAATTTCCACTAAGAAGAATCACTATCATTATTAGTTCTCAAACTCTTAATTTTTCTACTAACCTGATTTTCAACCATGGGCTTAATTTTTTTAAAAAAAGCTTTAATTATAAGGAAATACAAAATGTCCTTTAGAATGATAATTATCTATGAATGAGAGAAAATATGCAAATATAGATACCAAAGGAATATTAACTAGAATAAAAAGAAACACATCAATATAATGAATTTATGGGTGATTTAATAGAACATAAATTGATATATTGGCTTTGAAGTTAAATAAATTCAAAAAACTCAAAGATATTGCAAGGGATGTCCAATTTAGTTAGTTAATAATATTGAAATCTAAGTTAAATATTTAAAGATAAGGTGGAAGGGTTCTAATATCTCAGAATGACAAAATTGACATCTAATATAATAAAATGAAGTTGGAAGACTTCTTTTTTATTGAATGACCTTTCTAAAGTCCAAGAAAATTAAAGAATATAAATGATAAAGGAAAATATTTATAATTTATAGACATGGGTTATATTAGATATAAATGGATATAATAGTAAGCTTTTATCCTAAACTTTAAACTAGAAAAAATGAGTAACAAGGAACATATTAAAATAAAAAAGTTTTTCACACAAAGTAAGAGAATATGGCCATTGATAAAATAAAATACCCATACAATTATGGTATATTGACAAGTCCACAAGAACATGTAAGCTAGAAAATTTGGTCTTGAACAATGTAAAACAATAATTTGTATTAAATAGAGGATGAACCTATTATTTCCTCTAAATTCTAAACCTAAGAAAAATTTCAAGTGGTAGTGCATTAATAGGTGTGATAAGTGTATAGGAAGAAATTTTAATCAAGGAGAAAAAAGCATGGCCCACATTCATAAGTCAAAGAGGGAGTCAAGGATATTGCTCCTTTCAATGTGAACTCTAAGGTAGAGCTAGATCTTGGAAGATTAGTGCCAAGTGAATGATAAAGGAAAACTAATATAAAGAAAGATCAAGTGGTTATTTTATTGGATAAAGGATACAAATGTCCTTAAAACCCTAATTTAGTAAGAGTTATGAAGATTGATTAAGTAGATGTACAATGTAGAGCTAGGATATGTGAAGTTGTAATAAATGGTATTGAAATGGAAGAGAGGAACTTACATACCTTGTGAAAACCTCAAAAAAGGGTTTCAGATGACTTTCAAAATGATCAATTCCCATAATTAGGACTAAAAATTGCATTGTGGACAAAATCCAGAAATCGCTTTGCAAGAAATTAGGATCAACCATCTCATTCATGTGAAAAAATTGACCCAAATGGAATATTTACATATGAATCTTTAGGGGCAAAATAGGTCATTAGGGGTGAATTTTTCCCCTAATGACAATGATGTTGATTTTGATTTTGCAGTTCCATAAATTTTTGAAAAATGTATTCAGATTCATAACCCATTCATAGATCTAGGATCCACAATCTTACAATGGTAGGATCTCTCAAATTGAATATAGTGCACTCAATTCACCAATTGATTTGGATTAGGAAGATGAAGATGAATGAATGAAGAAGATGAAGCATAGGATCTTGAATGGATTGAATGAGATCTTACAAATGGCTGCCACAATAGGTTGAATTCTTAAATCCTTGACTTTCAATAGAGGAGTTGCTTGAAGACTTAAATTCTTGACTGTTTGAGCACAAGTGCTTTATCATAGAATGCTTGGATTTTTTGATGTGATGTATGATTGATTACTTAATGCAAAAATGAAATGTGAAGGCTCCATTTTATAGAGGTCTTAAAGTGGCCAATGCCTTGAACCTTAAAAATGGTTAGAACCATCTTAAAGTGTAACAATCAATGAGATTTTGTAGGGGACTAAACTAAGGATTATTAATTTAATTAATAAAGGTATACCTCAAATTTTAAAATAAGAGGAGATGCATAATATTAATTTATGAGAGAGATTAAATATTAATTCAAATTAATTAATAAGGACATCATATTTTTTTAAATAAAAGTGACCTAACCCATTTATATTAATTGTAAATTAATAAAATGTCTAATGAGATGAAATTAATTATTTAAATGGAGGAAAAATAGAAAAAAAAAAAAAAAAAATTAAAAAGTATTGCATTAAAATTGTTAAATACAAAAAAATTCTTTTGGCACATAAACTTGTTCTTTTTCTCCTACTAATTACCATTCAATTTATTTTTTACCAAGTTAAACATAGATTTTTTAATATGTAATCAATTAGTACATGTAATTTACTAGTCCAGCCTATAATAGGTAGAGACTATAGCTTTTAATTGCCTCATTTGTATTATACACTATTTTGGACACCATGAAAATTGTTTTATTCTAAGGTTATTTGAATATTTTTAATTGAAATGAATTTTTGAAAGTTAATTTCTCTTTTCTCATTGGTGCCCTTCATTTTTATAGTATTATTTTTCATTTTATCTATCACAAAATTAGCATGAAAAAAATTGTGGCAAGTGGCATTCCTCTTTATAAGGTGTCTATTGCAGAATTCTAGTGGCATGTACAATGTGCATGCAGGACATATATTCTTGTTTGCTCTATTTTATACGGTTCAACAATAGCTAAAGTTTTACACTCAAACATAAGTTTGATGATGAATATTGAATGGTTATCCTAGCAGGCTAAGCTCTCAATCATTCCCAAAATTTCTTGAAGAGGATAGATCAGGGAAGCTGATCTTCTAATGTTGTATTTTTGATTTATTAGAGATCCAAAACTAGTTGATTAGCTTACAAAAAAATCCAAAATTGAATCAACTTAAGAAAGAAAAGGTAGATAAAATTGAAACTCTAGGATGCCTGGGCCTATGGCAGGGGAGAATAATTGAAAATGAGTCACTTATTTTTAAACATTCAAATTAGGTTAGACATAGAAAATTAATTGCTTCAATAGAGAAATGATCATGTGAACAAGTTTTTTTAGATAGAGTGCTCATATAAGGAAAGGAAAAGGAATGCAAGAAAATTTAAAGGACTAGAAAGCTCAAATTTGTTTGAAGAAATAACAAAAATTAATTATGAACATGTAATAAAAATGTCAAGTAATATATTATTTTGAAGTGTGTCATTCTTTTATATGCATAGTTCTTTCTTCAATTAAATTTCTAATATTATCTCACTAGTGTCATCTTGTATTATGTTTCCACATGTAGAAATCTTGTAGAACTAGATTTCCAAAAAAATGACATTGATGATTAGGAAGGTATGCACTGAATTGTTCCACAAATATTTAAACTTATATTTCATCAATAATCATTATCAAAAAAGACTTTCGAATCTGCTAATGTCTAGTTGATTGTGAATTCTGGTAGTGCTTAATAATCTGATTATAGTACTAAGAATGATGTTTTACCATTGGTTAGATTTAACTATGATATTGATGATGTTTTTATTGCAATGCTTTGGATTATCAAGTTAGGCATATGTTGTAGGCTCCATTTCTTTTGGTTTAGTTTACTATAGAAGTAGTGAAGTAAGGCTAGACATCAGATTTTAATAAATAAAAAAATTATTCTTTTGTAGGAGCCAATAGGCTCATTTCAATGAGAGTTTCCACTAGATTGTTATGAATATTAGGTGGTGTTGAATGCCTTAGAAAGAGAAAAAAATGCTAGTAAAAGAGAGATGGAAGTTTCCTTCTCACAAAAGTAAAGAAATATCAAACTAGGCAAATTGATAACATATTTTACAGTTAGTAATATGTGTGCAGAATTTGAATTTTATAACCAAAACATAAAAGCATTGTCATCATCTATGGGGAACATTTATTTCATTTGAATAGTTCGGCAAAGATTATTAGTCCCCACTAGCATAGGCCAGATTATTAGTCCCCAAAACATAAAAGCATTGCTGTCATCTATGGGGAACATTTATTTCATTTGAATAGTTCGAAAAAGATTATTAATTCCCACTAGCATAGGCCAAATTATAGTTCTCAACATGTTGTTTCTAATTACTTCAATACTTCAAATCACATGCACAATTGTTTTATTCTATAGTTCTTATAAATTATTCTATTAAGTTATGATTTTTCAAATTTATTTCTTTTCTTTTTTGTGATAGGTTGAAGGGATTTTTCCTAGTAGTCTTATTATTTTTCACTTCTAAAATATATGTTAATCTTGATAGATGTATTTAGAATTTAGATATATCTCTGCATGTGAAACACATTTCAATAAAAACAATGTTGAAAGGACATGTTAGGAATAGATGTGATCAAATAATTAATTTTAAAAAACTTAATTCTATTTCTTAATTCACTTCAGCAACAACAAAGTGTCTGCTATCTTTGACCACTTATTTGTTGTGATTGTTTTAATCTTTAGTAATCTTATTGGTAAATCCTAAACCTAGTCCCTGAACAAAATTCCACCCCTTCTAAATTCTTTTAATTCCTTTTAGTGATCTTGTCAAATCCTAAACTTATGTTTGGCACACACTTCTGTAATATTTCCTCCGCCACTTGTTTTAAATCCTAAACTTTTTTTTGGTACACACTTTTGTAACTACTCTTCCATTGAAATATTTTAATTTATGTTGAAGCTGAAATATTTCACTTGCAACATTTGTTGTCTTTCCAGAACAAAACAACTCATCTTACAATTTATTTCCATCATTTATGAAGGGGCAAAGAACAGTCAGTGTTGTAGCTGGATTGATTATGTTGCCGAACAAGTAAACTTAGCCATGAACTATTGTACAATACTTTAACTCTAAAAATTATGCCATCATCCATCTAGCAATAACCATCTTGAAGAATGAAAATTCAACATGAGGAGATTTTTCTACTGTCACTACACCTAATCTGGCTATGGCTCTAGAGGTGCTCTGCTCTATGAATTTCTCAAACAGGTCACTAAAGCTATCAGCCCTAAGTAACTTCTTTATTTATTAAAAAGGAAAAATACAACATTGATTGTCTGCAATATTTTTTTTTTAGTAACTTGTTGTCTACCATTGAACCTATAACTATGCATGACATTCTGACATTCAGATACCGAATGATCTATACTAAACCCAATATTATAGTTTTTTGAAATGTTAACTTTTCTTACACATTCACAAGAATCTTCATTCTCATGCATATATTCCAATTATAGTGTGCCCAACGATACACACAGTAGCCTCTAACATTGCTTGGATACCTAATTATTTTGATGTAATCCATTCCTTAACCGTTGTCTTAGGTACAACACATACCAGCTAAGTCTAATGAATCAGTCATCATGACTCTAAATTTTGTTCATTAGTATTGCAATGTAAAATTGTATTTACTACTTGCAACTTGTCTGAAAATTTGTTATGCTTTACTTTTAGAATTTATTTATAAATTAAAGTTACTAATTGAGAATAATTGAAAATGAGTCACTTATTTTTAAACATTCAAATTAGGTTAGACATAGAAAATTAATTTCTTCAGTAGAGAAATGATCATGTGAACAAGTTTTTTTAGATAGAGTGCTCATATGAGGAAAGGAAAAGGAATGCAAGAAAATTTAAAGGACTAGAAAGCCCAATTTTTTTTGAAGAAATAACAAAAATCAATTATGAAAATGTAAGAAAAATGCCAAGTAATATATTATTTTGAAGTGTGTCATTCTTTTATATGCATAGTTCTTTCTTCAATTAAATTTCCAATATTATCTCACTAGTTTTCATCTTGTTTTATGTTTTCACATGTAGGAATCTTGTAGAACTAGATTTCCAAAAAAATGACATTGATGATTAGTAGGGTATGCACTGAATTGTTCCACAAAGAGTTAAACTTATATTTCATCAATAATCATTATCAAAAAAGACTTTCAAATCTGCTAATGTCTAGTTGATTGTGAATTCTGGTAGTGCTCAATAATCCGATTATAGTACTAAGAATGATGTTTTACCATTGGTAAGAGATAACTATGATATTGATGATGTTTTTATTGCAATGCTTTGGATTATCAAGTTAGGCATATTGTTATAGGCTCCATTTCTTTTGGTTTAGTTTACTATAGAAGCAATGAAGTAAGGCTAGACATTAGATTTTGATTAAAAAATAAATTATTCTTTTGTAGGAGCCAATAGGCTCATTTCAATGAGAGTTCCCACCAGATTGTTATGACTATTAGGTGGTGTTGAACGCCTCAGAAAGAGAAAAGTAGGCTATTAAAAGAGAGATGGAAGTTTCCTTCTCACAAAAGTAAAGAAATATCAGACTGGGCAAATTGATAACGTATTTTACACTTAGTAATATGTGTGTAGAATTTGAATTTTCCAAAATTTATAACCAAAACATAAAAGCATTGTCGTCATCTATGGGGAACGTTTATTTCATTTGAATATTTTGGCAAATATTATTAGTCCCCACTAGCTTAGGCTAGATAATTAGTCCCCAAAACATAAAAGCATTGTCGTCATCTATGGGGAACATTTATTTCATTTGAATAGTTTGGCAAAGATTATTAGTCCCCACTAGCATAGGCCAGATTATATTTCTCAACATGTTGTTTGTAATTACTTCACTCCTTCAAATCACATGCACAATTGTTTTATTCTATAGTTCTTAGAAATTATTCTATTAAGTTATGATTTTTTAAATTTATTTCTTTTCTTTTTTGTGATAGGTTGAAGGGAATTTTTCTAGTAGTCTTATTATTTTTCACTTCTAAAATATATGTTAATCTTGATAGATGTATTTAGAATTTAGATATATCTCTGCATGTGAAACACATTTCAATACAAACAATGTTGAAAGGTCATGTTAGGAATAGGTTTGAACATATAAACAATATAAAAAAACTTAATTCTATTTCTCATTTCACTTCAACAACAACAAAGTGTCCGCTATCTTTGACCACTCCATCTGCTGTGATTGTTTTAATCTTTAGTAATCTTATTGGTAAATCCCAAACTTGGTCCCTGAACAAAATTCCACCCCTTCTAAATGCTTTTAATTCCTTTTACTGATCTTGTTGAATCCTAAACTTCTGTTTGGTACACACTTTTGTAATATTTCCTCCATTTGCTTTAAATCCTAAACTTTTTTTTGGAACACACTTTTGTAACTACTCTTCCATTGAAATATTTTAATTTATGTTGAAGCTAAAATATTTCACTTGCAACATTTACTGTCTTTCCAGAACAGAACAACTCATCTTACAACTTATTTCCATCATTTATGAAGGGGCAAAGAATAGTCAGTATTGTAGCTGGATTCATTATGTTGTTGAACAAGTAAACTTAGCCATGAACTATTGTACAATACTTTAACTCTGAAAATTACGCCATCGTCCATCTAGCAATAACCATCTTGAAGAATGAAAATTCAACATGAGGAGATTTTTCTACTGTCGCTACATCTAATCTAGATGTGGCCCGAGAGTTGCTTTTCTCTATGAATTTCTCAAATAGGTCACTAAAGCAATCAACAAGTAACTTCTTTATTTATTGAAAAGGCAAAATACAACATTGATTGTCTGCAATATTTATTTTTTTAGTACCTTGTCGTCTACAATTGAACCTATAACTATGCAAGACATTCTGACATTCAGATACCGAATGATCTATAATAAACCCGTTATTATAGTTTTTTGAAATGTTAACTTTTCTTACACATTCACAAGAATCTTCATTCTCATGCACATATTCCAATTACAGTGTGCCCAATGGTACACGCAGTAGCCTCTAACATTGATTAGATATCGAATTATTCTGATGTAATCCCTTCCTTATCCATTGTCTTAGGTACAACGCATACCAGCTAAGTCTAATGAACCAGTCATCATGACTCTAAATTTTGTTCACTATTATTGCCATGTAAAATTGTATTTGCTACTTGCAACTTGTCTGAAAGATTGTTATGCATTACTTTTAGAATTTATTTATAAATTAAAGTTACTAATTGAAGCAAACTATACACTATTGTGACATTTTATTTATTTATTATTATTAAGGATAATTATTATTATGTGTTAATTGTGAGTAGATTTGAACTCAAGACCTTTTCGATGAGACGCTCGTAATTTACCAATGTGTGTTAGGTTCTTGCCTCACTATTGTGACATTTAATATTAATATTGAAGGAATATTTTCCTACAATGCTACCATCTTCTATCCAAATTCAGTATTTATTTTGTTATTAGATTTTAAATTTTTTCTTAAAATATTTGCATTCTCATTCTGCTCTTTCTTATAGAAGGCAGGACTGAAGCTCTCAAAGCTTTTGCTATATCAAATTTTCACCTATTTATCATATATGTTTAAGAAATAAAAATTTGAATTACAATAAAAGGTCATTATTGAAATATTTTGTTAAAAAATTAAAAGGATAAATCTATAATGATAGTTATTTTTTGAAATTGTAATCAATTACAAATATTAAACATTTGAACATCATTTATCTTCATAGACTAAAAAATATCTATGAAAGTCTAATAACCACTATTTATAAATTCATTTATACTGAAAAACTATTAGAAGTCCCACTCTCAAAATACAAGAACCACACCATGATAAATTGAGCTTCCATCTCTAAAGGGTTTTCTTTTTTAATCTAATCAATTAAACTCAGATAATTAAATAAAATTATTTAGTTTGTAAACCAAACATTAAACAACAAAATATGAATACGCTTTAGACAAAAAGTCTAACATCATACCATTATTTTTTTTACTACGTTAAACATAAATTTTTAAATATGTAATCATAATTATTAGAATGAAATCAATTAGTGCGTCTACTCTATTAGTATCAACATTTTAAGCTTTGTATCATATATATTTAAGAAATAAAAATTAGAATTAGAATAACATGTGATTATTGAAATAATTTATTACAAAATATAGAAAGGTAAATTTACAATTTGATTTTTGGAATTTCTAAACTATTGATCATTTGAACATCATCTAGCTTCATAGATTAAAACAAATCTATGAAAGTTTGGTAAAGATTATTTAAAAATCCACTTTAAGTTGGAAAGTGTTTTTCAAACACTCAAAATACAAGAATCACACCACAATAAATTGTGTTTCCATCTGTAAAGTAGATCTCAACAATTTAATCAAATATAATCAGATTATTAAACAAATTTATAGTGATTGCCAACCAAAACCTATATTTAATACTTGAAACAAAAGGATTTATTCAAAATATGCCAGGCAACAACTTAATTTATAAATGTATTACGACATACAAAGTCAACTCTCGAAACATATTAATTACTTTTATTACAAATTAAACTTCACAGCGGATTTAGTACAGAGCGTAGAAATGGAATGAACCTTATATACCGGCAAATCGATCAATAAATATAGCTCTTGGTTTGGTAGACGCCCAACTCCTCTCATGCTCCTCCATCATCTGGGAAAACGTGAATGATCTGTATTGTCGCTTGGTATCGTCATCCACAAGCTCAGCTGGTGCCCTTATTTCCTTCTCATCAGGAAAGTAAATAAAAAACCCTACTGATATTCGATCTTTCCATCCACGGTAAACGACCCGATGATCTGCGCTGCGGTACATGCCGTTGCTCCATACCTGCACAGTCGATTCTCCGTCCGTAATTATATAAAAAACTACTAATACTATCAATACAGATCATGATATAGTTTTCAATGAGAGGCCTTCAAACAAACCTTAAGAGAGTCAGCTATAAAGACAATGAATGAATTAGGCAAAGGCTTCACATTCAACCATTCCCCTTCCCTTGATCTAATCTGGAGGCCCTCTTTATTATCTTGATAAATAATTGTAAAGCAGGATGGATCTGTGTGAGCCACCATAGCTTCTTCCTCTAAAGATATTCTTCCATCACATGAATAGAAGTTTATAATGAGGTCGCCTCTGATGTTCTTAAAATCGGACTGGTAGTACGTGTCAACGTCCAAGCCCAAACTCGCAAGAATGATTTTGGCAGTCGTTTGGGCGAGATCTGAAACGGCGGTGGCGTATGTTTCAATTGTCTCGCGGCTACACAAAGGCAGAAAAAAACCTAAATTAAAAACCCATAGATTTCTCAAATACTAAATGACGAGGAAAACATGCGAAAAATAATTACCATATTTTTGCCGTTCCGTCGTTGTCGAGCGGCCATATCTTTCTGCAGACCTCGGGCACTGAATTCGATTTGGGCAAATCGTTGAAGACGAGAATATCGTTGGAAGGAAACTTGGTATATCCATTCTTTATGTTGCATGCAGCAGCTCTTTCTTTAGCTTCTTCTGGCACGGAAAATAATTGATGAGAAACAGATTGAACCTGTTGCAGCAGATTTTGTGGAATGCCATGGTTTACAAGCCGGAAAATTCCCCATTCTTTGCAAGCTTCCCTCACTCTCCCAACGCTGTCATGGTTTTGCAGATTGCCTGGCCTTTTTTCTAACTCCAACTGAAATTTGGAAATGTCAATATGAGGGAGATGAACGTCCATTTGAAGCGAGGCCGTAGCGGAGGATAAGAAGAAAACGAAGACTCAAGAATAATAATATCTCAGAACGACTCCATAATTGTGGAATCAATCTCTTACAGTTTTGTGCTTATCGCTGAGACAAATAAAAGCATCGCGAAACAGGTAGGAGTGGGTGGGGAGTAGGTAGCAAGCTGGTAAAGAAGTAATTTTGTTTCTCAATCGACGGGAGCTGTCATAACCACTTCAATTTGTTAGTTTATTTATTGTACAATGAGGTGCAACATGCTAATGTCATTATACTAATTGTTGTCATTCTTAAATATCACATATTAAGGGAGAAGTTAGGCTTGGAAAAATAAGTAATTTTGACTATTTAACACTTTTAAATTAAGAATTAAGCTTTAGTGTGTGATGTTTAAGCAGTCTAATGAGAGGAAATGACACAACCAAATAATTAAGAACAAAGCTTAATATTTGTTTGTTTACCATAAACTCATACCACAGTGAAGTGTCTCAAACACAAAATTGTGTTGGATGGATTTTTTTCTTAAAAGTTATGAAGATTATTAATGATTAGTTGGATTTGTTCATTATTAATTTGATCGCAATTGTAATATAGACTATTTATCTTATCTCTCTATATAAATTAAGTAGGTGCATTTTTTTTATATTAATAACTATATGTTTATAGTATTAATCATTATCTTTACATATTAGAGTAGATATAAATGATTTAATTTAAAGCATTTTTAGAAAAAAAAATTGAATAAGTTCAATCAGGAAGTGTTCCAACTTATTAAAAAAATATTAAGTCATACTAAAATTTAATAGGAATTCAAACTAACCAAAATAGTTAGTAAAAAGATGCACAATTAACCTAACTCGAGTTCAAATACTATGAACAAGAAATTAAATAGGACTAGGTCATTTATTATGTGGTAATCATCTTTTTCTCCTCGCAATTCCTTCTTTTGGTTTTTATGTAAACCAACTCTTCCATCAAGATGTTAAATGAGAAAGTCATCTTTTTCCATAATATAACCTTAAAATATATGACATTTTCATTTAATTTTGAATCTTATTGACAAACATATATACCCATTATTTTGTAATTGTCATTGACTCATTGTATAGTAATTCACATAGTAATACAAATGTGAAATTTCCTATTGCAATCACTGATTATTAATCTCCTATCATAAATGATTATGAAACAACCATAAATTAATTCACATCTAATATCGAAAAATAACACAATTGCAACTTCACCAATAAAATATGGAAACAAATTCACAACACAAAGAACACAATATTTTCAGATAAATCATCCATGGAAAACCCCTAAGCGAAAACTAGTTCTATAGAGGAGGAAATTATATTAACTTTAGCAAATCAAGAGATACAAAATTCGTTGCCTGTCATTGGAAGAACTCAAACAACCTCCTAATTTCTCTTGTTGATATTCCTCCACTGTTATCTCCAATGCTATCACTATGCCCTTGCTAGTACTGCAAGACTATTTGATATCATTGCAAACTCAATGCTCGGCTGCTTAGTAGGAGTCCCTGTGGTAAGAAAATTAACCAACATTTGTATTGCCTCTTGCTCTCTCTCCTCAGGGGTTTTCTTCTCTTCCTTGTCTTCTTCTCTACTACCTTGATCAATTGTGGTGATTAGAGGAGGTGCAACTTGGCTTTGTGCTATAGGAGTAGAGGTATCCTTATGTCTTGTCTTCTCCTTAGCTTGCTTCTTGGCAGTTACTATGACTATAGTGTTGACCTTAGAAAATGTGTCTTGTGCTACTTGCTCTTGTGGTTGATCACTTATAGCTATAGGAGGTTGTGAAGGTGGTTTTTGTGTGTTCACCTTTTCCTTGGTAATTTCAACTATAGCCTTTTGAAGTACACTCACAAAAATAGGATTTGTATACAACTTTCATTGTAAAGTTGTTTGGTGAAGGATCTTTCTGAGATCCTCTGTAGTTAATGGATTGATGTTATGACTTGAGGTATCAGGAACATCCTTGATAATGACTTCCTCTACAGATGTAGGTGTAGCATGTGGGGGACAGGGTGGTGGCAATTGTGTGTTTTGGACAATCTATTCTTGTTGTTGCTTCACAGTTGTTGCCTCATCACCTTTCTATGATTCTTTCTCCATTGTTACATTCTCCTTTTCTTTCTCTGTTTCTTCGTCCTTTTAATTTTCCTCTTCTTCCTCATCATTTCTTCCCTCAAAGGGATTTTTTTATACTTCGTTCACTGTAGTTAGCCCATAAATCAATTTCCACATTTGTGTGGACCTTTTCATAACATCTTCTATTTTATTTTGCAAAATACTAAAGGTTTTGTATTTGGGTGCAAACTTGCTCCCATGTTTCTTGCTAGCCTTACTTATTTGACCTTTTGTAAGGTCAGGCATTACATGAGCCAATGTTGATTCCCTTATTTCCTTCTCCATTTTTAGGCAACAATGCCATTTATTTTCAACAATTGAACTTAGCTCCTTAGGCATAGAATTATCCAGTTCAAGTGGAGTAGTCTTGAACTTGGCCATCATAGTGTAGATAGATTCTTCCACTGTGTTTTTCTCTTCTTTTGTCAGTTTATTAAAATCAATGGTTTTCAATCTAGTTAAATTTGCATTATCCCTAATGTTATCACAAACATTTTCAAGGTTAGATTTGGTGGTGTGACTTACCACCTTGAATTGTTCATTGTTAGATTCCTTTCTCTCTTCATCTGATTCTAGGGGTGCCACATATTTTCTTCTCTTTTTCTCTATTGGCCCTCCTTTTTCTATGGATTTTTGCTTGTCCTATTCCTTTTCCACCTTACTTGATGCTCTTGTATCTGCCCTAGTGGTAGGTTTGGTTGGGCTTGGCTTAGCCTTCTTTTTTCTTTTTGGTTATGCAACAGGTTGTTTTATTGCCTTCCCCTTCTTGGGTTTAGCTTTAGGTGCTTCCTGCTAGACACCTTCTTCTTCTTTAGTCTCCTCACCCATGCCTTGGACCAATGCTAGTGGCCCCTTCCCTTGTTCATCTTCACATCATCTACCTCTTCATTTTCTTCTGCCTCCTTTGCCTCTGTTGTGCCTTCTCCAAATTTGGCCTTTATCTTTTTTACTAATTTATCCTTTTTCTTTAATGTGGAGGTAGTTTTGAACTCCATATCTACCTTTTTCCTCGCCACATCATATGTTCCAAAATGTGCTACACTCTTGTCTATTTCTTCAACTAATAGTGTTTTCATAGCTGCGGATGCCTCATCTATGTTAATTTCATAGCCAAGAGGTCTTTGCCATCCAACTCTTGGTATGACTGCTTGTATGTATGTATAATCAATATCTACAAGAAACCATACATCATTTACATGTTTCTCCACTAATGAAATAGGTATCCTTAGTCTCTGTTCCATGGTTTTCTTGAAATCCTCAAAATAGATTGTCATAAGAGTTTCAAAATTAGCCCCCATTTATTCAATATATTCATTTACTTCAGCAATAATGGACCTATTGATTTTCCAACTGACTTTCCCAATGGGTGGGAATTCATTCTGTACATAGAAAAATATGCAAATCAAATTTGAATCAAATTTGCATTGTGCTCCCTTAGTTCTCCTTATTATTCCTAAGTTCTCATTAATTTGTTGCAATTTCAATTCTACAAGATCATAAGTATGATCCTTTTTCACTAGTTTGTAGCTAACATCTATTGCAATGCATGGAACACTGTTGAGTTTGCTAGATTGAAAAAATTTGTGCGAAATGACTCTAACAATAAATTCAACAAGAGGATCTTGAATGGTATCTATAGTCATTCCTCTCTTGTTCCATTTGGCTCCTATATTCTTCTCAATGGCTTCCTTAGAGTCACCTCTGAGGCTTTTTGGCCGATCTAGGGTTGGATACCCTATCACTCTATGAACAATTCTATTTGATATTTTGATTGGGCCATCTGCTACCCATAAAATTCCATCATGGATTCTGCTGAGCACAATTCTGATTCATTCGGTTTTGAAGATAGTGGAGAACTCAAGGGCACGAGTTAAACCCTTCCTTTCAATGATTTGATATTCTTCCTTCAAAACTCCATTTTCACACAACCTATCATAAGCTTCTCTCATCTCTATGATACCTATAGCACCAATCTTGTAGTTATAGCACCTCCTAACATCTGTGACCATAACAACTTTAGGAGGAATTATAGTTAGGGCTCCAGCTGGGTAATTTTTAAATGAAACTTCATGGATTGGCCAAAAATTTGGTTGTTTAAGTTCATTTGACACTAGTTGGACCCCAAACAACTCTTTCTTTTAAGGTTTCCTAGAACTGGAGGCCATTTTTGCTATCTAAGGTTTAGACATGAAGAAATTTAAAACTGCATAGCTTGACACTAGTGTAAATACCTTGAAATCAACAAATTTACGTTGAATCTCTATTGAAATCAACTCAAATGTTGGATTCTCTACTTTGAAATTATTCTGCACTCCTCTTTGTCTTTGCACTTTGTTCACGATGAAGAAAAATGGTTCAAAATGCAATCATATATCCTTATTTTGTAGCATTTAATGCTTAGTGCATTTATAGCTATCCACTTGGCTCCTTAAGCATTTTTGCATTACTTGACTTCCATTTTCTTTCAACCACTCAACATACATTGGAGTTTCCCATACTCATCTTCAACTAAAATTTCCCTTCGCTTAGCTTCCACTATCAACTCGGCTGCAACTAATCATTTAGCTTCTACTGACTTTAGCAAGTAACTCTACATGTATTGGGATTTTACTCGACATCTGAAGGCATCTTTACTTACTTGAAAATACTAGTGAAAACTTGAAGTTTTAACTTTGCATCTTTATTCATGTTGATCTATCCTTTTTAGTACTTGCTTGTCTAGGAATTGATGTGCGATAAAGCTTTTTATATCAGTTCCACATGTCTTCTTTTGCTTAGTTGGATGAAGTGTGACCACTTGACCTTTTAGGTGAAGTGATCTCTTCATTGGATGTGATACTTCCGTCTTTCTTCTTCCATGTCTTATTCATTTCTCCTTTGATATGTTCAACATTACTTTTCCTTTTCCTTTGTTGATCTTTGAGTTGGGTGCCTTTGACCTTGGTAGGCAATTTTTGCTAATATGACTAGTCCTTAAACAACTAAACCATGTGGTTTGGCTCAACCATTTGCTATAGTTTCCACTAAAATGTGTTCTTATGTAATTTTTAGGGATGTGTCCACATTCTTGACAGTAGTGACAGCTATACCTAGTGTTGTAGTCCCAATTATAGTGATGTCCAACGATTGTTTCCCTTTGTTGGTTGATTAAGTGTCCACATAGGCTTTAATCTACACTCAAAAGCTCTATGTCCATACTTCTTGCAATTGAAGTAGTGACCTTCAAATTTTGGTGTCCTGATAGTCCTAGTCCTACAGTCATGTGCTTGATGTCCTTGCTTGTTGCACTTGTCACAGTGACCCATATTCTTAGGTTTGTTACACTAATGGGAATTTTTTCTCCTGCACACATTATAGATATGTTCTTTTTTACCACACAAATGACAAGTAGGTTTAGTATTCTTACCTTCATCACTTCTTTCTTTTGCAGTCTTGGATGACTCCTTTTTTAGTGTTGGTGTATTCTAGTCCTAAAGTATCACTATTGGCTCTTAGTGATTTTGGTAGCTATTCAAAGTACTTGATAGCCTCATTGGGTTTGTTGAAACTCTCTACAATATCCTTCCACTAGTACATTTGGACCCAATTTTTGACCAAGGTTAATCTCTATTTTTCTTGTCAAAATTTTTACCAAATTGCAAGTTGGTCAAAATATTGAAAAATACATTCATCAAAATTTTGACCAACCTACAAATTATTTGTCAAATTTTTGACCCGCCTGCAATTTAGTCAAAATTTGGATGAGAAAAATAGCGACAAACCTTGGTAAAAAATTGGGTCCAAATTTACTAGTGTTCTCTTTTTTCATGTCATTTTGCAGTTGTTCATTTTGCATCTTTAGTGTAGAGATCTTAATGTCCTTAATATTCAGTTCGTGATGTTTATTCATCATCTAACTTAGAGTGTCTAGCTGCATGTTGGAAATTCTTGCAAGCTCAATTGACTATCAGTCACTTCACAAAGCATCATGGCTTGTGATTCTTGTTCAAGCTTGATAGTTCTAATTTCTTCTGCTTGGGCTCTATTCTTCTCCATTAGGTCTGTTATTGCTACATCAAACTCTTTGGAATCTCCATTTGCAAAAACTTTTGAGGTGTCAATCTCATTATATTATGTCTCATTATCAGATATGGCAATCTCTCTTCTTCTCTTTAAGGATTTTCTCAATTCTTCTTTGGCTTCTTCCAAATTATGTAGGATGAGTTGTATATCAATCACTTGATTCTCTATGATCATCCCAAGTTTGTAGAATTCCATTTCCAAATCTTTTTTCCAAGTTGTGAGGCTTCTTCTTGTGAGAACTTAGCTCTGATACCAATTATTGGAATTTACAAGTGGAAAGATTTACTTCTAAGAGGGGGGTGAATCAGAAGTATCAATATTTAATCCTCTAAAACTTTTAACTGAGATCATTCACATGCATCTACCATATCTAATTAACATAAAAGTAAAGACATATATGAAAAATAGATAATACAAGATTTTGGTCACCTAGAAACCCTCCAAAATGAGAAGGTAAAATTGTGGTGGAGATGACACCCACAAATTATCACTGCAACAATATGTAAATATTTAAGGTTACAAAGTTTGACCACTTCCAATGGTCTGCCCTATGAAAGGCCTACCCTATTAAAGGCTTTACACTATGTTAAAAATGACCTGTCTAAAGGATTTACAAACAATCACATGGAATGTTACCCTATTAAAGGATTTAGCACCTTGTTGAAAGGCTTACAACATGGTTGTTAAACCAACCTATCATCATAGGTTTTCATTCCTAATATAATGGCTAGAAAGTATTAGAATGTATTGACCGATTAACTTACAATCTTCAATTGCTGATTCTAGGTCCTTGTTATGCTCAATCTAATCCGATCCTTCCTGATCTGATATGTCTCTGCTCATAGTGCTAGTGCTCTATTTTAACCAACTGAATTCTGCAATGCTACTCTTTCTTTAAGTTGTCCCACCCCACTAAACCTTGCTATCATTCTCCCATACAACTTTCTTTCATACTAAATTGTGGGGTATCATCCTCCTTTTAAAGGCTTTGAAGTCTTAGGGTTAAGTATGAATCTATGATCAATATTCTTCCATCCTTTCCAACTCAATTCTTTCACTTTTCCTATAGGTTGCATTCTTTCTCCATTTTTCTTATTGGCTACATGCTGATTACATAGGGAATGTAAAAGATTTGATCTTATCACTTTGGATCCTTCGAGATTCATCTTGAGTCAGCTCAAAAATGGTTTACATCTAAGTTTGTGAAGGCACAAAGACATATGTTGATTCTATATTACTTAGTACTTACTAATTGTTGATGTTTAGCTCATGTAGAAATTTTATCTTGCTTGGCTCCTATAGTAACTCTGTCTCACTCAGCATCTATACTTTGATCCACACCTATAGTGAGTTGAAACTTATATTGATTTGGCACTTGAACTTTTCTCGGCACCTAAAGTTCACTTGTCACCCGTTAAATCTTTGGCTCAACACATACTATAGCTTAGAATCTATATTATACCCAACATAAAATTAGAAATATTTTAAGTGTGTTGACACTTAATTGTCAAAACCAATCTAAGACCAACAACATTGCCTATGAACATGTAGACATTTGACTGATGGGCATCTCTAATACTTGTAAGTTTCTGAAGGATTCATGACCAATGTTTGATAGAAACTTCAAAGAATTTCATTAGTGCTCATCCATTACAAGCCTGACATGTGAAATTTTTCAGTAAATATCTTTAATCTTGCAACTATGGCTTCATATTCCAATTTTCACTCTCAATCATCATTCCTAATTTGATAAACATACCGAATTCATAAGTATCTAGGAAGACCTTGACTTTTTTGATGAAATGCCTCAAGGAATATCACCATAGAAAGGAGTTGGAGAGGTCGGACAATGTATAGGTAGAATGAAGAAAGACACAAATGATGAACACAAAGGAACATGAGTTAGTAACTCTGTAATCTAAACCTCTAACCCTAGAAATGAAAAGCCAAACATCAAGGAAGATTCAGGGTCAAAGGCTTGCTTATATATAATAACTTTGAAAAGTAGAGGAAATGATATGTCCTGAAGTTTTTAGTGGAAGGTGAATTAGAAATATGTATTTCTCAACTCAACCACTTTTACAATCAATTGGTTTTGGATAATAAGACATGAAGAATAAAACTATAGTTGAAGTAGTTTCTTGAATCAAGTAGTGAACTTAAACTAAATAGAGAAATGCAGGAGAATTGATTGGCATAATACTTCAGGTGAATTTGTGTGTTTTGGAACCCATAGTATGAATATACATAGTCAAAGGAACATCTATTAAAGAATTTTTTAAGCAATACAATGGGGTACAAATTCCAAGGTACAGAGCCTCCTGTGATATTAACAAGCATGCTTCCCAAGATATCTAATACAAGGATGGGAGATATAGAAATTTTATACTTTTGGAACATGATAAGTAGAGAAGGTAGATCACCTCTAGCACAATGAACATTGGAAAGTGGCCTAGCCTATGCAAGAGGACACCCACTTGCAGTTTCATGTGGGGAACCAATTTTGGAATGTGTCAAGGCATGTGATTAGAATTCTAGGAACATCAACATCTCAGGAGGTAATATCATGGTGAGGCTAGATCTAGTGCCTATGTCCATCACATTTAGATTTCTAGTAAGAGAAGAGTTCATAGAAGTCTCTATAGAAGGTGCCTAAGGTTACTTTCATCAGAATAAGAAAACATTTATGAATGCAATTGCTAGGAGTTGGCTGGATCAACCTAAAAGAGGACAACCACAATTATCAAGAGTGCTATGTAGAAATATCATTAATGAAAACATTTCTAATATGATAATTCTCCTCAATAGGGTAGTGGGAAATCAAACTGCTAAATATTTGCAGGATTGGATTTTTTTTACATTAGTACCATCACTACTGGAAAACAATTTATAAATTGGGGAGGAATGATTAGTGGTTCCCTTCATCACTAGTTAACTGGATTCAATGTGAGTCAAGGTTTTACATGTTCTTATACCTAATGTATGCAATTTCTAGTATGAAGTCATGACCTGGTCTTAATCCTTATGGAGAGTATAACTTAACCACACAAATTTTTAATTATTACCCCTGGATGCAATTAAAACAAAGAAATGCACACTTCCATAGGGTGATCCAAGCTTTTTCTATGCTCATAGCCAAGGAGGTAGAGGGAGATATAGGACTCTAAATTTCTCCTAAAGCTGTCAGTCTCATAAGGACTTATGGTAGTTTCTTCATATAGTACCCGCAATTCACTTACATCTATATTGGAGGTTTTCAAAATTGTCCTCTCTTGTTGCCTTACTTCATAGATGATAGGTTGGTGATTTCAAAAGTTTGTAGGAAAATTTTTCAGGTAAACAAAAAGTGTAGGAATAAAAGATCAATTCCTTTCCCAAATAGTATTAGGCACTACAATTGTCTTTCTTCTTTAGATGCTCAAAATATCGAGAGATCCATGGTGAACATAACTTTTCACTCTTTCCACAATCATTTCCTAGTTGATGGGAGAGGGTATGTTAAAAACAATTTGGCACTGGGACTCAACTATCTCCTTTTCCCTACAATGGAAAATTATTTGGCAAACTATGAAAATGAATTGAAAGTGAGGAGAAGGGACTTGATGAGATTCACGATACAAAAAATCATTGATTACAAAATGGGATGGAATGTGATAGGCATAAAAGAGGATGGGTCAGACTTAATTGATCCTTTCTTCTTCGAGTAGGTATACTTGTTAGAATTGTCGTATATTAATAGGTCTTTGTCAAAATTGAATGATCTAGAGGAAAGGACCTTCTTTGTGATTCAATCAACTAAAAATTGGTTAAAGAATAAAGTTGAAAAAGAGTTAAAGAAGCCATGACTAGTAGATCAATAGGAAGAGGTAGTGCATAGAAAAATAATAATTCCAAGGAAGGTACATCAATTTCAGCCATTCCATCTTCTATCCCTACTTCTTCTAGTTCTTTACATAGCACACAAGGTGGAGATGATGGTAAAGATGTAGATAAAGGATTTGATCTAGTTTTAGCATGTGAACTCAATGTAGTCACTAGGAAGAGGAGATAAAAACCCAAGGAGAAGACTTTAAAACCAATTCAAAAGATGATGGATGAGGCTCCTGAGATGAAAGCTTTACCATCATCATTTGTACATGAGTTGATTCAATCTATAACATCCCCTACATGCTCATTGTCTCTTGAAAGTGTGAAAGTAGTTAAAGAGGTTTCAGTTGTAGAAAATGTACATAACTTTGATTTATCATCTACACTCCTACAAGTTCTTTAGTAATCAGCTCATCTATAAATACCTCAACATCTTGGTTACAAAAAAGTTTGGAGAGGAAGATGAAAAGGATGATCCAATTGGAAGCACCAAATCTGGATATCATGGCTGATTTAATACATAAAAGTGAGAAGGTAAAGAATACTATAATGGATTCTAGACTGGTAGTGAATCCTACCTCAGGAAACCTATTTTTTGAAATTGCACAACTAGTCATAGAGAAGGACATAAATGAGGCAAACAAAGCTGATTTCAGCATAACTATAGTGGATCTAGGTTGGATCACCCATGAGGGAAGAGAGAACAATTTTCAAGTGTCAGCTAGTGTCCTATTGGAATAGTTAATGAGAGATAAACAAGATAAGAGTCAACTCAAATGTCAAGTTTGAGCCCTTTCTTCATGCATCCAATTGATGTCTTGTGATTCCTTTTTGGATCCTAGCTCATCTATAGAAATGATAGGAGATCCCAGGAAAATGCTTGATGAAGAAACCCTAAGATATAGGAGAATGTCAAACTTATGTTAAGATGGTGAAAGCATGGGTAAAATGCATAAAAGAATGAGAATCAAACCTATTTCAAGAGGTTAAAGTTACACATGCTAAAGGAGATCATATAAAACAAAATATGCAAAAATACTTAACAAATCTAAAGGAACAAAAAACATTCTAGAAAGAAATTAATGCTAATTTAGTAGAGATTAAAGGATTGGACAACAATATAGTCAAATCATTGAAGTTAATCAGTAGTGGAGAAGAAGAGAAAATTGACATATGGCTGGAAAACATCAGATGGAAGAATGATAGCATGAATCAACAATTGGATGAAGGAGAACAATTATTAAACTCCTACAAGCTACTAAAAAAGAAGGCCTTGAGGATTATACCAATGATTGTAGAAGGTGTCCTTATTAGCGAAAACAATCAAGATCTAGACACATCTTCCATTTTGGAATGAATAGAGGTAAGATCTGCACTAAACTTGGTAGTAAACAAAGTTCAGATGCTAACATTATGATAAGATTAAGTAGACTCTTAGCAATGTTGGACTCTTGTATTCAAAACTTACCAGGTTACATCGTAGAGTTGAATGAAGTTAGAAAGAGACACGATCTATGCAAGCTGAAAATGTAGATTTTAATCATCATTAAAACAAGGCTTTGGCACAAGTCATCAAATCATTTAGAGCATACAAGGAAAATCTAACTCAGCTACTCACAACACCTATAGATCAAATACCAAGCTTAATAAATATTAGTAATCATAGTTCAAAGTTAGAAGTGGATATGTCTAAAGTTATCTTAGATTTTTGTTTATACATTTTGTAAAGAGGTCAACTTTAGAACCAATTTTCATTTCGGTCAATGCCTTAACTTTTTCTAACTATATTAAAGCATTAAAAGTTATAGTTGGTTATGAACTATCTTTTTATTAGCGCAAACTCTAACTTTTTGAGTAGTTATGAACCCAAAAGGTTAGTTATTCTAGAATAGCTATAAATTTATGAATCTCAAGATAATAAGGGACTTTTTTGGACTTGGAGATAGGGAACACTTATGTTTTGATAACAAGGAAATTTTTTGAAGGTGTGTACAATTTTTGTTCTTGTAATAAGTCATTTCCTATGTTCTTGGTGCTAAAAAATAAAATAAAGTATATTTGACGTTCTCTTTTCCAATGAATCTGAATTGTTAAAGTGTTGATTCATCAGTATGATATTTAAACTATAAATTATTCTTGCTTACACTATTCTAATGCTACATAGAAGAGCTAAAAGTTCTAATTTTTTATTTAACCCCCCTCGATGGTTTCCCATATAGGCCACCACCAATTTTTCTATACTGTATCGAATAACCCCACCAATTGTCATCCTTTGAGTAATGACTAAGCCATTGAAGTTAAGTTTCATGCATGAATCTAGGGGGGGGCGAGGGGGCGTTCCACACCATTTTACACCTAGCATCAAATTTAGATCTTTTTTTTTCAACTTTTATGATAAGATCCCATAAAGTAGAAAATTTAATATCATGGTCACTCAGGGCATTCAGAGGAGGTTTCTTATACCAAATATCACTACATTCCTTCATGAGGTTTTTCAATTGAATAGCCACCACAAAGGAGGGAGAAACTTTATCCTAATAGATGTGGTTATTCTTTTCCTTCCAAATTTTCCAACACATGAAAGGGGGGTTAATTTTCTAGAAGGTTTTAATGAACAGGTGGTTGGAGGGGCCTTTCCACTCAACAAATTGATGGAGGTTCCCAATAAAGCACCACTAAATCTCCCATCTAGAGAGAATCTCTCTCCATATTTCCTAAGCATAAGGGAAATGTATGAGAACATGTTGAATGGATTTTGTAACATTATAGCATAACACACATCAGTTAGCCAGTTGGAAGCCTTTCTTCTAAAGGTTATCAATATTGGGAATGGTTACATGCAAAGCTGACCACAAAAAGAATTGATCTTTGGTAGGATCCAAGAATGTGAAACATGCCTCCAATCCCTTAGTGCTTCACCTTCCTCATTGCAACAATTGTAAGCATATTTCACAGTGAACTCTCTTGAGGGGGTTAGTTTCAAAACTAAGGAGTCTTCCATAGGGGTGGTGGCGATACTACATTTATCAATCATTTCCTTTAGGTTTATGAGCTATACTAGGATTATTCTGATCTTAAAGTCTTTTACATTGGTTATTACGTGTGATATAGTTATAAACACGACCTCCAAACTATCTAGATAAATACTCTATAACTTTTTGAAACCTAGAATAGGTGAGGGTACCACCCTTAGGCCAATGATCCTCCTAGAAGTCAATGGTAGCCTCATCCCCTAATACCCAATGTATACCCTTATTTAGAATTATTCTAGTGTATAACACATTGTTCCATATTCTTGATCCTAGGGGGAGAGAAGTGATTAGGAGATGATGACAAAATGAGTCACCACTCAAGTACATATCCCTGATAATATTGCACCAATTACTTGAGGATTTAACTAGCCTCCACATCATCTTATACAAGAGGGTTTTATTCAAGTCTTGAATCCTTCTAATGTTTAGAACACCCAAAGAATTATGCATGTAGACTTTAAAATAGCTCACCAAGCTTATCCTAGTATTTTCCTTAGTTCTTGACCATAGAAAGTAAATAGAATGCCTTGTGAAGAGGTTGAGGAGCTGGAGTTTCCCTACACTGCTTAGAAGTTTTCCTTTCCAAACCATAAGCTTTTTCTGTATACATTCCACCAACCCATTCTAGTACTATGAAGTAACCTCCTTACTCATGTTTGGAAGACCAAGGTAGGTGTTAGGTAAACCTACTTCCTAGCATTCTAGAATTCTAATCACCTTCTTCCTCAAATCTTTGTCCATGTTCAAAAAATAAACCTTTCTTTTCTTTATAATTTCTAAGTTGGCCTGAGAGCTCCTCACACTGGTTAAGTATGTTTTTCCAAGATCTCACTTCATGAATTGAGGATGTATCAAATAGGAAGGTGTCATCAATAAATTTATGGAGTACTAGCAGAGGAATGAAGGAGCCTAGTCTTATGCCCTTTATCTTGCCTTGTTGCACTAAAGCCTTTAAGTTTCTTCCCAACATCTCTACCACAATGATAAATAAATAAGGAGATGATGGGTGCCCTTCTGGAACACCTTGGTAGGAGGTAAAAAAATATCCCTATGGTCACATTCAATAGATAAAAGAACTAGACATTATTAAAAGGACTCATTACTATATTAACAATGTTCTCTTTGAATCCTAGCTTACTAAGAATAGAAAGCAATTTTTTTCTCCTTTTCTAAAAATAGGCTTTAGAAATGTTGAGTTTTGAAGCCATACATAGGTTCCCACATTTCTCCATGTAGTGAATCACCTCATGGGTAGTAATATATGTATCCAAAATCTATTTTCTTGGGACAAACCCATTTTGATATGGTGTAAAGAACTTATTTAATAGGGGTTTGATGTCATTCACCATAACTTTAGAGAGAATCTCGTAAATTGTATTATAAAGGCTTATAGATCTAAATTCCTCTAGATGACTTGGTTCATCAGTTTTTTGTATAGGAACAATAAAGTTTTGGTTAATTTCCCTCAGAAAATTTCAAGCTCTGACAAAGTCCCTAGCGTCATGGAGAATATTGTACTTAACAATGTCCTAGAACTCCTGAAAGAACATAGTGGGAAACCCTTAGGCTCTAGGATTTTATATGGGCTCATGTAAAGAACAAATTTTCTCACATCCTCTTCTATGACCTTCTCAACCAGGCCTTTATTCATCTGATCATCAATGATAGTCTTCACTATCCTTAGAATATTATCCTAAGTGGTGGTGTCTATATGGGAAAGGGGAGGGTTGTAGATATCCTAAAAATATTTAGAATCCCTCTCTTCCATCACAACCTCCTCTGAAATCTCATGCCCAATGTTGTCCACCAATATGCTTTTGGTGTTCATTTTTTTTTCTTTTTGAATTTGATCTGTGGAAGAAGGTCATGTTCATGTCACCCTCTGCTAGCCACTAAACCCTTGACCTCTATTTCTAGAAAATTTCCTCCCTTTCTAATAAAATTTTCCACTAGGTAGGGTAGGCCTTTTCCTCCTATTGATCTTCTTGAGATGAGTTACCACTGGCTATTTTCATTTGGAGGGTTTCTAGCTTATTCTGAGTCACCTTCTTCTCATTAACAATGTTGCCAAATTAAGCTTTACTCTATGCTCTCACCTTCTTTCAAATCCTTTCTATCTAAAAATATGGAACATAGATGAGCCCTAAATGGGGATGTTCTACTACCAAGAGATACAACCTCTGAAATCTAGGTGTGAGTGCCACATAATTTCATTCCTAAAGGTTCTTCTCTAGTAGGTTCGGTTCTACTTCCAAGAGTAGAGAATAAGAGAATAGTTTGGGGATGGTCCTCAGATATGTCATTAGGGAGGCACACAGGATAATGTCTCAATTAGTAGAGATTAGAGCATGATCAATTCTAATGTGTATTAGGTTGTTTCCCATTTTTGACTAGGTAAAAGAGTTTCCCTAAAGATCAATATCAAGAAGGCCATTTTGATGACCTAGGAAGTCCTCCAGGTCATACATACTCTCAAAGTATTCCTCTAAGTCATCCATCTTCTCCAAGGGGTACAAGGGGGTGCTAAAATCTCTCATGTGAAACAATCTCTCATTCCTCAATGATTCAACCACTTTTATTTCCTCCTCCCATACCATGAAAATTTGCCCATTATGAGTGTTGGGGTTATTGAAATTAAATAGGTCCCATTTATGAGTTTTAGACACAAAGCTAACAATAATGAAATGTGGACTTAGGAAAACCTCACTACCAAAGACATTATTAGGATTTCAAAGATTTTATATGCCCACCAAACTAGCCGTTGCTATTCTATTGAATATTTTTTCACCCAACCAAACATACTCAACCACCCTTGAAAATGCTTTTGCTGAAAGAATCATTTCCACTTTTAATTCAATGATCTTTTGCTTTACTTCATACTGCTTCTTGGGGATATTAATCCCTCTCACATTCTAGGATATAATATTCGTATTTTCTAAATCTATATCTCCTCAGGATCTTTTTCTTTCCCTATACTATTTATCTTACTATCTCCTTCTGAGGATGGGTGTTGGTTGGGGGTATCCCAATTTTCATAGTCATTCCAACATCAACCTTGTTCGTCCCCTTTATTTTCTTTTGGGTATAGTCCAACAAGCATTGTTGTCCAAGGTGCAATCATCCTTGATAGCATAGGTCTAGATAGGAGAATACGGCTCAATAATATTCATAATGGAAACCACTAGGCTACAATTTAGATGAGGATAATAGTTCCCATTCTTAGAGGGGTTCTTGAGGGGATCAAGAATCTAGGTATTCCCAACCTCCTCCAGAAGATTCATAAAACTATTCACTATCCCCCTTGTTTTGTGTATGGACAATTTAGTATATATTGAGGAAATGTCCACTTCTTTGATCTCAAGATTCTAAGAAAGATAAGGTGCACAAAATCACTTCTATACTAATCTTTGAGGAGACGATTATGAAAATTCAACTAACTATTACAGAGATCTCAATAAATGCATAATAACATAATAAAAATAACAATGAATGCATAACACAATAATTACCATGGGGAAACCCTTTCGGGAGAAAATCCCCACCCTCCAAAACCCACACAATGTATTCTCAAATTTGGAAGATTGCAATACACTTGCAATGCAAGATCTTATAGGAGCACATCACCACAACTGAAACTCGAACTTAGACTCAAAGAGGCTCCTTCTAGCACTAGTGTTGCAAACTAAACTTGATGATTCAAACACCTCTTGAAGCCCTCCTTTAATAGTGATTTTCCACTTGGAAACCATTTGTGGTTTTACAGAACCATGGGCCAAAACTATGGGAAAAACAACCATGCCACATGTTACCCACTTGTAATATTTAACTCCAAGAATACCATTTTTGTCCATAATTTTGTCCTCTAGTTTAGACCCCATAAAATTCATATAATGAGTTTTTTACACTATAAAATAGCCCTTCTACATTTTTCTAGAGACTAGACACATTTTTAACAACTCATACACCTTTTTTGAACTCATAAACATGTGGAAAACTACTACAAAAAAATTCTAGAATTTTCTTTAAAAAATTAGAGTTTTCCAAAGAAAGCTTGCAAGGTTGAGACATAATTCTGAACATTCTCCCACTTGTTGAACACCTTACAAGAGTTATGGAATCCATAGTGTCATGGACTTAATTACTAGGGGCCGAGAGGCCCATAGACTCTGAACACCATATAAACTTCTCTATGCTCACAAGCTTAGTTAATGCATCAACAACATTCACCAAAGTCCCCACCTTTTCCAGCTTCACCTTGCCATCCTCAACCATGGCTCTCACAAAATGATATTGTAAATCAATGTGCTTGGTCTTGGTATGAAATGTTGGGTTCTTCACTAGGCAGATTGCACTTTGATTTTCAATATAAATTGTTACTACACCTTGTTTGAACTCTATATCTGAACATAGTCTCTTAAGCTAGATGGTTTCCTTCTAGACATGAGTAACTACCATATACTCTACCTTTGGAGTGGACAAAGAAACCACAACTTGTTGCTTTCTCATCCAACTGATTGCACTACTAAATAATGTAAACACATATGCACTGGTGGATCTTCTTCTATCAACATCACTAGCCCAGTCTAAATTCACATAGCTTTTGGATATCTAAGGAATGATCATATCCTATTCCATGAAAACATATAGAGTACTCTAAGGTACCCAGCAAGTATCTAAAAACTCTTTTTACTGCATCCTAATGTGTTCTTTCGGGCTTAGACATACAATGGGAAAGCACTCCCACTGCTTAGGCAATGGCTAGTCTTGCACAGACCATAGTATACATCAAACTTCCAACAACACTTTGATATAGTACTTGAATCATCTCTTCCATCTCCAATGGGGATGAAGGACACTGTGAGCTAGAAAGATTTGTTCCAATAGCAATAGAAACACTCAATGGTCTGGAATCCTGCATATTGAATATTCTCAAAATATTACTAACTTAGAATATTACTAACATACTTACTCTGGCCTAGCAAAAGCTTTATATTTTTTCCATCTCTTATAATATCCATTCCCAAAATGTACCTTGCTACACCAAGTTCTTTCATTTCAAACTTTGCTAAGAGGTGAGATTTTAATTTTTCAATCAAACATTTTCCTTTGCGAATAAGCAACGTGTCATCAACATATAAGGCAATAACGAAGAAATAATCACTAGTAGACTTGTTGTATATACAATGATCAGATTTGAATTGCACAAATCCCAAACTCAATACATATGTATCAAACTTCAGGTACCACATCCCAGGACTTTATTTTAAACCATTCAAGGATTTCTTCAATTTATAGACCAAATGACTTTTACTTTTCACCAAAAAGTGTTCTAGCTATGTCATATAAATTTCTTCCTCTAAATCTTCATGAAGGAAATTTGTCTTCACATCCATCTACTCAACTTCTAGATCATAAGCTGCTACAATAGAAAGTAAAAATTAAATGGATGTCATTTTTCCTACAGGAGAAATTTTTTCACCATAATCAATTCCTACAACTTGGGAGCAACCTTTTGCAACCAATCATGCTTTATACTTATCAATGCTTCCATATGAACTCATCTTCCTTTTGAACACACATTTACAACCAATAGGCTTCCATCCTTCAAGAAATGGTACAAGGCCCCATGTGTCATTGCTCTTGAAAGCTACCATCTCTTCTTCCATGGCTATCTTTCAGGACTTTGAATCATTCATACTAAGTGCTTCTTATACATATTTCAGTTCATCAATATTAACATTCAAAATAAATAGACACCTGTAATCATCAAGAGAATATTCATACCTTTCTGGTGCTTTCCTTTGTCTACTAGACCTTCGAACAAGATCAGGTTCAGGTTCATGATTAGGTTCTCTCTCTTCCTCTGATGATTCTGAACTCATAGAGCTCTCTTCAATAACTTGTCTTTCTAAGGGCCTCGATTCAAATTTCTCAGGCGTAGGAGGAAGTTGAATCATATCTTTCTTTTCTTTTATCTATTATAGTTGTACCATAACTAAAGAAGGCCCAGTTTCTCTAAAAATAGCACTTTTGAAGTAAAATACCTTTTATGCAATAGGATCCCAAAGCTTGTATCCTCTCACACCATAACTATATCTGATGGAGATACATTTGATAGCTTTGTTGTCCAATTTTTTCTACTTCTCCTTTGGCACATGAGCATATGCCTCACCACCAAAAATTCTTAGATGCCTAAGTAAAGACTTGTAACCGAACCATGCTTCTATTGGTGTCTTATCAACAAGAGCTAATGTAAGAGACCTATTTATTAGGTAGAAGGCAATGGCTATAGGTTCAGCCCAAAAATTTTGTTCCAGTCTAGCTCCACTCAACATACTCCTAGCCTTCTCCATCAAGGTCCTATTCATTCTTTTTGCAACTCCATTCTACTATGGAGAATATGGAGTTGTCTTCTCTCTTTTAATACCACAATCTTTACAAAATGTTTCAAAATCATTGGAGCAATATTCACCACCATTATAAGTTCTCAAACACTTTATCTTCTTTCTAGTCTGCAACTCAACCATTGCTTTAAATTCATTGAAATTACTGAAAACTTCAACTATATTTCGAAGAAAATAAACCCATGTTGTTCTACTGAAATCATCAATGAAAGAAACATAATAAATTGATCTACCAATAGAAGGAACATCAACTAGACTAAATACATCTGAATCTAGAATACATGAGGACTTATGAGAACTTGAGTAAAATAGAACATGGTTTTGTTTGCCATAGATACAATGCTCACAAAAAGCTAAATCAAGATTGCAGTCATTCAACCCATCAACAAGGCTTTTATTCCTTAAGGTTCATAGACCTCTCTCACCTATGTGGCTAATTCACTAGTGCTATAACATAGTCTTCTCTATAGGTAACTTTGATTCAGAAGATAGAGCACCATTAGGTATCCAAAAACCATGACTATCTATTGAAAGAGAAAACTTCTCCTTCTCCAACAAAGTAGTCCTCATCACAATCTTATCAGAAGTTCTATTGAACTCAACTGTACATGCATCAAGCTAGTACAATGTACCCAATCTACTTCCTCTTGCTATTACCATAGCACCTCTCACCATTTTCAAACCTGCTTTAAAAAATTGTACATACACACCCGCATCTATTAGTTTACTAACAGATAACAAATTCCTTGCTAGTCCTAGGATATGTAAGACAACATCAAATCTGAAATAACCCTGACAGGTTATTGCTTACTCCAGCCCCAAAAATACTAAAACTTCAAAGGTTTGACATTTCGTCAAACAATTAGCAATCGAGCTCTGATACCACTGTATTATCCCCGACCGGATGATTGCTCCTTTTTACACCCAAAACTTAACTTCAAGGGTTTGAGATTTTGTCATACATTTTGTAAGCGAACTGTGATGACTTTAACCTTGAGACCTCGGAAGACAATACTGGATTGTGGTATTTTTAAATATATTTGGCATTCACATGAGGAAGAGAAATGTAATAATTTGCCAACAATAGCAAGTTAAATGATAATGCCAACAGTATTCTATAACAGGGCAGCTAATAACAATTCAATGGAAATGAATATCAGATCTGGTTAAAGCACGAATTTGGTCTGCTAAGATTAGTTGATTTATTCATATTCCTTTTTACAACCAATTGACAATAAAGAACCTAAGTCCGAACCTCTATTTTAAAGGCTGATGGTTGATTCCAAACTTGAGGCGGGTCCAGAGTGGATCGTATTTAACTTCAGACTCGGCCTTGTTTGTTCAAAGGGAATCGCTTCAATATTAATTGCAACCTGTTCCAAACTCGTGTCATTGTACTCTGTGATGATTTAGTGATCTTTCCAAACTCCACGCAATTGCCAGTGCTGTTTACGAATGCCGAAGGAAGTCGCTTGTATTGAAAGATGTTTCTTCTGCCCGTTTCCTTCTCAATCCCGAATATTGCAGATGGACGGATTTGAATTTATTCTATCCGCTCCCTTTCTCTATTCTGCCTTCTATCATTTGTGCCTGATGCCGACTGCTATTAAGTCCTCTGCAGATCGCAAGAATTGGAAGTTCGTGTCTAAATCTTTCCCTTGATCACCTATCAACACTACTATTGGTGGAGCCTGCTCGCGATATGCAAATGGAAGTCGAGACAACTGGTTGCGAAGGAAATCAATGCCGGTTGGAAACACCAAATGCGCCTCTGCCCTTTGATCTCAGAGATCAAATGACCAATCCGACTCTTGTGCGATTTTGAAGATTCCTAATCCCGCCTACTGGAATGGATGCAATTCATGCTGACCACCGTTTCCAGCCTGGTCTTCGTAATCCGTCGAGTCGGCTATATAAATACTCAGAGCCGATGAATCCAAAACCCCCCCTGGCGACTGGTATGCAATCTTAGACAGAGATCTTCTCCCTTGGACCCATGTAGACGGCAGAGTATGCAATATATTTACAATTGTCTCAGTTTTTAATCGCTATAAGATGTCACAACTCGCACTGAGATCGCCGCCTGTCAGATCTGGTGAGGTTTAATATAAAATGGCACTCGATTAACTCATTTCCACCTACGACTTGACCTTGAAAAATGTCTGTCACCTCTGCTTGCGCTGTCACTGTGTCATATATTCTGACCGGTGTGTAAATGACAGTTAACCTTCCTATATTGAATGCTGAAGATGTCGCCCTACTCCTTTCGCCACCTGAAATAATAAACCTTGCGAAAGCTTAAATCTATGAATATCAATTCTTAGAACTGATCCACCAATCTTGGCCTCAGGCCACAAATTTTTCCCTGATGAAATGACTGAATGTCACCTCCAATCTACAATAATTCGGATGATATTTCACACCCTCAAAATTGCGTACCGATTGAGAGTTATCGTTCTCAATGGCCAATTGTGACAATTGTAGAAACCCTAGGTTCCACAATGCACCTGTGATTGAATCACAATCTAAAAATAAAAGAGAGATAATCAACTGCCTGATTCGAATGGAGCCCCGGGGTGCCTATTTATTCTTTTTTCTCCATCCTCTCCAGAGACTTCTAGAACATTTTTGATCTTATCCCTCAAGTGACTTTATTAAATATTTTTATAATCCAAGTCACTTTATTAAATATAAAGTTATTTATTTATTTAATTAAAATAATTAATTAGTCGTCCTTGGACAACCAGTATTAATTAAATTAATTAAATCGAACTGTCACCAAAAAATTGGGGACATGACAGTCCGCCCTTCCTGAAATTGCTTGTCCCCAAGCAATGGCTGAACCATGACCCAATCACTCTGCCTAGATCCCAAATGTAAATCTGTGTATCATCCCAATCCGCATCATACTCCCATGGAGAAATCATCAATACCAGTAACTGAGAAACTGTACTCAACATCCAAACAACTGACACTTCTGATGAAATCATCTGAAAACCAACTGTAGATGCCAGTAGAAGAAAACATTATGCGAAACTCAAGCCAACTGAAACATCAACTCTATCAAAACTCAAGCCCCTGTCAAAAAGCCACCTGCACCCAACTGCACTGTAAATATGACAACAGCCATAGGTACTTGAATTACTGCCATCAAATCCAATCTTTGAAAAACTGCTCCGGGCGTGAAATTGCTGCAGGCCGAGTAACTTGCTACTACCAGTTTTATTTTCAAAAGATGGTGCCAATCTATCCCCTAATGGATGGTAAGAAACTGGAGCCAATCTACATCTGCGTGAAATAAAATCTTCTATCTCTGTGTCAAAAGAGAAATGATGAGCGTACCCTACCGTATAATGCTGGTAAGAACCTCCAAATTCTGCTGCTAGCTCATCATCACTAAACTGGTAATCAACATATGGCTCCAATCTCTGACTCCGAGTGACTGTAGGTCGGATAGGTCCCTGTGCATTCTGCTCAACAAACCCCTCCTCGAGACCCCTATGAGGTAGCATAGTAGAAAGGACCCCTATAATCTTCTCAACCAATCTGCAAATAACACTAGTATCATGGATGAGAACACCTTCTGTCACTTTATGCGAGTCCAAATGAACACATGCACTATCCAGCAAATACTCCATGAACGGTTCAGTACAGTAAAAATTATATGAGGAAACATTAACATACTCTCCTTTACACCACAACTGGTCCTCCTGTAAGGGTGGCGTACTCAACTGTACCACACTATCAACTAACTGAGAAGAATCAATCTGGAAACTAGACTCTACCGGTATCCCGAACTCATTAGAACCAGCTACTACCAAATCCTAAATATGTGTGTCAGCCTCAACAATATGCTCCTTAGTAGTAACTGCGGAAGTGTACTTACCATCATCCACCTCAGTAGTCAAATGAACTAGATCTGGGGCTGGTTTTAACTGCAAATCCTCCAACTCCACGGTCACCTCCTTCAACTGAAACTGCGACTTCTGTAGATCCCGCCGTGTGTCCTCTAAAGCCTCAGTAGTCGCTATGAGCTCCTGGGAAAGCTCACTCACCTCCTCTTCACGATCCAAGAGTGCCTCATATGCTATACTTCCCCACTCAACCAAGTGATCACGGTCGGCTACCAATCGTAAATAATCTTGCTTCAAAATCCGAACAGCTTCACGCAAGGCATGAATCTCTGCCAAAGAAAAGTAACCATCGCTGGACTCATCTATCATAGAAGAACCCCAACCAGTAACAACTAACAACTGACGAGCAGTATCAAAATGCTCACAAGCGATAGCAATGTCTCGCTCACTAACTTTCAACTGGCTAACCACATGATGGCTCTGGCTGAACTGTCTCCAACAATCTTCTTCTGGAGCTCTTAAAGGAGTATCCTCAATATTAACATCCAAACCTCGTGAATCATCTCCAAGGTCCATATCAATATCCAAATTGTCAAAAATTGTAGTACTGCTGTCAAGCTCTTCTGTACCCAAAGAAACTGTCAAAGAAGCTGTGTCTTCAAAACTGTCCATTTCATCCTCCTGGATGTCATCAAGGCCAAAATGATCCTGGGACTCATCCGTACATACTGGCAAATATGAAAAATCTCCAACACCTTTCAGCAAGAAGGGTCGTCTACATATATGAACCAAGCCCAATACCGGTGTATAAAAACTAATACCAACATCGGATGTTCTGCTAGCACAAGGAAAGACAACACCGTATACTCTGCTAATCAAATCCATGATAGCACTTAGACAATCATTGCTACCATTAAGTGTTAAAGATCTCCAGTTAACTGAATCCCAAATGCTGCTGAAACGTTCTCGAGTCCATATCCGTAAACAAGAAACAGCTGGTAACTCAAGAAAACTCCTTACATGAGTAATATGACCAATACCAACTAACTTCACATACCTGTCTGCCATTGTCCTTGTATCCTGGATGTGAATGCAAGATGAACTCGTAACATTATCAGCTACCATATATGATCCGTCAAGTGTAGAAAGCTGAGTGTTAGACGTACCAGATGAAATTAAACTTAGCTCCATGCCATGCTCATTCTCATGTCTCTCCCAGTCCTGTAATGCCAAAGTTGCTCGAGTGTCCTCAAGCTCGCAAGAAAGCTTGACAACTTCCTCCTCCTTCCTCCTCAAGGCATCTAAATAGTCTTTGGCAAGGCTTAGAAGATGATCACGGTCTGATAGAAGATGCAAATAGCTCAACTTCATCGTTCCCATTCCTTCACCAATTGCATGTAAGTCACAACAAGAAGTTTTTTCCTGAACTCCCTTATGTCTTCCTTGTAACTGAATCATCTGGATGTGCTCTTCTAACATCTCCCGCATCCTGTCATGATGAGATAAAGAAGCCACAATACTATCTTTGGTTACCTTCAGCTGGCTGGACAAATCATGTGAAGTACTGCCATTCTCATCCTCATGTGACGAAGCATCTAACTGAGCCTGGTACTCTCTGTCAGCAAAATCATAAATGCTCGATGTCTGCTCATTTTCACCAGGTATCTCATCACCATGCATAATGACATCTTCATCATCATCTGAACTCACTTCACTGTAATCATTGATTGTCGGAACCAAACTACCTTGAGTACCTGAGACATCACCCTTGGGAAGCTCGTATTCAACTGTCTCAACTTGAGTGTCAAGTTGACAGTTACTATCTATCAGCGTAATATCCTTCACCACTTCTTCCTGTGATCAAACTGAAGCTTCTGACTGGTTGCACACTTGTTTCTCGAACTCCTCATTAAGGTTCCTAGTAGCATCTCTCATTGTATCAGTCAACGCTTTGCGAGAAGATTTTTCAAAATGAAATCCAGTTGATTTATTCACCTTAGCTGGGACAGACAGCCTGTCAAGCATACGGCGGTGTTTAACCAACAGTTCAGACATGTTATGTTTGATTTTTCTGAGCTCATCCTGAATACCTGAATAGTCCTCCTTTCCACATTTTTGACTCTGAATACTGTGTCTATTACTTGTCCGAGATTGTGTCCTTGGAGACTTTGTGTTGTACCTGTCCATCTTGGTTGAAGTAGAGTGTTGATTACTCATGTAATTCGGTTCTCATCCCACAGGATGGCAAGAAAACCGCTCTGATACCACTGAAATAACCCTGATAGGTTATTGCTTACTCTAGCCCCAAAAATACTAAAACTTCAAAGGTTTGACATTTCATCAAACAATTAGCAATCGAGCTCTAATACCACTGAAATAACCCTGACAGGTTATTGCTTACTCCAGCCCCAAAAATACTAAAACTTCAAAGGTTTGACATTTCATCAAAAAATTAGCAATCGAGCTCTGATACCACTGTATTATCCCCGACCGGATGATTGCTCCTTTTTACACCCAAAACTTAACTTCAAGGGTTTGAGATTTTGTCATACATTTTGTAAGCGAACTGTGATGACTTTAACCTTGAGACCTCGGAAGATAATACTGGACTGTGGTATTTTTAAATATATTTGGCATTCACATGAGGAAGAGAAATGTAATAATTTTCCAACAATAGCAAGTTAAATGATAATGCCGACAGTATTCTATAACAGGGCAGCTAATAACAATTCAATGGAAATGAATATCAGATCTGGTTAAAGCACGAATTTGGTCTGCTAAGATTAGTTGATTTATTCATATTCCTTTTTACAACCAATTGACAATAAAGAACCTAAGTCTGAACCTCTATTTTAAAGGCTGATGGTTGATTTCGAACTTGAGGCGGGTCCAGAGTGGATCGTATTTAACTTCAGACTCGACCTTGTTTGTTCAGAGGGAATCGCTTCAATATTAATTGCAACCTATTCCAAACCCATGTCATTGTACTCTGTGATGATTTAGTGATCTTTCCAAACTTCACGCAATTGCCAGTGCTGTTTACGGATGCCGAAGGAAGTCGCTTGTATTGAAAGATGTTTCTTCTGCCCGTTTCCTTCTCAATCCTGAATGTTGCAGATGGACGGATTTGAATTTATTCTATCCGCTCCCTTTCTCTATTCTGCCTTCTATCATTTGTGCCTGATGCCGACTGCTATTAAGTTCACTGCAGATCGCAAGAATTGGAAGTTCATTTCTAAATCTTTCCCTTGATCACCTATCAACACTACTGTTGGTGGAGCCTGATCGCGATATGCAAATGGAAGTCGAGACAACTGGTTGCGAAGGAAATCAATGCCGGTTGGAAACACCAAATGCGCCTCTCCCCTTTGATCTCAGAGATCAGATGACCAATCCGACTCTTGTGCGATTTTGAAGATTCCTAATCCCGCCTACCGGAATGGACGCAATTCGTGCTGACCACCGTTTCCAGCCTGGTCTTCGCAATCCGTTGAGTCGGCTATATAAATACTCAGAGCCGATGAACCCAAAACCCCCCCTGGTGACTGGTATGCAATCTTAGACAGAGATCTTCTCCCTTGGACCCATGTAGACGGCAGAGTATGCAATATATTTACAATTGTCTCAGTTTTTAATCGCTATAAGATGTCACAACTCACACTGAGATCGCCGCCTGTCAGATCTGGTGAGGTTTAATATAAAATGGCACCCAATTAATCATTTCCGCCTACGGCTTGACCTTGAAAAATGTCTGTCACCTCTGCTTGTGCTGTCACTGTGTCATATATTCTAACCGGTGTCTAAATGACAGTTAACCTTCCTATATTGAATGCTGAAGATGTCGCCCTACTCCTTTCGCCACCTGAAATAATAAACCTTGCGAAAGCTTAAATCTATGAATATCAATTCTTAGAACTGATCCACCAATCTTGGCCTCAGGCCACAAATTTTTCCCTGATGAAATGACTGAATGTCACCTCCAATCTGCAATAATTCGGATGATATTTCACACCGTCAAAATTGCGTACCGATTGAGAGTTATCGTTCTCAATGGCCAACTGTGAAAATTGTAGAAACCCTAGGTTCCACAATGCACCTGTGATTGAATCACAATCTGAAAATCAAAGAGAGATAATCAACTGCCTGATTCGAATGGAGCCCCGGGGTGCCTATTTATTCTTTTTTCTCCATCCTCTCCAGAGACTTCTAGAACATTTTTGATCTTATCCCTCAAGTGACTTTATTAAATATTTTTATAATCCAAGTCACTTTATTAAATATAAAGTTATTTATTTATTTAATTAAAATAATTAATTAGTCGTCCTTGGACAACGAGTATTAATTAAATTAATTAAATCGAACTGTCACCAAAAAATTGGGGACATGACAAAATCTTCTAATTCTACCATCAAAAAATTTCACATGAATACTTCCACAACCAACAATATCAAGAACTGAGATATCACCCAAATAAACCTTACCACCATCAAAATTTTCATATTTACTAAACCCATTTCTAATAGGAGTAATGTTAAAAGATGCACCCAAGTCTATATCAACCATGCAGTATCACCTACATGATTTGTCAAGGCTGCAATGAAAGCATCATTATCTTCCTTCTGAGACTTAGAATCATAATCTTATTTCTTCTTCTTCTTCTTTTCCTCTTTGCAGTGCTTTTGGAAGTGTTGAGGTTTGCCACAATTCCAATAGATCACCTTGGATTTACCACAAGATTTTGATCTCCCCTTATTCTTCAACTTAGAACAACCATGATGCTTCTCATTCTTGCCTCTTTCTCTTGGTCTTCCTCAAACACTCAAAGCCTCTTTGGCATTCAAAGAGACCTTCCTTCTCATCTCATCCAAAAGTAGAGAGCCAACAACATCTTCCATCTTCAAGACAACTAAAATACTCCCTATGGAGATGACAAGGTTGTCCCATGAGTCTAGCAAAATACATAGTAATATTTGGTAGCTTCTTCTTCATCCATCCACACCCCAACTGAAGTCAATTTAGTCACCAACATATTAAAACTTTTAAGATGCTGAGAAATCTATCCACCTTTTTCCATTCTCAAAGAATACAACTTCTTCCTCATGAAAATCTTGTTCACAAGTGATTTTTCTATATAGATCTCACTTAGCTTCTTCCAAAGCTTCTCCATAGTAGGTTCTTCATCGACATTAATCATTATAGAGTCTACAAGACATGAGCTAATGAAACTTTTATCTTTTTAGTCTCCCACATCATACTCTGTAGTTGAAGTTGGATTTGTGGGCTTTAGTTTCTCTTGATTAACTGCATTCCATAGATCCTAATAAATCAATAGATATTCCATCTTCAACTTCCACATTTCAAAGTTTGTGCTAGAGAACTTCTCTACATCAATCGTCCCTAATGTGCTTACCATCTTTGCAATCTTGTAACATAGAAGTAAAAACCTCTACACAAGCTCCCAATCAAACCTTGATTAGCTCAAAAAACCTTGTACCCAAAAAATCAAACCAAAACTGGCTAGGCTGTAATACCACTTGTAAGGAAGCTAAGGCATGTGGAATCACTTCCTACACTAATATTTGAGGAGAAGATTATGCAAATTTAACTAACTATTACAGAGATCTCAAGAAATGCATAATAACATAAGAAAAATAACAATGAATGCATAACACAATGATTACCATGGGGAAACCCTTTTGGGATGAAAGCCCCACCCTCCAAAACCCACACAATGTATTCTCCAATCTGGAAGATTTTAATACACTTGCAATGCAAGTTCTTACAGGAGCACATCACCACAACTCGAACTCGGACTTGGACTCAAAGAGACTCCTTCTAGCATGAGTCTTGTAGACTAAACTCAACGATTCAAACACCTCTTGAAGCCCTCCTTTTATAGTGATTTTCCACTTGGAAATCATTAGTGGTTTTACAAACCCATGGGCCAAAACCATGGGAAAAACAACCATGCCACATGTTACCCACTTGTAATTTGTAACTCCAAGAATACCATTTTTGTCCATAATTTTGTCCTCTATTTTAGACCCCAATAAAAGTCATATAATGAGTTGTTTACATTCTAGACATAGCCCTTCTACATTGTTCTAGAGAGTAGACACATTTTTAACAACTCATACACCTTTTTTTGACTCATAAACATGTGAAAAACAACCACAAACAAATTCTAGAATTTTCTAAAAGGTTTCTAAAGTTTTCTAGCTACAATTTTGTAGAGCTTTCTGGAAGAAGATTGCAAGCTTGAGACACAATTCTCAACAAGGATCCTCTCCAACTTCAGTCACTAAGATCCTACTACTAGTCTCGTTATCTTTTTTAGAAACAATAGTCCACCAGGATAATTGAGGAGTGGGGGGGTGTGAATCAATTATCTAATAATTAAAACATTTATCCACCTTAAATAACCTTAATGATTCAATCAAAGTAAACAACAATAATAACAAGATGCACGTACATAATTACACTAGATATGTTAACTAGGGAAACCCTTGACCAGAGGGAAAACCTTGGTGGAAATGATGCCCACAATATGATGTACTAATATAAATATTCCTTGTTAGAGGGTGGAGCCTATTAGGAGTTTATTACAACATTTAGTACATATAAGTCCCTATTATGAGACTGTGAATCCTTGTTGGAAGATTCCAAACCTATTAGCAACCTGTTAGGAATTGTAGAAGAGAGAAGGACCCACTATCCAAATAGCTTCTTGGGCAAGACCACTGAACTCACTATCCAACTGATCTCTCAACTATTCCTTACAAAATAATTGTTTGTATTGTTCTTTAACTTCTTTCCTCTATCCTATCAACTAGACCAATCACTCCTAGACCTTGTAGACTAGGTCACAAACCTCATATCTAAGTATCAAACTTCAGATCACACAATAAAACCTCTAGAACAAATTTTCCTTCACCTTCACTCTACTATACATATCTTTGCATTTTGATCTTTGTGCTACTTACAATCATTCACTTTCATCCATACATGCTAAAGTAAAATGTACTTCCTTTATATCAAATCAATAAAAAAATTTCTTGAGTTGGCTATTAAACCTTCTCAATTAATTGTTATAGGGCCACATTAAGATCACGTTACACTTAGCGATAACATTATTCTTTCACCTAATAAATTGAACAACTCTTTGTACATATAACATTATGAAGAGTGGGCTTAGCTATGTCATCTCTAGAATGTCTTCTTCACATTTTTAACTTCTTCTTCTTAGAATAACAACTTTTCTAAGAGATATAATAAGTTTACCAAAACATGCCTTGGTAAACTCTATCTTAGAACAATCTTCACTGAATCTTGGATAACTTATTCGAAACTTAATATCTTATGTTTCCAAGTTTAGGTACATATACTAACCACTTAGTAGTATCTTCTTTTAACTTTTCTTAGTGAAAATGCTCAACTATATATCCCTATCCACTTGATCTTTTTGTTGTCCTTCTATTAGATACCACATAAAACTTCTATGTTGAAATCAATGACAAATACAGTCATGAATGTAACATATCATCATGATAATGATCCAATACTCCCATATAGGAATATCATCAGCATTCATGCTTCCAACAATCCTCCCCTTTGGCATTGATAGCAACATAGATAAAAAAAATCTAGTTCCAAGAAAACCAATTGCAAAGAATGCTAATCTTTCTTTTCAAATCCTCTTCATCAATTATTCTTTTGTGCTATAATTCTCCCAAACTATTACTTCTCTTAAACTATTTTTCTTCTTCAAAACCATTTTTCATGTTGTACTTCTCCCCCATTGACATCAATGTCTAAGGTTTCAACAATGATCATTCTCTGTAACAACTATCTTTGACCTGCTCAAGTGTCCAAAGACACTATTTAAAAAAACATCCAACAAGAGTCCTAGATGAATATGTCCATCACAAATACTCCCCCATACAGGAAACATTAGAATTCAGTCCAAACAAACAATAATGCTCTGTTACATTGGACTGATGCACTCTCTCATCATTTACTCTGATTTAGGAAGGGGCATAACCCTTAGCATACATCGCAAATACCCAAAAGTCTCTTTGAGAAGAGGCTTAGTGAAAATATCTACAATCTACACTTTGGTGCTTACATATTACAATTTAATTCTTTTCTACAACTTTTTCTCTCAGCATGTGATACTTGATGGAAATGTGCTTAGTCTTAGAATGCAACACTGGATTCTTTGACATATTCACCATGCTTGTGTTGTGACAATGTATGACAATAGGTTTACTAAATTATATCCTTATATCCTTCAACATCTACTTCATCCAAACAACTTGATTACAATTGTTTGCTGCTGCAACATAGTCTGCTTCTTCTATACTTTATGAGGTACAATCATACTTCTTTCTTAGCCAAGAGATCAATCTTTCTTTGTTCCTTATAGCTTCACCTTGTTCATTCATCTTGTTCCTAAATACCCATTTTGTTCCTATCATGTGCTTGTCTGCTAGTCTGGAGACCAATTTTCATGTCTCATTCTTTACTATCCAATCCAATTCTTCTTTCATAGGTTGCTTTCAATAGTCATATTTATATGCTTCATCTACATTCTTCAATTCAACTTGAGATAACAAACATAGTTCTTCATTCTTCTTCTGATGACATACTCGAGTGGATGATTCTTTGTCATACTCTTGCCCAAAGTAGGAGTTGTTATCTCAACTCTTAGCTCTATTAAAGGTTCCAAGCTTTGTTCCTGCCTCAACTCTGATTTATTCTACAAATCATTATTACTCTTAAAGAATAGTTCATCATTCCTTGGTTTATTAAAAAATTTCTCATCATCAAAATTGTATTTAATTATTATTTCTTGTATCCTAAATTTCTCATCAACTCTTACATTTACACTTGCTGTAATATTCTTAGTTCTCAGATTATAACATCTACAAGCCTTTCTTTTCAATGAATAACTAAGAAACATACATTCATCACTTCTAGTAGCAAACTTCCCAATATCATTATCTCTTTTGATATAATACTTACAACCAAAATTTTTGAAATACTTAACTATAGGTGAGTGACCAAACAATAGTTCATAAGGGATCTTGTTTGTGTCTTTCATGACTTGCACTCTATTCATAGTGTAGACTGTTGTATTCACAACTTCTCTCCAAAACATATTGGGTATATCATTCTCATCTAGCATAGCTCTTGTTGCTTCTGGTATTGACCCATTTCTTCTCTCTATAATCCCATTTTTTCTAGGAGTTCTCAGAGCTAACAACTATCTTTTGATTCCATTAGCTTCATAAAATATGTTAAACTCATTTGAAGTAAATTATCCTCCTCTATCTTATCGTAAACATTTAATCTTCATACCTAATTCATTCTCATCTTTATTCTTAAATATCTTGAACTTATCAAATGCCATATATTTTTCTTTAAGAAATGCAACCCACATCATTCTAGAAATGTCATCAACTAAAATCATGAAATACCTTTCACCATAGAATCCTTAAGTCTTTGTAGGACCAATAAGATTTGTATGTGTAATGTCTAATTTTTCTATAGTAGTAAACTTCTTGCAAGGAAAAGAAGTTCTGTTATGCTTTTCCAATACACTCCTTTCAAATTGTGTTAGTAGGCTTTACAATCTCAAGCAAATCTCTAACTACAAAAATACTACTAATCTTCACAATGTTTTCAAAGTTTATATGACAAAATCTCTTATGCCATAAGTAACTATCATCTACCTTTGCAAAAAAACATGTTATTTTAGTAGGATTCAACAACTGAAATACATTACCTTTAGATCTTGTTCCTCTTCTAGTTACCTTTCCATCTTTATCTTTGATCATGCATGTCTTCTCTGTGGACTATAACCGATAACCTTTATCTACTAGTTTTCCAAACTTAGAAGATTGTGTTTCAAACCATCAACAAAATATACATCCTCAGTGTTAGTCTTACCATCAAGAGTTATAGATACAATACCTTTAACATGGCACATTACATTGTTTCCAACTCCAACAATGACTCCATAATGACTTTTGAAGTCAAAAAACTTGTTCATATCACCAGTCATATGATGTGAACAACCACTGCCAATTATCCAATCATATTTCTTTTCAACATGAGATACCAAATCCATTTTCTTTGGACTTTCTTCTTTAATAGCTACAAATCCTATTTCATCATCATTAGTGCTTACTGCTTATTCATCACAACATTTTATTCATTTGCATACAAACACTCTATCTTTTCTAGGTTTGAAATTTTCTCTATACTTTTTTTCTCTTTTAGGACACTTAGATGCATAATGACCAAATTCATTAAAAGTCCAACATCTAAAGATTTTCTAACCATTCTTTTCTCTTGTTACTAGAAGGGATACTCCTTCTATCTTTCTATCCTAATCAGATCTGCCATTGCTATCAAAGTTTTCTCTAGCACTTGTGCTCATCGATAAACTAGGTCAAATATTAAGGGTACTAAAAGTTGTTTCTATTCTAGTCAATTCTCTAGACTATCTTAGCTTATTCTAAACTACTTCATGTATCGCAAGTAATGTTTCCTTTGTGAAACCTTTGTTACAAGAAACCATAAAATGTATCATTTGAACTGGTGGCTTAAATTATTATTTTAAGCTTTTCAATATCTCCCATATCACCTCATCATCCTACTTGGTCCATCCTTCAGATCTAATACCCGCCATAATTTCTAATATTCTACTTATATATGTTCTTATAGATTCATCTTTTAGCATTTGACCATCTTGAAATTCACACACCTAACTTTGTAACCTTAACTTAGAATGTTGATCACCTTTATTACTATTTTCCAAATCTTTCCAAATCATATGCGAGGTAATAAGTGACTAAATACTTGGTTGTACTCAATTTCAAAAAGTGTAGACAACAGTGCTTCTCTAGCTCTCATGTCGCACATGAAAAGTTCCTTTGCTTCCTTGGTACTAGTTTCCAAATCTTTTTCAACAATGATTTTCTTTTCTAATTTTGTCAAAAGCCAATATCTTGGACCCATACACAATAGACATGTGTTCATTTTTTCCTTCTAGTTGTCATAATTTGTTCCATCAAACTTCAGACTATCATTTCTGAATATGTTTTCCATGTATCTCCCAAAGTTGTTAAAATTTACCTTCATGGACCTAATGCTCTGATACCAATTTTTAGAAACAATATTCCACCAAGATAACTAGTGGGGTGAATCATTTATTCAATACTTAAAACATTTATCCACCTTAAATAATCTTAACCATTCAACCAAAGTAAATAGCAACCATAACAAGATCCACATAAACAATTACACCAGATATGTTAACTAGAGAATCCCTTGATCAGAGGAAAAACCATAGTGGGAATGATGCCCGTAAGATGATGTCCTAATATAAACATTCTATTTTAGAGGTTAGAACTTGTTAGGAGTCTATTACAACATTGACTACATATGAGTTTTTGCAAGGAGACTTTGAATCCTTATTAGAAGATTGCAACCTTGTTAGGAGTTGTAGAATATAGAAGGACCCACTATCCAAACAACTTCTAGGGAAATACCATTGAAATCACTATCGAATTGATCTCTCAAATATTTCTGGAAGAATAATTGTCTAAATTCTTCTTTAACTTCTTTTGTCTATCTTGTCAATCAGAACAATTATTATCAAACCATTTCACGAACCTTGGATCCAAGTATCAAACTTCATATCACACAATAAAACCTCAACAATGATGTTTCCTTCACCATCACTCTTCTTTTCATATCTTTTAATTTTGTTCTTTTTGTTTCATACAGTCATTCAATTTCATCCATATTTGATAAAGGAAGATGTCCTTCCTTTATACTAAATCCATACAACAATTCCTTGAGTTGTCTATTACACCTTCTTAATTAATTATTATAGGACCACATTAAGAACACATTACACTTAGCGATAGAATTAATCTTTCAATTTGCAACTTGAATAAATTTTTGTACATATTAAATTATGAAGAGGGATCTTAGTTGTATCATCTCCATAATGTCTTCTTCACATCTTTAACTTTGGCTTCTCAGAATAGAAACTCTACTGAGAGTTATAAAAAGTTTACTAGAACATTCCTTTGTAAACTCTATCTCAGAATAGTCTTTAGAAACTTGCATAAGTTCTTGTAGACTTAATATCATATGCTTCAAGGGATAGCTACATATATTAGAAACTTATTATTATCTCCCTTTAACGTTGCTTAGTGAAAATGCTCAATTTTCTATCCACATCAACTTGATCTTTCTATTATTCTTCTGTCAAATACCACAAAAAACTATTATGTTGACATCAATGACAAACACAGTCATGAATGTAACATATCATCATGATAATGATCTAATCATGTTTCTACAATACTCCCCCATACGAAATTCATCAACATTCATGCTTCCAACAAGCTTCAAGGCTGCTATTGTTATGCACCTATGGGGCCATTTCTACCTCCAAATCCTTGGATAGTCCTTCATCCCTTTTTTGGGGTCCCTTACTTCCACCTAAACTATGAACTTCTTTTATGTCCAAAATCTTAGGTGATTCTGTGCTATCCAGGTCCCTTGTTTTGATTGTTTTTGAGCTTTCAACTACAACCACACTAGGAGAGGAGACTTTCTCCTTCGGCTTCACACTAAATTTGCAGTACCCAACTAGGTGAAAAAATATATTATAATTTTAACAAAAGGGTGTGAAATTTTCATACAAGATAAGTTGTAACAAAGCAACCCATTTTGATTTTAGGGTCACTATTGTCAGAAAGTTCAAGTTATTCATCACAACATTCACAAATAATCTATTAAAACCCAGTCTACCCCCAGTATTGGTGGTTATTTTGGCTTTAATGAAGTGCTTGAAAGAGTCTCCAATACACCTAAAAATCTTCTCATCTAAGAATTCCAGAGGGAGCCCCAAAAGTATAAGCCAAGAAGGCATAAGCCTATGCAAATCAAGATTTGAGTGAAATCTTGAATTATATTTGGTGAGAATTAAGAGATGTTTGCCGTAATGTTAGGAGCCCTCCAAAATTATATTTTTGTTAACTTCACTTGTGAAATTAAATAGAAAGAGAGAGCTCACCATCATAAAGACAATGACAGATGCAACTAGTCTCTATCCAGTTGAACAACATTTCCAAACCACGTCCACACCAAGTTGGAAAGAAAAAAATTTCCCAACTTGAGTCAAGGAGAGCTTAGAGGAGAAAAGTCAACCACCAAGTTGGGTAGTGAAATATCAAACCCTACTATTCCTAAAACCACCTTAGGTTCTTCCCCCTAATAGGTGGGTATCTTGGAACCCAAGACAATCCCTTTCTAGTCTGACTTTGGGATTGCATCTCCTTTGGAACTCACAACCTTAGGGGGCCCCTGGGAGGGATGGGGCCTATACATGTTATGTCATCAAGAATTTCAAACGATCTAGTAGGGTTCGATATGAGACAAGAACAAAAATCCACATGGTTGTTAAGAGATTTTGTAGAAAGAACCAGAAGAAGGTCAAGATAAGGAAAATCATGCACACGAGTTGTAGGAAGTAGTTACAAGAAAGATTTTCAATAGAATAAATTTAATATTTGTTATATGTTAGTCCATTCACCTTTTATCCCACATTTGTTGCATTTATAATACGTTGGGTGTTAAGTGCCTATATAAGAAATGCATATGAGAATTTTTAATTAGGAAATTGAGATAGAAGATTTTCAAGTGTAAGGTATTGGGATTAACGCTTTCCTCAATGAAGTTTTTGAAGTGAAAGCTATTTGATTGTAAGCTCTCTTATGTAGAAGATCTCTTTTTGGAAGCTATTAGTGTAGAATCTATTATTGTACAAACAAGTTGGAAGTTCTTTGTTTGTAAGCTTTCATATTGGAATCTTTCTTATATGGTAAGAAGTTGGAGTTCTCTCATTTTTGATATTTCACAAGGAATAAAAATTATTAATTGACACTTTATGATGTTTTTTTATCTTCTCTATATCTTCATATGTTTTTGTTTTTTCTTATAGTTTGTAAGGGTGGTTTGGCCCTCTATTAGTGATTTTAGAGATTGAGTTTCGAAGTATGTAGATATATTTCCGATTATGAGGTAGTTTTCACCAAGATTGTGGGTTGGGTAAAGTTTATAAGAGTGGGAGTTTTTGAGAGGGTAGAAAATTTTCCAAATGTGAGTTAATTTATTACAAGATCATGATTTCAGCCAAGAGTATGGATAGACCACCCAGTACAAGGAATTGTGGGTTGGGTAAATCTTGTCTTATGAAGAAATGATTATGGAGAAGACAAAGAAGAAATCAAGAAGAATTATGAGTTACATTCTTAGATTTGGAGAAGAAACTGGATGAATTTAAAGTTAATTTGCAAAAGAGAAGAGTGCTTCATCAAAAATGAGATGGTGTTAATCATTTTGATGTAGAAAATAAAAAAGATATAGTGGAGTATCATGCATGGGGTACAAAAGAAGATAAAGAGCATCCTAAAATTGAAGAAGATGAGAAAGAAGAGGAAGCGCATGAAAATGATAATATTTATGAGCTAGAAGTATATGGACATGATTTGTTAATGAAGACTACAACAATAGAGGAAGAGATCTTTAGAAATGTATTCAAATCATAATTCTCCTTTTTCCATTACCCATAATTTATTTGAAGATAAATCCTTGATATTTGGTAGTGGGTGTGTCAAGGAAGCTAAAGAAATAATGGCCAATCTTCAGGTCAAAAGATGAACCCTACTAAAAAAAATTTCTTTTCTTTAACTTAAGTAAGGAGACCATAACATATATTTAGTGGGTCTTTGGCTATCAGATGTCTCATACCCTGTCTGAGTACTTAGGTATCTCATTTCTCCAAGGAAAGAATAGTGAAATGTCCCATTTTCTGATTTGATATGGTATTTCACACCTCTAATCAGATTTTCAAAATCAAACAACTGCTATCACAAAGATCCACCAAATTTCTCAAGAAACCCCAAATCGGGTATGCCGAAAATAGTGCCAAAAAGCTTCACAGCTTCACCTGTTATTAATAAATCTGAAAGTGAAAATTTTTACAGAAAGTTCAGTAGCATAACAGCCTAAAAAATGATGTTTTCAGATCTATATAGACTTTACACAACAACTCACAAATGTAGGACAAAAACTATGCTCATCGGGCTCCCGAAATTAACACAAAATGCTCGGAAACACCACAAAAACACTAATAAACTATCTCAGAAGTTTAATCATGTCCCAATACATATATTCAGCTCTATTTTAACAGCTTAAATTCTGAAATACAGCAGCAAACAAAACTGATATGAAGTGCTCAACTGAAAACACCAAACTCATGCAAAAAACACACCCAAAAACCCACAAATCTACACTGTTCAGCACAAAGGCAAACTCTGTATGAGCATGCACATGGAATGGCTTCAAACTCCCGTCCTTAGCCTTCCTGGAAACCTGCAAACTCCCGTTCTTGGGTCTCCCTGGAAACCTGCAAACTCTCGTTCTTGGGTCTCCTTCTCCACAAGTTTGGTAGCCTCTGAAGAATAACAAAGAATGAGCGAAAATCAAGTCTGGAATCCCCCCAAAATGCCTCCAAACCTCTTTAAAAAGGGCATAACTGTAACTCACGTCCAAGAGAGGTTAATGAAACATATTTTAATAATAATTATCATTTATTAGTCCAACGGTTTCCAAAGATTAACTCCCTTTTTCTGAAACTTCACTTTCTTGGGCCTGCCTGTCTTAGCAAAGATTATTATTTTTTAATTATTTGAAAAGGGGACATGACAAGTCCTCCCCTCCCAAACATTGCTTGTCCTCAAGCAATGGCTGAACAATAAACCAATCAATCCTCCTGGATCCCAAATGTAGTCATGAACTATACTACTACCAATTAACACAGACTCCTGCAAGATCCTCTGCAATATGACCAAGAGGAATCCATAATCAAACTGGCAATTATAGCTCAACCAAACTCCAAAATCACCATTACCACAGTCAAAAACCCATGAGACACAAACTCTTAGAATATCAAAACCCAAGTAAAGTGGACTACCAACATAGTAAATACCGTCAATGCATTCCACTGGCCTATATGGAATGTACAATCCAACTCTGCAACAATGGTGAATGCTCTCAAATGAAACTATACCAAGTATGGAGAATCCACACACTATACAACTCCTGCAGTCAACACAACTCTATAGATTATTGGCCACTGTCTCATAACCATAACTCCCATGCATCCCTGATGGTGAAAAGCCATCATAAGATAAACAACAAGAAATGGTACCCAAACCAAATTTTCCTGCCATCAACTCCTCAGCATAAGGATCAATTGTTAACTGATGTACATACCCTGCAATATAATGTTGATTAAAAAAACCAACCTCAGTCAACAGCTCACCATGAACAAGTGATACAACCCACTGTGACTGATCACTAGCTAAGTCAGGAGATGTCATAGCCAAAGGAGTAGAATCAATAACAACACTTGCTGAAGCATCACTCCAAAACTCCTGCTCTAAGTCATGTATTATCAAGCTATCAACTACAGAACCTGTCGCCATGTTGTGCCCATCACAACTCTCATCTCGAGGCATCAAACTATTCCATAACTGATGATAAGCACTAGGAACCAAAGTACATCTCTGTATCATAATCTCATCAACATGGTCATCAAAGGTAAATTGATGAGCGTACCTCACAGTGTAATGCCGATAGAATGCGCAATCTCAGTCAGTGGCTCAGATTGTAATCTAGATGAAACTAACTGCAATTGATCATCAACCATGTTGGAACTGACTGCTACCTCCAAAGATATCACCAAGGGAGTAGCATTACTAGCAGGAACCATGCCAACTGTCGACTCACCAACATCACACATGACCTTTGATACATCTCTAGTCTTTGTGCCTTCAGTACTAAAGGCCACCACCCTATCAGGCATACAATAATCTGCTACAATACCCAACTCAACTAAACCTGACTCTAGTGGGAATGAACCTGATATGCCAATGTTAGTATCAAGGATGGATGCATCCCCATCTCCACTGTCTCTGACAATCTCAGCCATAGACATCCTCGAATCACCAAACACCATAGCTTGTGACTGTATAGAATTAGATAAAGATTGTAGTCGCTCTAACTCCATGGTCACCTTAGCCAAATGAAACTGTGACTCCTTGAAAGCCAACTGTGTACTCTCAAGAATCTCAGAAGTCACCTCAAGCTGCTCAGTAAGCTCACTCACCTCATCTTCCTTGGCCAACAATGCATCATATGTTGTACTACCCCACTCCATAAGATAATCTCTATCAGCTACCAACTAAATATAATTCTGTCTCAAAATCCGAATAGCCTCCCATAAAGAGTGGATCTCTGTCAAGGAAAGATAACTTCCTTCCTGCTCATCACTAGTAGGAGAACCCCATCCATAAACTGCTAATAACTGACGAGCAGCATCAAAATCTTGGCAAGTGATAGCAATGTCTCGGTCACTAACTCTCAACTGATTAGACACATGATGGCATTGGCTTGACTGTCTCCTACAAACCTCCTTTGATGCACTGTCTAAAGGAGTATCCTCAAAGTTACTAGTCTCTAGAGTATTACCATCCATGTCATGTGAATCAACTCTAAAGCTCATATCAACATACAGAGTATCAAAAACTGTAGCATTGCTGTCCAACTCTTCTGTACCCAAAGAAACTAAGTCTTCAAAATTGCCCACTACATCCTCCTGGGTGTCATCAATGCCAATATGATCCTGGGACTCATCTGTACACACTGCCAAATATGAAAGATCATCAACACATTCCAGCAAGTATGGTCAACTGGATATATGAACAAAGCCCAACACCGGTGTATAAAAACTAATACCAACATCAGACAAGATACTGGCACAAGAAAAGACAACACCGTGTAATCTGCTAATCAAATCCATGATAGCACCCAAACAAACACTGCTACCAAAAAGTGTTAAACATCTCCAGTCAACTGAATCCCAAACACCAATATAACAATCTCGAGTCCATATCTGTAAACTAGAATCAACTGGTAACTCAAGCAAACTCCTCACCTGAGTAATATGACCAATACCAACTAACTCCACATACCTATCATGATGAGGTAATGAAGTCACAATACTATCTTCACTCACCTTCAGCTAGCGGGATAAATCATGTGAAGTACTACCTGCCTCAACCTCATTTGATGAAGCATCTAACTGCGCCTGGTACTCTTTCTCAGCAAAGTCATGAATGCTCAATTTCTGCTCATCTCTACCAGGTATCTCACCATCCTGCACAACAACATCCTCATAATCATCATCTGAACCCACTACACTGTAGTCACTTCCTGTTGTAACTATACCATCCTGAATACCTGTGGCATCACCCTTTGACAACCTGTAAACAATTGTCTCAATTTGAGTATCAAGTTGACTGTTACTATCAATCTGTGCAATATCCTTTCCCACCACCTCCTGTGGCAAAGTAGAATCTGAGACCTCTACCTGGCTATCAGCTAGTTTCTCAAACTCCTCATGCAAGTTCTTGGGAATTGTATCATCTGTCCTGTGAGAAAATCTGCCAAATAGAAATCCAGTCAACTTATCCACCTTAGCTGGGTCAGATAACATGTCATTCATTATACGGTGGTGCTCAACCAACTGTTTAGACATGTCATGGCTTATTTTCATAAGTTTATCTCGAATGTCTAAATAACCATCCTTTCTACTATTTTGACTCTGGCTATCAATTATCCAAGATTGTTCCCTCTGAGACTCTGTACTATACCTGTCCATTCTGGATAAAGTAGAGTGTAACCCCAATAGGATATAACTTCTTCAAACACCAAGAACTAAAATGCAAATGATTAGAAGTAGCATGCAACCATAAATTTTGACATGCATCTGATTAGAAGCAACATGCAATCATAAATTATGACATGCAAGATTTGGGTAGTTCTCAAAACTGAAATGCAAGATCTGGGTAGTTGTCAAAACTGACCTGCAAACTTCTACAAACCCTCAGGCTGGCAAGATCATGGCTCTGATACCACTAAAATGTCCCCTTTTCTGATTTGATATGGTATTTCACACCTCTAATCAGATTTTCAAAATCAAACAACTGCTATCACAAAGATCCACCAAATTTCTCAAGAAACCCCAAATCGGGTATGCCGAAAATAGTGCCAAAAAGCTTCACAGCTTCACCTGTTATTAATAAATCTGAAAGTGAAAATTTTTACAGAAATTTCAGCAGCATAACAGCCTACAAAATGATGTTTTCAGATCTATATAGCCTTTACACAACAACTCACAAATGTAGGACAAAAACTATGCTCATCGAGCTCCCGAAATTAACACAAAATGCCCGGAAACACCACAAAAACACTAATAAACTATCTCAGAAGTTTAATCACATCCCAATACATATATTCAGCTCTATTTTAACAGCTTAAATTCTGAAATACAGCAGCAAACAAAACTGATATGAAGTGCTCAACTGAAAACACCAAACTCATGCAAAAAACACACCCAAAAACCCACAAATCTACACTATTCAGCACAAAGGCAAACTCTGTATGAGCATGCACATGGAATGGCTTCAAACTCCCATCCTTAGCCTTCCTGGAAACCTGCAAACTCCTGTTCTTGGGTCTCCCTGGAAACCTGCAAACTCCCGTTCTTGGGTCTCCTTCTCCACAGGTTTGGTAGCCTCTGAAGAATAACAAAGAATGAGCAAAAATCAAGTCTGGAATCCCCCCAAAATGCCTCCAAACCTCTTTAAAAAGGGCATAACTGTAACTCACGTCCAAGAGAGGTTAATGAAACATATTTTAATAATAATTATCATTTATTAGTCCAACGGTTTCCAAAGATTAACTCCCTTTTTCCGAAACATCACTTTCTTGGGCCTGCCTGTCTTAGCAAAGATTATTATTTTTTAATTATTTGAAAAGGGGACATGACAAATAGATCAATGTACTGGTCTAAAATTATTCAAAATATTAAAGACAAGATTGTTTCCTAAAAGGCTAGGTGGCTATCATTAGAAAGAATAAATTTTCTTACCAAATTAGTGATGAGCACAATTCCAAATTATGTGATGTGAATTATTTTGGATCCTAAAGGGATCATGGAAACCTTGAAGAAACTTTTAGGGATTTCATTTGGAAAGGTAACCTTGATGATAAGAGGGGGGTTTCTCTAGTGTCATAGGATAACATATGCAATCCCAAGGATGTACATGTTGTGTGTGGATCCATAATGTGCATGAAAGGAATAGTAGCCTAGCGATAAAATTAGCATGGAAATATTACGAGAACCAAATGGCTTTATGGGAAAAACTAATAAGGATGAAATACCTATATGGAAATGAACATGAGGGAATTTTTTTATTGAGTCACCCCTCAATTGGCTCTTCTATATGGAACTTTATAATGAAGAGTATAGGGATTATTATACCTTAGCTATCTTGGTTAATAAACTCTAGGGAGAAGGCCCTAAAAATTTATGGAATGACTTCCTCTCAATTAAATCAAAATGTAACATTCATGTAGCTAGAGATATCCTTCAAAGGGAGTGGCACTCAAGGGTTTATAATTACATTGTTCAACTACAAGATGAGCTCCCACAAGAATTTTGGAAATACTTATCATCTACTCCTATTTTTGGTGAAGATATGACGAGAGGATTCTGAACTCAAGCCTAGAACAGAGACCTTTTTATATTGACAATGAGGGGGATAAATTAAATTGGAAAAATATTTCTAATGGGAGATAGTTCTTGAAAGAGGGTTATATATATTTTCTTCATGGGTTAGACTTAAGGGGTAAGTGGAAATTTATCTTCTATTGGCATGATGTTCTGCTACCAAAAGAGGGTATTCTTTTTTGGCTAGCTTTACAACATAGAATCTTGATAAGTGACATACATCACAAACTTAACATAGAGGATGGATTTTAATTTGTGTTAAATGGTAAGGAATTGAAGATTACTAATCATTTATTTCTAAACTATAATTTTCCCCATGAGTATTTGAAGTACGTTGTTAGTAAATTGGGTTTAGAAGGGCCTTTTCCCTCTTTCTTTAACAACTTGTTGATTGGTTCTCCTTTGTTAAACAAACGATCCCTGTTTGCAGAAATTATAGAATTGTTCCTTCAATAGTGGTGTGGGGTTTGTGGTGTGAAATAAAAAAAGGATTTTTAGAAAGAAATAATGATAGTTGATAACATTCATGAATAAATTGAAATATCACTCTTTAAAACCCTTAATGTGTATACCATCAGAACTAAACTTCTATCTGAAACATATTCCTCAGTGGATAACCTCATCTTGAAATCTTTGAAATAGCTAAAGATGTCTCCTATAGGTGTCTTAGTAAGGAGAAAGTTAAGAAAATAAATTACAAATTCAACCAAGTGAGAAATGTTGTTTCATCCTTTTGTTAAACTAAACCTTGATGGGGCTTCCAAGGGAATTTTGAGTAGGTCAAAATTTGGTGTGGTGGTGAGGGATTATAGGGCCAAAATTCTAAAAGCACTTTATGCAAGGGTCCTAGATGGATCAAATAATGTGGTAGATGCACAAGTTTTACCTAAAGGCCTTAAACCATCTCCATCTACAGGCATTTCCAGATTGGTTATATAAGGTAATTCTCAAATTATAACATTACCTTTGATGTCACAAAATGTCATGAGTTGGGAGTTGTAGTATGTGTTGGAGGAGGTCTAGAAGTTGCTACCAAGGTTTGTTGAATTCTTAGTTTCCCACTCCCATAAGGAAAGCAACTTAGTTTCTTATTGGTTATCAAATATGAGAGAAATATTGGATCAAGGTTGCATTTTCTAAGATGAAAATAATTTAATAAGCATTGGCTTACAATAGTCTATCATGAGGTTTATATCTTAGGAGATTGGTTTAGATATTTCCTAGTGAAATTTGTATTGAGAATTTTTTATATTTTGTAGTTGCTCATATTTGGAGGAAATAAAAGAGAGAGTGTTGTTTCTGGAACTAGTAGAAATAACCTTGTATTTTTGTCCATGTTAACAAAATGTCTTGAAAGTGCTCTACTATTAGACAAGAGTAAGGCTAAAATGGATATAGATATTGGGTTTCCTAAATCTTCTAGGATTTTTGTCCCTACTTGGAATGTTGATACCACTTCTAAGAGATGGCAAATGGAGTACAGGATGCTTAATTGAAGATTCTATTTTATGCACAAATCTCCAATGCAAATTTTGGTGCAGTCTTCAAAGATGTCTATGATGAATGTAACAAGCTTTGTTGTAGCATAAATAGGGAGGAAAATCTTGTACCTATGCCCCCTAGTGTTGCATCTTATTCCCAAGTATATTTCTCCCCATATATGTCTAGAATGCCATGGACCTGACCCAATCTATCTCTTAACATGAGTAGTTTAGAATTGCACAAGGATACAATCTATTGGTAACAGATGAGTAGATGAGTATGTGCATGTACTTCTTTCTTCAAGAAAGCTTCAAGTTGATCCAACATAGGTATTCCATTCATGACAATATCGACCCTTCTTTTTAAGCTTAGGGTCTCTATTTAATTAGTGATGCTCTATCTCAACACCCACATCATAGTTTTGGGAGCTAGCTTTATTGGGTCATGATGCAATAGTTATGGACTTGAATGAAGATGCTTCTACTATGTTAGAATAGGGAAATAATTTTAAACAAATATTATGCATGAAAAGGGCATGAAAGTGGAAAAGTAGTCTTCTTCATAGCAAAGTTTTATATATACAAGATTTTTTACTAATATATTATTGGCTTTAATCCTTTTTCCCAACAAAAATAAAATAAAGATTAGAAACATATGAGATACAAAGTGCCAATGTTCCTAATGCTTTTCTAGACTCCTCTAATGTATAAGGTAAGTTAAACGAATGTGTACATTGTCTTGTTTGATTTTTCTTTCTCCAGATTCTTAATGATTTTATTTTTAAAACATTTAGAAAATATAAAATTGGCCTTAAGGTGCTTTTGATCTTGTATCCACCCTTTTTCCAGTGAATGTGTATTATTTTTTTCTAATTATTAGAATTTTAGTTTGACCCTTCATCACAAGATTTACACTTCACAAAAAAGCATAGAAAAGCTATGCTATAATTTAGATTTAAAATAGCCATATTGGATATAATTTAATAATTTATTAAATTTGACAAGTACTTTTAGTTGTCTCCATTAAATTCTCTAAAACCCCTCTACTTCCATAATTATATGGCTTGTTGAAGCAATACTACACTTGTAGAATCCTCGACAAATCACATTTTAGAAACTTGTACATAAAAAACCTTACCTTATACCTCTGAAGTATAAATGGTGGAAATGAAATGAAATGATTATTTTCCTCATACAACACACACACACACACACACACACACACACACATTCATCAATAATAGATTGTATGGAGAATAAGAAAAGTTGAAAAAAAATCTTATATATCATATGGAAACACTCATATATCATGGTATGAGCTATTTTGTGCTAAATCATAAGGAGAGATGTTGCTTCTACAAAAACACTTCTCTAAATATCTAATAATTCATAAAGTTATATGAATATGAAAATCAATACTATGTTTCACATTTATGTAATTTTTTAAGGAGTATATATCTTTTGAAAAGTAAACTATTTTAAAGAAAAATTGAATTAAAAAATGATATACAGAAAAACATCCCAAACATTTTAAGTTATATCTATTAGATAAATTGTCATATTAAATTAAAATTATAAAAACTAAAAAAATGTGACCAATTCATGATAACATATACTTTGCCCATAGATTGGGAGTATAGAGGCAAGTTTGAACAACCATATGAATATATATTATATAACTTTTTAAATCTGTAATCAATCATCTTTGGCCCGGTCTACATGTCTACATATTCTCCAATCATTTCAACTAATATAATATTCCAGTATCTTTTATGTTTTATGCTTTGAACATATAGGTACAAGATATGTGCTTGTATCTTAGTAGCAGTGTATTTTACCTTGGATTCTCGGCCTGGTAAACGGGACTCTCGTCTGGTGGTGGCTACTCAGCAAACTAAACCGTAAAATATACAATGAGTTATGGGTTTAAAAAAATAGTAACAAGACCCTCGAGGTATGCTATTGTACCTACAACATATCGACATCCTTGATATAGATTAATACACATATCCACGTCGTTAGGTCATATGAATTGATCTTTTAATTCACAGATTCTAATTCGTCACTGCGTCCGTCAGTACCGTCATTTTTTATTATTACTAATTATATAATTTATAGCATATAAGTTCAAATTACATATATAAATTAATTAATTTAATGGCAAACAATTTTTTTGTTTATCACCATAGTGACGAGGTATGATGATTATTATTCTTACTAAGTCCATTTTCTGATATTTTAATCCGTGATTTTACATGTTTAAATGGGAATAGTATTAGCATCCTCTTCTATAAGTTTACAATAAATACAGTAATAATAATGAATTGAAAAGGAAAAGTTTAAACACCTAATGAAATAGGCTGCTGGACACCCCTAAAAATTTTATGTCTCAAATACTCATCACATCTGTTTCTGTTTCTGTGTTGTTTTTGATGTATTCGAAAGCAGCCCCACAAAAAAGGGCTGAAAATCTGTTTCTGTGTTGTTACAGCAAAATACAAAATGACTTTATCGGTATATTCTCAAGTTGATCTCCCCCTCATCGACATCTCTGAGTTTCCACAAGATTTGGACTGTGTAGATATGAAGCAGCTAGTAGATCATCCTCACCTCGCTAAAACCAGAAAGGCCTGCAAAGAATGGGGATTTTTTCAAGTTGTAAACCATGGAATTCCAGCGGACATTTTGGAAACGGCCGAGAATGTTTGCCGAGTTTTATTATCCCATGCAACGGAGGCGGAAAATAGAGCCTCGGTAACAGGTAATTCAACGACAACTTATTTACGAAATGCAACTTTTGAGAGTTTTCGCTTTCCAGATTCCACAGAGCCAGCTGCTGTTGAGGAATTATGTTCCCAAATATGGCCAGAAGAGGACGCAATATTCGGGTATGTCATTCATCTAATTAATTTCCTTTTCCTTCAAAATCTTAAATTATTTTTCTCTTTCCAAATTAAAGAACATTTCTATCATCGTTGGGTAGCAAAACGATGGCAGCATACGCTTCATCTGTGTCCAATCTCGAACAAGTAATCACAAAAATAGTTATCGCAAGCCTGGGGTTGGATGCCGAAGCTTTCTACCGCTCTCACTTTGGAAAATCGACAGCAGTAATGCGTATAAACGGCTATCCATCTGATAACATCGATATTGGAGAGGAGGCGCTCGTCCCTCATACGGATTTGAACTTCCTCACAATTCTGTACCAGGATGATGTTGGTGGGCTTCAGATTCGATCTCGGGAGGGCGAGTGGTTCGATGTGAAGCCTCTTCCTCATTCATTTGTTGTTAATGTGGGGGACTCCCTCAAGGTGCAATATTTTCTATGCGCCTGCAGTTATGTCTGTCTCTTTTCACTTTAGGGTTTGATAAGAAAAAGGGATGATTGTTTGCAGGCGTGGAGTAACGGGCGATACCGGAGTGCAGAGCATCGTGTGGTTTACAATGGTTGGAGGGATCGTTTGTCGATTGGTTTTTTCACTTTTCTTCCAGAGGACACAGAAATCTGGGCTCCAGAAGAACTTGTCGACAATGACAATCCAAGGCGTTACAAGCCTTTCATATTCTCGCATTACAGGCATGCAGTTACGAGTTCTCTGACTATTAATCAATATAAAGAAAAACCCATGGCTCTCGAAAGGTTTGCCGGTATATAAATACTTGTTACATTCAGTTGCATATTGATCGCTTTGATTGTCACCTGATTTACTATTTAACGATGTCAGAGGGAACTCGATAGTTTTCCAGAATTTATGTAAGAGAAAATAAATATTTTGAATTAAATTATCTAGACTACCTCTTGCACGGAAAGAAGATTGGATACATTTGTCAATTATATTTATTTATAGAAAGGCAATTCTAATATTAGTTCATTTCAAATAGCCCCATCATATATAGGTGGATCAATATAGTTTTACAACTTTATCTTCAGGATATTTGGAAGGTTTCCTCTCTTTTTCATGTTTACTACATCTGTATAAAATCGGAAAAAGGGTATTGTTCGTTTTATAATTTCACAGAGGCCGCCTCTTATTTTTCGTATAAAGTCAAATAAAAGGCATTAGAATAACCAAGCAGGTAGGGGTGACCTTCGAATCCTAGGCCTGCCAATAAATTTGCCAACAATGGCAGTTACACGGAAATGTTAAGTCAAATCTTTATGAATTTGACCTTTCTTGTAGAGGGATTTAAAAATTTATCCCCTATTTGTTTTTAGATTTAATGTTTAAGAAATATGAAATGTTTTTTTAAAGAGAAACACTCTATTAAAACATTTTTTTAATGTATGCACTGATATCAAATCTATCTTATTTTGAGGGTCGAATTATCGACAAATCTGTTAATGGTTTTGAGTATTTCTTCTGCAAATTAGTTTCGTGGAATAGCTCAATCAGTCCATCTTATCGATGCCGCGTTTCAAAAACTAATTTGGTGGAATATAAATTCCTATTTGCTTCGTCATTTCGTGTCATCTAATTCGTATTTTTTATTAGTTCCTGCCGTAGGCATAGAACTATAGACATTGACATAAATTGAGTACTTATTAATAATTAAGTTTTTGGCAAATCAAGTGCAAGATATTTTTATATTTCAATTTTTTCATATTTTAATCAAAGTATAGTTGCAATTTCTTTAACAAAATTTATTTATAAAATTAGTTTTCTATAACATGATTGGCTAAATTTTTTTAGCCATATGGGTACATTTTTCGGAACTACACATAATATTGAAGTATTTATTTTATTCCATCTCTTTAGTCTTTCAATTCAAATTGATAATTTAAAATATCTTACCTTCTAACTATGAAAGTTAATGTTTACATTTTAATTTAGTTTAATATTCTATGGAAACATTTAATAATTTATTCATTCAAAATTCTTCTTTTCAAATAGTTTTAAATTATATAATTTTTTTTTAAAAAAAAATCAATGTTTTAAATATATTTGAATATTATTTAGTATAACTATGATTTAAAATATTATTTTATTAAAATTTTCAATTGTATTTACATTGATTCATATTTTTTATATATTCAGAATAATTATTTATTTGTTAAATTTTGATATATAAAATTATATTATATAGAAAAAATTAATCATAAAATGTTATTTTGTTAAGAAAATGTTTTAATTTATTTTATTCATTTATTAAGTTTCTTTTCAATCTAGTAAGATGAAATAAGTCATTTGACGATTAGAGGTCTTTGAGGAGAGTGATGAGAAGTGGTGGCTGCCCACTGGGCTAAGGCACCCTAGCCTGTGGTTGTTGTTTTCCCTTTACTAATTTTCTTCCCTGTTCTTTTTGGATTGCCAACTGTTGGACAAATTTTGTGTGGGTTATGGTTTTTGGAAATCTTTTGCAAACAATTTTGGATTGGGGTTTTTATTGTCTGCATGGTAGGGCCTAGGATTTATTTTGTGTTGGTGAGGACAGATGGTTCTTTTCCAATTGTGCATATAATGAGATTTGAATTGTTTTATTCAAGGGAGAGCTCCAAGATGAAAAAAATTAATGGTTGTTTTCCATGTAGCAATGATCTCCCTATTTTGGTTATTCCTCTAGCAGTTGTGATGAAGGACATTGAATATTGGACCAAGCATGCTTTGATATGCAAATTTCTTGGAATCTAAATTTTCCTACTTGCTCTTGAAGCATGGATCCACCGCTCATGGCAGGTGGAAGGTGATATAGAGATCATGCTGGCAGGGAATAGCTATTTTTTTGTTGTATTCTCTTGCATGTCTAATCATGATCATGTTTTTGAAGGAGGCCCTTATTTCTACAACCATGTAGGGTTATTTGTCAAACATTAGCATTTAGGATTTAATTATGTTGAGGATCTCCCTTCAACAATGCCAATTTCGGTTTGCCTGCCTTGCCTTCCCTTAGAATCCTAGTGAGAAGACATCCTCTAACAAATTGTTGCTTCATTAGAAAAGCTGACTGAGATTGTGCATCAATCCCTTGATAAAAAGGTTATATCTTATGCTAGAATTTGTGTTGAAATTAATTTGAATAACCCATTACTAGATTCTTTGGAAAATTGTCTTTGGGCTTCTTCCTGGGTGGAGTAGTTAGATTATGAATCCCTCCCTTTTTGGTGTCAGATTGTCATGAGTATGGTCCTTTATAGTGTCAATGTCCTCATAACTTGACTTCTAAAGAAGTAGATGGTTCTACAACCTACAATGCTAGTGGTTTGGCAAATACTATATGGAAAGGACAACCTTAGATGGATAATACTACCAAGGGGAAGAATCAACAAGATGCTATAGGAAAGGGAAAGGCTCAAATGCAAGATAAGGATGGGTTTACCCCTACTCATCCATGAGCTAAGGGGTGTGGTCAAAAGAGGCTTTTGAAAGATAAAATATCTAATTTGGGTTTTAATCACTTTGAGGTGTTAGATAGTATGGTTCTAGAGGAGGGTATTCCTCCTATTGTCTCTTCTGACCCAGTTTGTCTAGATGCTCTTGTGTCATTTACAGTGTCAGAGGATAATGACATTGTTTTGGCCAACTTCATTAAGGATGTGCTATCATCAGGTAAGGGTAAGGGGTCTTGTCTCCCCTTGGGGTTGATTCATAGACCCTTTAAGTGGGTTTCCTTTACTTGTCCTCTAAGGAGTGGGTGTGAAATAGACCAAGAGAGGATTAAACTAAAAAGAGATATATTGATAGATTCTGGGTCAATGGAACCATTGGATGCTCATTTTCCCCATTCTACTCAATGATGATTATTCTCTCATGGAATGTTAGGGGAATGAATAGCGTCCCTAGACAAAAGCCTATTCAGAATCTAGTGGTTGATCATTCTCCTAATGTTTCTTGTATCCAAGAGACTAAGCTCTTTGTGGAGTCTATGGTCCAACATGTCTCTAGTATTTGGACTTGTGGGCAATGCCAGTGTGTTGGGGCTATGGGTCTCTTTTCATCCTTTGGTGTTAGCTGGGGACTTCAATTTAGTTTTAAGTCTGGAGGAGAAGCAAGGTAGTTTGGCTAGATTGTGGCCTTCTTCTGCTCTTCTTCAGCAACACATATCACTTTTGCATCTCTCTACTACTAAGCCTTCTATTGGTCTCTATACTTGGAATAATCAAAGGACTAGGGTTGATACTATCTTAGAATATCGAGACAAATTTCTTGTTTCTTGTTTTTGGGTTAGTGGCACCCTTACTCTCTCTTCAAAAATCCTAGATTGGAGGGGTTCTGATCACTGGCCATTCAAATTTTTTTCTATTGGGGCTTGTATTTCAAAGCATCCTCCTTTTAAGTTCTAGTTGATGTAGCTTTGTGACTCCTCTCTTCATGATTTTGCTTTATGTTGGTGGAAAGATGGTGCTCCTACATATGGTACTGCTATGTTCTCATTTTCTAAAAGGCTTCAATATGTTAAAAGGCAGCTCACGATATGGAATAGATAATGTCATGGAAACCTTCAATCTATGAAGAGGCTTGTTCAACAAAATCTTGATGTCATCCAAGGCAAATTAGAGATCAAGGTTTCTCAGAGGATCTTGGAAGGGTTGAACTTGTTGCTTCTAGAGCTCTAGAAGAATGGGAACTTCGAGAGGAAATTTTTGGAAGTTAAAGAATAGAGTTGATTGGCTCCAGGAAGGTGATCAAAACACTACCTTTTTCCATAAAACAGTGCAATCTCACCGGAATTGGAGCAATATCTCTTCTTTGGTTAATTCTCAAGGTATCCAACTAACTTCCTTGTCAGCTTTTTTCTAGTAGGAAACTTGGTAGTTTTCTACCATCCTCTCTGAGGGCTCTCCTCCTACTGCTAATGAAGAAAATATTATTTTGTCTTCTATTCCTTCCCTTATAACTTAGGAAATGAATGATTATCTCATGCGACCAATATCTTTGGAAGAGCTAGAGGAGGTGGTCTTTGGCATGCCTAAGGGGAAGGCTATTGGTCCTAGTGGCTTTCCAATTTCATTCTTTTAGGAATTTTGGGACATCATTAATCATGATTTGTTGGAGGTGGTTCAAGAATCCTATTTTAGCAAGCAGATACTTCAGGCATTGAACTCTACTTTCTTGACTCTTATTCCAAAGAGAGAGGGTACTAATCAATTGGATTTTTTTAGACCAATTTCCTTATGTAATGTGGTTTACAAATTTATTACTAAGTTGATTGATGGGAAAATTAAAAAGGGACTCCCCATTAAATTATCTCATAAGAACAAGGTGGTTTTGATGCTAGAAGACAAATTTTGGATGGGGTAGTTATTGCTACTAAGGCTACTTCAAGGGAGAGAGAAATCTCTGTTAAGATGGATATGGATAAGGCCTACGATAGAGTTAAATGGAGTTTTGTAAGGAGTATTCTTCTTACTTTTGGCTTTAGCTCTAACTAGGTGAGTTGGACTATGAATTGTGTTACTTCTGCCTCTTTTTTTGTTCTTCTTAATGGTCAACCTTCTCAACTATTTGTTTCCTCTAGAGGCCTCTTCCAGGGTGACCCTCTCTCCCCATATCTATTCATCATCATGGTTGAGAGCTTGGGTAGATTCATTAAGTATCAGGTGTCCAAAAATTCTATTTAGAGGTGGCAGTAGGTTAATGATTTACCTACTCTTTCCCACCTTCAATTTGTTGATGATTCTCCTCTTGTAGGTCATACTAGGATCAAGAAAGTTGAAGCCTTTCAACATACTCTAGAAATTTATTTGGCAACTGGAAGCCAAAAATTTAATGAGCACAAGTCTTCCATTTACTTTTTTAACACTCCTGATTCTATTCAGCATAGGATTGCTAGTATCCTACAGTTTCATATTGGGTCACTTCCTTTGACTTATCTTGGTATCCCTATTGTTGTTTCTAGGTAGCCACATCTCTTCTAGAGAAAAAGGATTACCAAGCTTCAGGACAAGGTAAATCATTGGACTCATAGATGGTTTTCTACTATTGCTCGGGTTACTCTTCTTCAATCTATTATCCAATCTCTTCCTACTTATAGAAGCATGGTTCAGGCTACTCCTATTTACTTTCTCAAGGATTTTGATGCTCTTTCTTGGAAATTCCTTTGGAGTGGTAATTTTCATAGCACTAAATGGAGCTTGATTAGTTGGGAGACTATTTGTAGACCTAAAAAGGAGGGTGGTCTTGGTCTTTTATCAACTCTCTTGAGTAGAAGCATTGGCTACTAAGCTTTATTGGTGATGGTGCTCTAGACAACATCAAATTTGGGCTCGTATTACCACCTATAAATATTTTCATGGTGCTGATACTTGCTCTATTTTTACACTTCCTCTTGAGGATCATGGCTCAATGGTCTGGCATACTCTAAAGACTAGTACGGTGTTAGTCAAGAGAGGTCTATTCTGGATATGTAAGGGAGGTTTCAAGGCTTTCTTTTGGTCTAATGCTTGGGATGTATTCCCATCCATATTATCCATGTACCCTCATCATTAGACTCTTTGTGATTCTTTTCATGTCACTAGATGGGATAAAATGGGTCATTACAAGAATCCTTATCAATTGGGACCTGTTGTTAGTTATACATGGAAGCACTCTTATAATTAGCCTCTTGGATGCACAGATGTGTATCGTCATGAGCTTTCTCAGATTTTGGCCTCTAGAGAGTGTTCCTCTTTGCTAGGTCTAGATGTTTTGTCATGGGGAGGTACCTTGTCTGGTAAATATCATGTCTCTACTAGGTATTAATAGATAACTAAACAATTATTTGGGGATGCGGAGGTTCCTTGGTGGAAGCAAGTTTGGAATGAAATTTCTTGGTCCAAGTACAATTTTTCATGTGGCTAGTCACAATCACTATCTTACATGGGATAATATTTGTAAACATCAATTTTAGGGCCCGTCTTATTGTGTTTTGTGTGGTAATGGGGAGGAGTTTGTCTCCCTTTTGTTCTTCCATTTCTCCTATTCTACTCACCTATGGCACCTTTGGTGGAGTGATTAGGGTTGATCTTGTAGGCATGCTTCCTCTTTTCCTGAGTTCTAGGCCTACTTAGATAGTGCTCCCTCAAAGTCTTCTCCTCTCCATGCTACTTGGATTCCTAGCCCATCGTTCATGCTCTAGCATATCCGATTGGAGAGGAATTGTTGAATCTTCCAAGATTTTTTGCTTGGTGTTATGCATCTTTAGTGGAAGATCTTACATTCTCTTCAGGAAACTATTGAAGTGAATTGTGTGCTAGATGGGGGTATGGATCAGATTGATCTTGCTATATGCAATCACCTCAATTTTCATCTTCAAGATGGACTTATAGCTCAAAGGTTTCCAAGAGTCTCCAAGAATCCTCAATATTAGAGGAAAGGTCAGGTGAATCAAGATGGGCATTGGAATCCTCCTCCCCATGGAGTTCTAAAAATTAACATCGAAGTTTCTTCCTAAGACAATCTAGGCCCTACTAGTATTGGGAGAGTGGCTCGTTGTAGTTATGGTGACGTTAAATTCTTTTTCTTAATACATAAGGGTGATTACACTAACAATCTCATGGAGGCTAATGCTATTTTATATGCTGTGGAACATTGTTGCTTGCAGGGATGGAGCAAGATTATCTATGAGTCTAATTCCCAAGTAGTGGTGAACTTGCTTTCCCCACAGGAGCTTGAGGATGTTAGTTGGTAGCTATAGCTATTGTTAATTAGATTATTCTCTTTTATACCTCTTTTGAGTTCATTATGTTTACTTATATTCCTCGTGAATTGAACAGAGCTACTGATTGTTTAGCCAAATGGGCTTCTAGTCATGCTCTGTGCTAGAATACTATGGATAGGAGGCAACTTCCCTTTGAGATGGTGCAAGAATATGATGAACTTGTTTCTCAAGATAGAGCTCCTTGTTGAGCTCTCCTTGTTGTATTTCTTTCTATCTTAATACATTTTTACCCCTCTTTTTCCAATCTAGTAAGATAAAAATATAGAAAAAAAAATATTTTAACATCTAGGTGTTAAAATTGGCACATGATAAATAGTTTAATAATTATCAAATAATATATCTATTAATGAAATCATAAAAAGTATTTTTGTTGAAAGGAAATTCCATTTTTTTCATTTAAAATATAAGAAATAATTGAGTTAATGAATAAGGTCTTAACTCAACAAATACAATTTCACTTCTTTACATAGTGAACACAAAATATTTCAATATACCCTAGTGGATGAGAACTCACACACTTACAAAGGCATAAACATCTTTATTTTCATAGATGTCAGTTGCATTAGAGACAAGGAAACTTGTGCACTTTAACCCTAACTAATATTTTTCTCACTACTAATATAATCTAATTAATTGTATCATGCCCTCTGTTTGTTCAACTAATGCATGCATTTTATTTGCAGGTATGTAAGACAAAGTTTACAATGATTTATTTTTCTCTATTGAAAGAAGCATTTTATTAACAAAAATAAACATTTACAAATATATGAAAGTAGCTACAATGTTGTATGGTATAATAGTAGTAGTTATATTACAACAAAAGATCATGTGAGTTAATAAAACACTTACAAATTCTTAGTGACTCATAGTTAAGTATTTTCTATAATGTTTGAGCCTATAAATTGCAACTAGTTTATAATAAGATAGAGAAAAACATCTATATAAAGAATTTTACATTTTTCTTTTTTCTAAAAGGGCCTATTTGTTGAAAACTCATGAGGGAAAGAATTGTTTTAGTGATGAAGATCTTGAGATTGTTTAAACTTGGAAGAAATTAAATTCCTATAGATATTTAAGATATGCTTATATCTTATTCATCTATATTTTGAAAATATTTCAAGATTTGTATATTGTACAAAAAAATTATGTAAGAAAGTTATATAGTAGATCCTCTTCAAATCATCTTCTCCTATATGTGAGAAAAAGAAAAGATAAGTTATTTATAAACTTGAGAAAAGCATCTATTAAGATAGCTAAGATGATTTTTATAAGGAAAAAAATTATTTTGAATTGAAAACAACCATACAAGTTAACCTTGAGAAATAATTTTAAAATAAAAATATTACATCATTTTAAATACAATTTAAAGTTTAGTTTGTGGGAATATTTAAAAGTTTTATCAAATATTGAATAACAAATATTCAAGGTTTTAATTATAATGTTTTTTTGATTGGATCACAAGATACAAGTAGTAATTATCCCCTTTATTTCTTATAAGTTAAAATATCTTTAACTACTCTGCAACCTTGTTAATATAGATCTGGGCACTATTGTTTAGAGTACTCTTTAAGTGGTTTCTAGTTATTCAGAGTATTTTGCGAACACTGATCTTAACTTTGAGTGTATATATAACTTAAAGATTTTCACAATGAAATAACATGGGTTAAATTGAATTGATGTAAAAGCACTTTAGGAAGAAGGGATCTTGTTAGCAATTTTGTTTTTTTAAAAGAAACATCATGAACATTTATTTTTTTCCAATAAATAAATCTCGTCTTCTAATTTCTTAATTTTATCTATAATTTTTTCCAACAAATAATTCTCCTCTTCTAATTTCTTAATTTTATCCTTCAAATTTGTATTCCTAACTATTCCTCTTCTCATGTAATTTTCAACCTCTTTTCTAGAACTCTATTCCTTCCCACAGTATCATCAATCTTTTTTTTCCTAAAAGAGGGGTAAAATTTATATTGAATACCAAAGAGAATAGAACAACAAAGAAACAAAGAGCACTAAAGAGAATTATCTTCTTCCACAAGTTGAGCCAACTTCTAAGATAAATTAGGGGGAAGCATCCTATGATCAATAATGATCTAATCCAACTCATGCTTGGAGGCCCATTTAGCCAACCAATCAAAAAAACTATTCCACTCATGAGGGATATGCATAAAAGACATAGAATCTAGAGAATTGCATAACTGAGTGATCTATTGAATAACCAAAGCCAAATGCCAATCCACATCCACAAGGTTTCATCTATTCAATAAATTCACAACCACCTATGAGTTAGTTTTATAGGTAACTCTTCTCCAGCCACATTGAGAGCACTATTCCACTACAACCAAGATAGTAAGGGCTTCCATGAGGATTTTTGTATGGTAACCCTTGTAGATAGAAAACAAAAACTAAACATCACTAGAGCTATCACACCCAACTCCCCTAATGCAAGCTAGTCTAGGATTTCCCCAAGAAGAGCCATCAGTGTTGATTTTAAGAATTCTAGCCTAGGGAGGAGTCCAATTCCCCTCATGATTAACATGTTGAGAGCATTGCCTACCTCTATTCCTAGAGCATCTGTAGGGGAGAAATGGAGCACCACCCTAAAGAGGAAAGGAAAGGCGTGAGTAAATACTAGCATCTAAAGGGTCCAACCCTCCACAAGGCTCACATTTATCTAGTAGTTTTTCATGAACAGAATTAGTAATTTCCCCCCACAAGTGCTTGATCCCTAGCTGCACATCATGAAAGATCCTCCTATTTCTCTCAAGCCAAACATGCCATAAAATAATGGAAGGGCCAATAGTCCAAGCCACCTAAAGAAAAGAGGTCCTAGAAGGGGGATGGCCTAGAGGTCCTAAAACTTAGACAAGGAATAAACATGCTAGCACGTGCATCTCCACACATTCCAATAGATGTCCCAAATCTGCTTGACAAAGTGACATTGGAAAAAAAGTTGGGAAGCAATCTCTTCACTATTATGGCATAAGATGCAGATGCAAGGCCCATGGAAGCCTCTCTTGTAGAGATTCTCCCAAGTAAGATAGTGATTGTAAACCAGAATCCAGAGGAAAAGGTTACACTTAGGCCAAGAAAAGCTAATCCAAGCTTTCTTCAACAAAGAGACCTCCAGCTTGCCAAAGAGTTTCTTATTCATTAAAAGGTTCCCTAAAGAAATAGAATACTTGCTAGAATAAGTACCTCCCCAAGCCAAAACATCAGGTTCCTACAAAGAGCTGCACTGTCTAGAACCCAAGATTTGAGAAAGCTCCAACCAATCCCCCACAAAGCCGTCTGGCGGCCAACTAGGAGAATTCTTCCATTTGTAACCAATAAAAAGGCCTAGGTTATGAGTGTCCTTATAGTGAGCCACCTCATTCCATCTAGTAGAAAGGAAAAAATATAAAGAGGCTGAAAATGTGAATGAGAGGACAAGAGAGAAGGATGCCCATTCCAGGAATCACTCCAAAATAGAGCCTCAGTGCCTCTGTTATAGATCCAAAATAGACTTCTCTTCTCTAGGTGAGCACAATATTGAGGGTATTCCATACCATAGAGCCTCTTCCCTGAAGGTGAAACTTGGAAACATCTGACAGTTCAATGCTAGGTAAATACTTGTGTGACAGGATATAGGGCCAAAGTTGTGATTGATTGGAACACCAGTGATAATAGAGCTTGACAGCAAGAGCTTCACTATACAAGATAGCATAATGAAGATAGAGAGCTCCTTCCTTTTTTGGCCTATAAGCAATATCCCAATTGATTAGACTCCATTTAGAATTTTGCAAATTGCCACTCCAAAGAAATTGGTGTGAAAGAGCATCAAATTCCATAAGAAAATACGTCAAGGCAGCTTGAACTATACTTCTATATATGGGAAAGCTCTATATTACAAGTTGTAGGAGAGCCACCTTGCTAGCAGTAGAAAGCCACTTATGAGTCCAATGATTGACTTATTATCGAAGCTTGTTAATCAAGCTCTAATAGAAAAGCCTAAGTTATCTTCCCACCACAATAGAGACCGCCAAGTAAGTGAATGGGAGAGATTCAATTTGAAGTCACAAGATATTAGCAATCCTTTGCCAGATAGGCTCAAGAGTGTTGAAGAGAAAAAAAGAGGACTTGCAGGCATTGATTTTCTAACTAGAGGTAGCCAAATAAGTATCCAAAGTGAGTCAAAAGGCTTTAGCTTTCCAAATTTGAGCTCTCCAAGAAAAGTTCGTATCATCAATGAATTGGAGGTGAGAAAGAGTGGGTAGAATATTTACCCATTTGACGTAGTGCAAGGCAAGAGAATCCCAAAGGAGATGTACTAGCCCCTACCAAATAACCACATGATGAAGCACAACAACAATGCAAGATTTGATGCCAAATTACAATAATTTATTCATAAAAATAACTGTTACATGTAATGTGTTAGGCTATAAGGCCTTCCTAGTTATGGCCAATTACAAAGAAATTACAATAATAGTTCTACAAGATCACTCAAGATCCAATCCAAACCCATCCCAACTAGTCTAGATTTGTACCATAATAGCAATCTGGAAAAAACCACCAAGGAAATCTAAACTTGTGCTAGCAAGCCCACCAAGCAATCTACTTATTTTCCATCCACAACCCTAGCTCTTCTCCAACCTTATCCAAGATCCAAGTGTAAACTACCTCACATTTATTTCTCTATCCAAACATTCACAACTCCATTGCAATTTCTCTACGAACTACCTCACATTAGGTGCTCTATCCATAGAGTTAGGAAAACTTGCTCTTTAGTTGCTCCGACCCTCACTCCTCCTCCTCTGAATGAATCACTTCATCATGAATGAATAAAAGACTCCACAAGACCCTCCTACTTATATCCAACTAGCCACAAGTCAGCCAAAAAAAAAATTAAATACCTATACATAAATTAAATGCCAAAAGTCAGCCTCCAACAAAAATTAAATGTCCAAAAATTGATACCTGAGAAAAATCACACTATCTCCTAGCTCTGATTTAATTAGAACTTGTTCTTTGAACCAAAAGTATTAATTTAGGTCTGTTATAACCCCTTAAGCTCTCCATGGTTGATTCATTAAGAATATCTTTAGATTCATCTCAGAAGTCATGCATAGAAACCCATTGCGCAAACTGCTAGAAATTGATACTCCAAGGGAATTACCATATCTCCCAACTTATAAGAACTTAGGACTAGTGATATTAACCAAAGATATTAATCTAGGCCCTCTTAATTCCCAAACATCACACCTTCCAACTCATTATGAAAAATTAGTTACATGGCTAACAAAAAACAACTAGAAACCAGAAAAACACAGTTCCAACAACAAGGTAAAATGACTCAAACTTCAACTCAATCCATCCAATCTCTATGCAATCATGATGAAAGGTTCTCCAATATGTATCCAACACATCCCTAATAATGAAGAGAAAAACTCCACCAAAATCCATGCTTAATGATCCTGCATTAGACTCCCTAGGTAAATAGAAAAGTATGTCCCTTACTTAGATGCCCAAAGAAAGATCTGCAACCTTTTTCATCTTCACCAAAGGCTTCCACTCCATCAAATTCAATAGAAAAAATCTAAAAATCAACCATCTATGATTTATCAAAAAAAACATCAAAATCAAATAGATATCAAAAACCCAATCAACATGCTCACACTCAAGAACAAATTTAACATAATGCTTCATCAACAAATCCTCATCCACATTAGCAACTAGTGAATCCATACTAGTAACAAAAACTCCACATCATCAAAAATATGTAGATCCCCATTAACACATGCCAAAATCATAGCAATAGAAATCTCATTTCTCACAAAAAGATGTTTTGCAACATACAAGTCACCATGAACAGGAACTGGATTGTCCACAACTAAGTGCTCTATAATTTTAATGTCAGACCCACCTAATTGATCATGAAAATCAATCTCCATCCAAGAATTAGAAAATTTAGGAATATCCTTAGCAAAAACCTCCTACTACCTTGCAGGTTCTATATCAAACTCCATAATCAGATCAAAAATGCCAAACTCAACCTTGTTGTTCCATCTTCTCTCATGAACAAGTCTCTTAATCAACTAAACAACTCCCTTTTGGATTGGTAGACTACAGCTCCAAAAAAATCTATAAAAATCCTTCCTCATCCTATCCTTATCTCGATTAGCCAAACTATTTTCAAACTAAGAAACCACCTCCTTAGCTCGATCAACCAAACTGGATTCAAACTGAGTAGACATCTTAAAAAATTGCTCTCCACCACATCACGGAGATTCAAAATCATCTCAGGTTCCAATATTCTTGGAGCCATCTCCAAAGATCTTTGTAAACCATTTGCAACAAATCCTTCCCACACTCCTTGTGATAAAACCAAATTTTTAACAAGTCAGATTGCATCCTGCCACGTTGCATGAACAATCAGGAACCACATCACAAGTTGAAGACCACAGATCTAAAATCCCCAAACTCTCTACAATCATGCCTCAACAAGATCAGTCTTCCATCTTTGCATCCATCCATCCACCTAGAAGCCCTTTGTAATTGCAATTCAAAACCACAATTTTCCATCTCGCAACTAAGATCTAGGACTCTAGAAAGAAAACCACCACTAGATCGAGATAAACTCATATCTACTTCTCCAAGCCAAGTCCTAGTGCAAATGGCCACAACTTCAGAAATCTTTTTTATAGAATCAAGAACAACCTTCACTCTAATAAACTTCACCCGACCAAGGTCATGGTACAAACTACCTAACACCTTGGTGATCTACTTGTATACTTAGGAAAAATTGGGCTCTGATACCATCTAACATAGTGCAAGGTAGGAGAATCCCCAAAGGAGATGTCCTAGCCCCCAAGAAATAACCACACAATGGAAACACAAAAATAATGCAAGATTTGATACCAAATTACAATAATTTATTCATAAAAGTAACTGTTACTTGTAATGTACTAAGTTGTAGAGCCTTACCAGTTATAGCCAAATACAAAGCAATTACAATAAAAGTCCTACATGATCCCTCAAGATCCAATCTAAACCTATCCCAGCTAGCCTAGATCTATAATGTAACAATAGTCTGGAAGAAACCACCAAGGAAATCTAAACTTGTGCTATCAAGCCCACCAAACAATCTCATTGTTTTCCAGTCATAGCCCTAGCTCTACTCCAAGTTTAGCCAAGATCCAAGTGTAAATTGGCTCATATATAGTACTTTGTCCACACATTCACAACTCCATCACAATCATATTGTAAACTACCTCACATTCAGTACTCTATCCATAGACTTAGGAAAACTCACTCTTCAGCTGCTCCCACACTCACTCCTCCTCCTCTAAATGAATCAATCCATAATGAATGAATAAAATAATCCACAAGACCCACATACTTATACCCAACTAAGACATAAATTGGCTACAACACAAATTAAAAACCCATACATAAATTAAATGCCAAAAGTTAGCCTCCGATAGAAATTAAATGTTCAAAACTCGATACCCAAGAGAAATCATGATATCTCCTAGATTTGATTGAATTATAACTTTAGCTTCAAATCAGGGGTATTAATTTAGGTCCTCTACAACCACTTAAGCTTTCCAAGGCTGATTCATTAAGGACATCTTCATATTCATCTTGGAAGTCATGCATAGAAACCTATCATGCAAACTACATGAAATTGATACTCTAGGAGAATTTCCATATCTCCCAAGTTATAAGGAATTAGGACTAGTTATGTTAGCCAAATATATTACTATAGGCCCTCTTCAATTCTTGAAATTTTCATCATCCAACCCATTACCAAGAATTAGTTACACAACTTGCAATAGGCACTCAAAAACCAATAAAACACAGTTACAACAACAAGGTAAAACAACTCAAACTTCAACTCAATCCATCCAATCTCTATGCAATCATGTTGAAAGGTTCACCAATGTGTCTCCAACACATCTCTAATCATGAAGAGCATATCACAACCAAAATACAAGCTTGATGCTTCTACATCACCATTGTCAACCCTAAATTAGATTTTGGGAAACATGAGACTTGATATGTCTACCAAGTCCCTCAGCCATAATGATAAAAAAAAATACAAAAAAGGGATCCCCCTAGAAAAGAATCCTAGAGGCCCCAAAAGGGTCCAAAGGATCACCATTAAGAAGGACCAAGAAGGAGGGAGTAGTAACACAACTCAAAACCTAGATTATAACCCATTCTTGACTAAAACCAAATGCTAGAAGAACTTTTCACAAAAAACCCCAATTGAATCCATCATAAGCCTTATCCATATCAAGCTTGATTAAAATGGCATGTTCTCTAGAAGTACACATAGAGAGAATGGCTTTAGAAGCAATAACCACCCCATCCAAAATTTGTTTTCTAGCCACAAAACCTCTTTGTTCCTTAGAGTTAACCATGGGAAGCCAAACTTTAAACCTCTCTACTAGGAGCTTAGTAATGATTTTATAGACCACATTAAAAAGAGAAATGGGCCTAAAGAAGTCCATCTAATTAGCCTCTTCCTTCTTTGGAATAAGGAATAGGAAAGTAGCATTCAAGGCCTTAAACATATCTTTGTTTGAATAGGACTCCTAAACTATATCAAAAGGTCATGATTGATAATATCCAAAAATTCCTAGAAGAATTCAACACAAAAACCATCAAGCCATAGAACTTTTCCCTTACACAAGCTAAAGACCACCTCCTCCAAGTCAGACATACATAATAGTTGCATAAGATAGTCATTCATCTCCCTAGTGACAATAGAGAAAATATAGGACAAGATTGTATTCTCCTCAATCTTTGTTGGAGGCAAGACAAATAAATAGCTTCCTTGGACACAGCTTGAGAGGAAGTTAGATACATCCCATCAGAAGTAACAAGAGAAGAAATGTAACTCATGTTACATTGAGACTACACAGATTTATTGAAAAATGTGGTGTTCTTGTGCCAATCAACTTGAGCCTTCTATTACCAATAAATTTATTCTCTAAGATCCCACTCTGCTAAATCATTAGAAGCTTGGGATTTTGTGATGCCAAGAGCTTCAAAAAAACCCAAATCTTGCATCTGCCTAGTAATAACATCAAGACAATACTGATCCCTCTTCTTCATAATGTGGAGATTATCAAAAAAATTCTTGTTCCAATTCTTTATCTTCCTTTTGACATACTGTAAATTTTTAGAGAAGGAGAACATTGCAGTGCCATAGGCAAGGCCTCCCTATTTCCACTAGTGAGCCATTAAATCATGGGGAGAAGAGCCTCAAAGTCACATCAGCTAGAACTTAAAGGGAGGCTTCTTGGGGGTTGTAACATAACTAGCCATGAGCTAGATAGTCCTGTGGTCAAAGCCTCTCCAATCAAGAATTTCAAAAGAGAGAGAAAGAGAGCCACAATTCCAAATGCAAGAAACTAGGAACTTGTCCAAGTATTCTAAGATGACATCATCTCCAACCCTTCTATCGTTCCATGTAAAGAGCCCATTAAGAGTTTTTATATTAGAGATATGTAAAAGGTTTATATTTTCCCAAAGAATAATCAATTGGTTTTATTCTTATTCTTCATTTTATTTTCAATCTAATCAAACACTTTTATCTTTTCCTCTAAATCTTTATTTTGTTCTTGAACATTCACAAATCTATTAAAAAACATTGCTTTCCCTTTTCAAAAGATCCATTAAACTTGCAATTTCTTTTACATCCTTTTGCTTATTTTCCCCATTAAAAAAAACAATTCCAACTCACCTTATGCAATTTAACCTTGGTTGCCTCCTTTTTCTTGATATCCTTTCACATTATTTTGGCCAAATTTAGGACTCAAGCTTCAAACAAGCAACTATGGTCTCCTTTATTATTGACAATAACCATCGAAAAAAGACAATATTTAAATCATCTATTCTCAAATTTTATTTGAGATACTTTTGTTAATATTTGAGTCTTGAATCTACTTTAGATATCTTTCAGATAATTTTCTCTCCAATTTTTTGCTAGCTCCAATGTGGGCATCAAAGAAGGAATACTCCTTTGAGTGATTGGTTTCTTCTCTAATAAATGCAATATATTTATGAAGACATTTCCATGGCTACTAGTACATTATTCTACATTGATAAAACCTTTTGTACTTTCAAACATTCTTTTTTTCTATGAACTCTTCTTCTTGAATGACTTTGTGCAATAACTTCACAATAGCAATGATCCATTCAACCATTGATTTTGTCTCTTCAAGGTCTTCCACCATGAGATTTGATACCACTTAGAACGATCTTGAAAAAAGGTAAGATACACAAGAGAAACAAAAAATAAAGAACAAAGACAACCACACATATTATAAACACAAATACACAGATTTCTTACAAAAAAAATAATTTTACTACCATCACATATCTCAGCATATTTCATTGTTTTTCTTTTGCAAGAGTCTTACCATCACCAATGGTGAGGGATTGCATTAGTCAACTATAGGTGGACAAAAACCTTTTATAGTCAAATATCATGCAAATCCATTCAAACTAGAAATAGTGTAGTTTTTGAGGAAACTCTATAGGGTGGAGCTAATATTTAACTAAGACAAAGTATTCATATACAACTATGGAAAATGATATAAACTTGGCTTAATATAATTCTCATTATTTCATGCAAGAAATTATGACTACTAAAATTTGTAACTTCAAACTGCTCCATTTTCCTTACTAGGTGAACTAGCACTTAAACAGATGCACGGAAGAAATTATAGTTTCCAACAAATGGGTGAATGTCAAATTGTAAGTAAAAATATCTTTGTAGTAGACACTTTCAAAAGTTGATAGCAAGTGAAATAATTTGGCCAATTTGGCAAGGTGAGGTCTACATATTAGGTGATATCAATAGGAAAGATGGAACTATCCCAATGGGCTAACAAATTAGTCTAATATACTCTAAGTAGGAGCATACAAGAATAAAAACATGTAACTACTTTATTGATGAGAAATAATGTATGTACCTTGTCTAGAAGAAGGTACAAAGTGGAAAAAATGTTTGAAGTGCATACTAGAAAATCTTGAGAAGGTGCAAAGCCATGATTCCACATTAAGATGTCCAACAAAAATAAGAGAGTCAAGATAGTCATCAACAAGTGATGGGAATAGGATGAAAGAGGAATTTTTGACTTTGGATCTATTGATGATATTGAAACCCCACCTAATGATATGATTTTGCAAAAAAATTAGTGACATGCAATTCCTCGCCAAGTTTATCTTGTAATATCCTAGTAAACCCTTTAGTCATTTGAGGACCAAGGTCATTTAGATTATAACCCTATGTTATTTGACAAGATAATGACATATTTCTTGAGAGCTTTTTCCCTGTTGCAAAAGGGTGAGAGACTTCAACAACAAACAACTATTGATCAGGATGCAATGGATGGTTGTCCAAGGTTTTTAATCACTCTCAACTATTGATGATCAAAATCTACTTGTCCATCCCATATAGGGAAATCCCCTTGGCATGATAAAAAATATCAAATATTTGATATTTTTTATCATGCCAAGGGGATTTCCCTATATGGAACGGACAAACAGATTTTGATCATCAACAATTGAGAGTGGTTAAAATCTTCTTGTCCATCCCATATAGGGAAATTCCTTTGGCATGATAAAAAATATCAAATATTTTAGAGACATCTCACTTTGAAAGATAGTTTATCAAAGTGTACTCAACATCTTCTATCATAGCTATAATCTCACTAGTTTTGATTCCTAAAAGATCATATGGTATCTTTCCAAGGAAACATTTCAATTAGTGGGTATAGGGCCAATAGTTCATAGCCTCTTGAGAAGTAAGAACTTAGAATGATGTCTACTGCTTCTCTCCCATAAATCAACAAAAAGAGATATTGTGAACACAAAAATGCTACAATTCCTCCACTATTTTAATTCCCAATATCTTTAGAGTATAAGCTTAGAATTGTTAGATTTTAATTACACTCTTTTCACTATTATGGAAAAGAACATAAGTAGAGGGTCCTCTAAAATTACATTTGAAAATTCTTCTATGCATGAAAATTCCTTTCAGATAACACCACAATAACAAATTGCACTAAGAAAAATAATCTTTTTTACATAGAAACTTTAACTAGGGAACACACACTTTCCTCTATAGTTGCATGTTTAGCTCAGCATAATGTATTACAATAGAACATTTTTCCTTTTGGTAAGGACCCAATCCTCTCTCTCTCTCTCTCTCTCTATATATATATATATATATATATATATATGTATATATATATATATATATATGTATATATATTAATATGTATACATATCTATATATATATATATATAGATATGTATACATATTAATATATATACATATATATATATATATACATATATATATATATATATATATATACATATACACATGTATATATACACACACATACATATTCATAGATACATACATACACACATATATACATATTATACATTCTCCTCAATAAGTAACCTTCACTCAAGAATATTATCAAGTTCTTGAAAGGCCTCATTAAACCAAAGAAATTTTAGTCATGAAGATCCTTCTAAGAAGTCACCTCTAGTTAGAATCTATGCATGATGGTAATGAGATCCTCCTTTTTATTCTTTCCAACATAGAAAAAGATATACAAAAGAGATTGCAGATGGGGGATTATGCATAGAATAAGAGGGTCGATTTCCCAAGTATCATGGTAAAAGACAAATTTAGAACCCAAATTGGAAAATCCACAAAACAACCTATTGTATAATATTTTATCCTTTTTAAGTGTATCTTGAATCAAATATACTTATCCAATTTGAGTTTGTGCCTAGGAACATCATCTCTATTGATACCTTCGATATATTTGTAAGTTGTAATTTTGTTGCAGTCTTGATCTCAGTAAAAACACCGCAACCTATACAAATTGGTCGCTAAAATGTTATCCATAGCAACCCTACTAGAACAAGTTCTACTTTGAAGAGTAAAAATTTTTGAAGCATAAGATTTTTTAATATAAAGCATCAAAATCTTAAAAAAGATAAAGAGAATATCCCACAAAATGCATATACAAATTGAAATAATTTGATCAATTTTTTTCAAACAAATCACTAACCTAGTTGAAGGAAACCATTAATAAGTCAAATTGATAAGTTTGTTTATGAAATTAAATAGTAGCCAAAAATGGGAGTTGACATAGGAAAAAAATTCTAATAAATAATTTAAAGTCATAAATATAATATAATTAGCCTACCCCCTTTCTTAATTATAAAAACCCCCTAACTAGAGTATCCCAAAATCTAAAAATAAAACTAACAGTAGCCATAAAAGTCATATATACTTGTAAGAAAGTAATAATGTAGCATGCAAAGAAGCACCATAAACAAAGCCCACATGGTTGTAGTGCTGAAGCAAAAAATAAAACAAAGATACATAAACAAATAGAGTGCCATCTCTCTTTTTCTTCTCTTTCCCCTTTAGTTTGTCCAATAGTAGATATGTTATCTTCTAGAAACATGTTATAAGAACTAGTGGTGTTCACCACCACCATAGTAGTAAGGTCCTCTTTCTCAACATGTAGCAAGTGAAGGGTCGAAGCCATAGAATGCATAACCCAAATAATGAACCTAGATAGATCATCTAAATTTTTTCTATAATCTTCTATCTCTTGTCTAGATTTTCTATGATCTTCTCCAAGGTGGTATACTCCTCCTTTTAGACCTGAATTTTGTCTCTTGGGCTCACTCGAGGGTCATTTTCCAAGCTCATCTTTTCCTTTCCCTTGGTGGTAGGGAGGGGAGGTGAAGGTGTTTCCCTTGTCCCCTACTCTTTTGACTTTCTTAGGGGTATCATTTTGAAGGTATCCAAAAAATGGGACGACATAGAGATAAATTATCTATTACTATGACTAATCATCATCCTTTTCTGATGAACATCTCTAGTCATGTCTTCTTCATCATCCTCAACTTATCTCTTCCTATTAGACTTCTTTTTAAAAAAAAATTGGTGGCTTTTTTTGTTTCCAATACCGTCAGAATCTAAACAAGTCAAGCAAGCATGGTTGAGCTTGGGATCCTTCTGCATTGACTTCTTTTTCTTGGGGGACCTCCTTCTCCCATCCTCCATTTCCACAGTAGTAATGTCCTTCTTAATTTTAATTTATTTGATGATTTTTGGTGAGGAGGGCCTACAGAATTTAGTTTCCATAATGTAAACAACCTTGGTCGAGACTTGTAGGGTGGAGGTGGAGATAGGAGGGTTAGGCAAAATAACCTGGAAATTCATAGATTGTTGAGTGAAAATAAATTTATGAAAATTATAAATTTTAAAGATAAATTCTTGGTGAAGGATGGTATAGGGTTTTCCATCCTTCAAATTTTTCCTAAGTCTAAGAATGTTGTCTTCCATCAAAACTAGAATAAGATAGGAGAATAAAATAAGGTGATAAATTCTAAAGTGGTTCAATATCATAGAATTGTAATAGTTCAAAAGCTAAATCACACCATCAAGAGTGATATAACATATAATAATGTAACATACCTCTTTCGAGGGATCTAATAGGACCACCCTCACAAATTGGCAATGGTCATGGCACAAACTCTCATCAAGATGACATAAATGGTTGAGACTGGCTTCACCTAACACCCTTATCTATTTTCTCCATTTCCTTCCTTCTAAGAAGAGACCAACTCTTTTGCAACAACCTCTTAATTAATATCAAAAGAGATCCCTTTAACAATCACCCTCCTATTATTCCAAAAATTAATGAAATTCATAAAAGACATCATTGTCATAGCCTTCAATGCACTACATGTAGGGAACCTAACCACCCTTCTTAAGGTAAGTCCAAGTAACTTACTTATATTTTTCAATGTTATTTAGATCAATATGAACAAGATTCCATCACATAACTTTGTTCTCTCTCATATCTATAGTGAAATCCTTTAAAGAAACTGACATTACCCTAGCTTCCCCGCTATGCAGTTTAAAAATGGCAAGAAAATTAGTGGAGAGAAATTTGACAATGAACTAGTTCAAATGATAGAAGAGAGAATGTTAATTCCCAAGAAAAAAATATTTATTATCACAAGCTAGTGATACAAAACACCAAGTATCATAATAAGTCCAAGTATATTGTCTTTGATACTAGTCGTATATACTTTTTCCAGTAGTAGTCATATCAATATTATTTAAAAATATTTACCTTTCTTTCTTGACAAAATATCTCCAAATATTACCTAATGTGATGCCCCATATTATGAAAAAATTCATTGAAAATAGATAGCCATTTCTAGGACCAATCATGGCATGTCTAAATTTATTATAGTTATTCCTACCCATATCCTCTTTTAAAAGAATGGTCATAATAATGATGACAAAAAAGGGACTATAATTATAATAATGAGTGATTAACCCCATAAAGGTTAATTTATTTCTTTTATCACTAGGGCTTGTATGTTAGCTAGAAGCCACCCAATATTAACTATATTACAAGTGTCAATAACTTATTGACCAATTGTTACTAGTAGATCAACAACTTGATCGCCTTCATATTAATTATTCTTAATGGACACTTCTTGAGATCTTGATATGAGGGCATCGAGATAGTTTATTATTGAGGAAACTTTCAAGATTTTTTTAAAACTTTGTATTTTGATTGACTTAATAACGAGCTAGAAGTCACCCTCAACAATCAAGTTTCAAATCTTGATCTAGCTCATAGATGTGACTCTCCTAAATAGTTATGTAGCTTACACAAATTTTCTAGTATTCCCACCATAGTTTCCAGTGTAAGCCATGCCTCCATAGTCATAGAACCATTCTGAGCCAAATGATCAAAAATGAGTTTAAACCAAGACGTGGGGGTGACTTCCATTTCACTTTTTCCTTGACCAACACTTTGGATTTTTCAAATTTGGATATAATATCAAGAAGCTCCCAATTGTTAACAAAATTATTATTACTAATAGTGGGAGAATGTGGGGGAGTCTTCCATCTCTAGAGAGGGATGTAATCCATGAGAAGATTTATTGTGATTTAATGAGTAACCGAGGAGAGAGATAAATTATCTCTAAAGATGTGGTTGTCCCTCTCCTTCCATAAGTTCCAACACACATACAAGGGTAACATCTTCCAAAAATTCTCGATAAGAGGGTGTGAATATGGAGCCTACCAATTTAGAATAAATTATTGGAGATCACCATTGAAAACCCACTGAACCTCAAAAATATTCAAGATCCCTTTCAAAACTTCACTATAATAGGTATAATGGATTAGAAGATGAGAAATAGATTAATCCTTATTATGGCACAATGTGCATTGGTTAACTCATTGGAATTCTCTTCTTTTGAGATTGTCAATCGAGAGGATGCTCCCATAAAATGTTACCCACCCAAAAAAATTATTTTAGCAAGAATGCATAGATTCCATACATGTTTCTAATATGTAAATTATGCATAAAAAAAAATATAATTATAAGAAGATTTGGCACTAAACTTGCCAAAGGCATTTAATTCCAAAAATATGGAATCCTCAATTGGAAAGGCTAGCATCTAGGTTCTTTTTATAATAACATTAATCTCTTAGATTGAATTCAAGTTTGAATATCATCGTTATGTTTCCTCTATTTTCCATTGTTTCCTACATAGTTACATAGTCATACTATTAGAAAAATGGCTAGGTAGATAAGTGAGTTTTTTCATTTATGGAAACTTATTTTTTTGCTATTTCATTGTGAAATAAGAGACATAAAAATTTCTAAGTATTGGATAGTTTGCAACAATGTAGAGATAGATTTTGTATGTATGGATGATAGTGTCTGAGTTATCTCATGCATAGTTCACGACTAATATTTTATAGTGTCATCATGACGTATGTTAATACATAGATTTGTATAACTAGTATGACAATAGTTATAGAGGAATTACTAGTATAGGTAATTAATAGAACAAAACAAGGCATGCCAGTAAAATGAATTGTATAGCTTAAGGAATTATTTTGGTAACAAAATAATTACTTAACCATGATGGGATGACATCCTATATGTGAACCCTAAATAAATTTTATAATTATCCAAGCATATGGAAGCTTCAACGCTGACTGATCAAAAGTTTTAATAATTACCAAGGTATAAGTAAAGATCATATCTTGTGCAGCTAGAAAAATTTGAACATGAGATGTGAATTATCATGAAGTATATGTGATATGAAAGATTTGTATAGTGAAAAATAGATGGTGTATGATCAAAGGAACTACGAAATACAATAGTGAGACAATATTGTATGTATATCTATTCTTTTTGAAGGAGCTTATTTGTCCATTGCATGTTAAGGTTGTGGGCTCTTCTTGCATACGTTGTAATTATTCTACCAACTCCTAACAAGGTTGAAGCATCCCATAATAGGGTTGAGGCTTTTAATAGGGCCTAGTTTTCTAACAAAGACTCAAGACACTATGTGTATTTCATAGACTCCTAATAGGATCAATATCCTTAACTAGATTCTATTGCCTAGTAGATCATTTTTTGAGTACCATCCTCACCAAGGTTTCCCTAGTTAATTATGAGATCTCCATGTTCATGGTTATATTTACTATTTAGAATTATTGGCTTAAATACATATGTATATTGTAAAGTAATTATTAATATCCAATTATGGGAAAAGAATTCCAGACTATAGATTCACAACCACCTCTCAATATTATCAATATTATCTATTTCTAACACATACACCAAGATTATTCATTCAAACATTCCTGATAGCACATACTGGGTATAACTTAGAGGGTACCACCTCCATTCCTAACCACCCATCTCACTCCCTTCTTTAGAAGTTTCTTAGTATTGACAATGTTTGTTCATATTCTTGATCTAGTCAGGAGATCATTACTAAACAAATGATGTTGGAAAGGGAAGTCTCTAAGGTATTTATCCTTCATAGTTCTACACCATCTAGAAACATTTTGAATCAACCTCCAACCAATCTTGGCCATAATGACCCTAGTAAGATAATAAATTCTTCTCAAGTCCAACCTTGTTTGGAATTTTGGTTTGTAGACCTTTTCTAAAACCATGTAGATTATCTTGAATTTCTTCTCTTCTCCCAACAATAAGAATTTGTTCTGAATTTTCTTGATAGTGTCCATAAAGTTTCAAAAAAATTCAAATACTGATAAAACAAAGATTAGTATACCTTACAGGGAGGCAAAGAGTAATAGTATCTTTCTAGCACTACTAAGTATCTTTCCTTCCCATACAACAAGATCCCTATAATTTTTCTCCACTATCAAGTTCCAAAACTAGGGAGTGGCCTCCTTAATAATGAGGGGCAGCCCAAGATTTAAGTGTTAGGAAGAGTGGCCATATGAAAATCTAGCTCTCTAATTCTCTAACCGTGTAGGTCTCTCTTACTATTGAATAAGTATACTTTACTCCTATGATAGTTAATATGCTAGCCAAAGACCTCATCATAATAGTCTAGGATCTCCTTCCAACACCTAGACTCTCTTACTAAGACTATTCCATAGAGGAAAGCATCATTCACATGTTTGTTGTATAACCTTGGCGCGGGGGGGAAGGTAGTTCTAGGATTAATGCCTTTGATCATTCCCTTTCCATTCATAGCCATAAAATTTCTCTCTAGGACCCTAGTTGCAATGATAAATAATTAGAGGGAAAGGGGGTCTCCTTGCTTGAGAACTTTGGTAGAGTTGAATAAATTCTAAGGACTACAATTAAAGAGAACAAATAATATGATAGAGTTGATAATATCCTTAATCATGAGGATAAATTTTCCCCAAATCCAAGTCTAACCTAGATCTCAAACATAAAGTCCCATCTCACCTTATCATAGGCCTTCAAAATATCTAGTTTTATTGTCATGCCCAGGTTCCTACTCTTCTTTACAAAGTACAAGAATTCATGGGATGTAATGACTACATTTAGAATTAGACATCCAATGAAAAATAAATTTTGGGAGGGGATAATGAAAAGGTCCAAAAGAGGGTTCATTTAATTAAAAATAACTTTAGAAAGAATCTTATACACCATGTTACAAAGGCTAATGGGTCAAAAATTCTCCATCTTGGTGGGTTCACAAATATTTGATATGAGAACAACGTACGTGTGATTGAGATCAGTCTGGAATCTACCTTTATTAAATAATTCTATTACCACGTGTTAGGTCATCTTTAATAATTTCCAAAATTCCTAAAACAAGGCTGCTAGAAATCTATTTGGCTCCAGATCTTTAAAATCCCCCATGGAGAAAACAACTTCCTTCACCTCCTCCATACTCACTTTCTTGACTAGATCCTAGTTCATACCATCGTCCACAACTAAAGTAATGATTATTAATAGTTCCTCACTTGTCTTCCAATTTATGGTGGGGAAAGGAAAATTGTAAGTATCCTAAAATTAATTGTTAGCCCAATTCCCTAAATCAGCTTCCTTAGTAAGCACCTTGTTATTATCATCTTTCAACTTGGAAATAGTTTTTCTCTTCTTCTGTTTAGAGGATAACTTGTGAAAGAAGGTAGTGTTCTTGTGCCCTTTAGTAATCTAATGGATGCAAGATATTTATTTCTATAAAATCTCCTCCCTCCCAACAACATCTTTCCACTTATTTCTTAACTCTCTTTCTTGCTTGAAAATTTCCTATTAGTATTTCCCATTGGCCATGGTATTTTTTATATACTCAAGCTTCTTCTCAATATCATTCTTCTACTTAAAATTTTTTACAAAGGTTGATTTACTTCAGCTTCCCACCTCTCACTTAATTTTTCCTAATTTCCTCTCTATTCTATAAATAGTTATTTCTTCCACCCTAATATTCAACCAATGTTTGACTCACTCACTAAATTGAGGGTGAGAATGACATATAATCACATATCTAAAGGGTTTTCATCCTAAATAATTGTGCAAATTCTAACTAAACAATATCATGAAATGATTTGAGATCATCCTAGGGAATGCATGAAGGAGGGAGAAAGGGAGGATATCCCAACCCACCAAGATGAGAACTTTGTCCAACCTTACCTAGATAAGGTTATTGCCCATCCTATTGTTCGAATAAGATTAGAGAGAGCCATGAAGGTCAATATCTAGAAGGTCATTATCTTGTAGGAAATCCACCAAATCATACATGCTCTCAGAGTGGTCCTCTAATCCTCCCAACTTGTCAAATAGATAAAGGAGCATATTGAAGTTACCACAATAGATAATATTAATAAACTAAAGAGATCCTATAGACCTAATGGATTTCTCCCAAATGTGAAACCTTCTATCCTTTTCATTTGAGGCACAACATTTTTAAATAGGACCCATCTATAAATTTTATTATCTAAATTCATATCCAAGAAATGGGTATTTGAAAATAATTCCATGCTAATCACCTTCTTAGGGTCCCACATTCTAGAAATATAACCAGAAGAACTTGTAACTTTTATATTAGAAAAATCTACTCCCAGCCAAATATATGCCCCAAAAATTTAAAATTTTTTAATCATCATCTTGACTTGTTGAATAAGAATGATATGTGTCTTATGCTCACCAAACATTTTCTTTATAAAAAACTATTTCTCATGGCTATTAAGAGCCGTCACATTCTAGGAAATAATCTTCATCTCCTATGTTTTTTAGTATCCTCAAACGTTATTTTTGTACCTTGGGCTATATCACTCACTGTCGCTTTAGTGCTGATAATCTTCCTAGGTGATTTCCACATTTTAGAATCTGAATCAATATCCACTTTTACTTTTCCATGAGTCTTTCTCTTTACCATTTTCCATCCCTTAGTAAGACCTCCCATAGTGGAGATGGGGGTCAAGATGCATTCTAGAGTCAACATAGTTGAGGTAATTAATTCCTCAATGATCAAAAGAGAAATGTTTAGGGAGATTATTAGTAAAGTATTATCTACACATAGCTTTCGATCCACCACTCATCCATAGAGAACATTCACCATGCATGTAGTCTCATTAATAACTTATCCCTCCTAGCATTAATGGGGTTTGCAACCTAGGAATATTTTCTTTCCTCTTCAATAGAAGGAAATACTCACATCTCCTTCATCCTTATAGAGTAACTTACAAAAGGGAGACTTCAACAATGTCATCATTGACGAATTCATCAGTGAGATCAACTCTCCCACCTTATGAATCTCACCCTCCTATAGGTTCTCCTTAGGCTTCTCATATCCTTATTTTTGAATTATATAGATAGTAGCCAAGAGAGATGTCGGGCTAACTCCAGAGTACAAAAAGGTTGAAAGATCAGCTTGAGGTTACCTCCCTATGATTGAACCAATACCAATTTTATACTTTAAAAAACTAACATAATCCATACTAGCCCTAAGAACATTAGTCCTACTATGATCAACTAGATAAATTGGAAAAGTATTCTAATAGTAAAACAAAATACTACTACTATCAGTCTAACAATTTTAAACTTATACAAATAACAAAAATCTCTATAGGGCAACAAATTTAGATTACATGATATCATTTAAGAAAAAATAAAAAATAACCAATTGAGCTAACTTCCCTCCTTCTTATCTAGTTCCTCAACATCCTTCAGCTTAGGTCCATTCCTATCCATAGTCACTCCCTCCTCCTTTTCAAGTTTTTCTAGGAGGTTCTTCATCTAGTTGTCCGCAATGAAGCCATATACGGAGTAGGAAGTCTTGCTCTCCTTGCCCGGGTCCTTCACATTCTTGTTCACCAATAGAAAGTAAAGGTTGGTTACCATAGAATGTATCACTTTAGTGGATAACTCAGCAAATGTTTCATATCTTTGGCAGATGCCAATATGATTATCTAACGAATCCTTCATTGGTTGTTCTAGCATATCAAGCTAACCCTTGCAATGATTCTGTGCATGCCTATAATTTCCTTTTTTAAATACTGCTTTAGGAGTATCCTTCATGGGGCAATAAATCTCCTCACCACCACTTCTAGTCAAGGAAGGGTTAGCCTCTAGGGTATCAAAAATATGGGAGGGGCTAGGAGGATTGGAGCCAAAGTTCTTGCCAATGTCTTACTACAATTTCTTCCTCTGAGGGAGTTTAATGTCAATTTTAGTAGACTATGAACTGAGGACCTATTTGGGAGGGGAATGAAACTTCTCTAATTGGAGATTTTTTTGGATCTATGAGCTCTCTACTTGCTCTTCCTAGTATCTATGTTGGAGTCTATGAGACTAATTTTGACCTTAGGATTACAAGATTTCTTTATTTTTTTATGGCTATGCCTAGGGCTAGGGTAAAGAGAGACTTGGGGGGTAGTAGTAGCTATAGGGTTAACTAGGATTGTAAGGTTTTTGGAAAGGTGATGGGTTTACAAATTATTCATGAAACAATAGTGGATGAGGTAAAATGATTTTCCCTCCTCCTTCTTTCTCCTTGCCTTGAAAATACTATCTTTCAAAGAATTCAGCAAAAGGAACAAAAAAGAGATTTGATAGAGATTTCTAAAATAATTGAGGATGGAGAAAAGGTAAAAATAAAATACCTAAAATTGATACTCCACAATAATGTATCTGATAATATCATAGAATATGATGTCCTAGGGATTAGGGAGGTGTTCTTGGGAAAACTCACCTCACATATGAACTAGTTCCTAATTAAATTTGAAAAAATTATGTAGGCTAGTTTCATCATTCATGTTAGCCTATTTGTACTAGTTCTTTCCACCCATGGGAGACCCACCAACTCTAGCAATAAGATCCTCAATGATTTCAAAACTCATCTCATTGATGACCACCCTTCTTTCATAGGGTAACAGACTACCCTCCCATAGATATACAATCACCACTTCACTCTTGTGAATGTACTCCTCGACTCCCACAAGTTCAATATGATCATTGGTTCCCATATCACCACCTAACTCAACCAATAATTCTTCATATTTTTCCACCAATTATTTTAAATTTTGTAACATCGTCGTGTTGCAGGTAAGACAGTTTTCAGAAGTTAAATAAAATATACTCAAGATGCAAATGTAGAGGCAATAGAAAGCCATCATCACACCAAAAGGTAACCCAAAGCCAAAAAAATTCTTTCTATGGAACATGTTAATCATCCCTTTCTTTCTATAATCACTCGATGCTAGCTTTAAATGTAGTGGGGTATGAGCGAGGTGTCATTATATTTTCTAGTCATATTTATGAATTTAAGAAAATATATTACCTTATCCTTTTGTAGAAATAAATAACATTTACAAAAAGGAGATCATAAAAGTGTATCCACATATAATCTTTCTAGACATAAACTTTATGAGACCATTTACTTTTCCACCCATGCAAAACTTGAAGACATGCCAATTGGTGTGATGATTCATATAGCAATGTTAGAAGTACATTCATGTTCCATCAACACTTTAGTTGATGATGAAATTAGGAAGATGTCCTTCCATTCAGTTAGCCATGTGACACTATGTTTGAATTTACCCAACTGATCTACCACTCCATCACCTTCATGGTAAATATGATCCATTTGTATTTCCTAGTATTCCTCCATCAACTTACAAATTTCCTCAATTATCACCTTGATTGCACAACTACTCTAATTATTTGGGCTTTACCAACTTTGATAATTAATATCATGTCTCCTTCAACCATCATCCTATTAATTCCACATATCCTCATAAGTCTCAATCCCCATAGAAGAGCCAAGGTTTTAGCTTCATTATTTGAGCCACCTCTAAAATTTCCAAAATAAGATATAACCATTTTCTTTGTAGAATTGTGTAAAACACCACCAAAAATAGAACTTCCCATCATGTCCAAGCCATAACTATCAAGTTTAAACCATGTATTAGGGGGAAGGTTCCACACCATATTCTTCCTAGACAAGGATTTAGAGTTATCAAACTATGCCACCATTTGGCCCACTCCCCAGGTAGAAGCCCACTACATATTAGGTCTACCTAGAGGGTTTGTGTAGGGGTGGTGGTGGTGGGGAAGGTTTCCAGTTTTAGATTCCACTTCTTTCATTTAGGATTTTGATAACCTGCTAAGCCATCCTTGAACTAGCAATAGCTTTATCCCTAAATATTTAATTATTTTGTTCCTTCCACATTTCCTATGAAACATGAGGAGCTATTAACCATAGGTTATTTAGGAATGGGTGGGAAGACAGGCCATTCCAATGAACAAATTATTTCAGACCTTCATTAGCACACCCTTAGATTCCCCATAAGACAAGTACCTATCTGAACACCTCTGAGGCAAAAGGGAAGTGGATAAGAAGGTGTGGTATAGATTCTATATCCTGAAGAAAAAGGACATAACAATTTGCAAGCTAACATCCTTTCATTTTGAGATTATCCATAGTAAGGATAGACCCATGTAAAGTTGTCCACCAAAGAAAATTTATCTTTTGAAAGTTCCATGGGTGCTAGATCTTTCTCCAATCTCCCTATGCCACCCCACCCCCAAGGCAACAAAGATAAGACAACTTCATCATTAATTCACCTGAGGGAGTAAGATTATGAACCATGGAGTCCTCAACTGAATAAAGAGGGATCCTATAACTATTTAGTAGGTTTTGAAGTTCCACAACAAGAACCACCCCGTAGGTGCCTTGTGCTGGATTCCAATCCATTGGCGATCTGGAGTGCTATAGTTTTGGGTCATGGATCTATAAGCTCTTGTGCATATCTCATGCAATGAGAGGAATTTAGTGTGCTTGAGTGGGTAATATTAGAGCCATTGATCTTCCTATAAATCAATGGTGTCACCACTCATGACATTCCAAATGGCATGTCATATTTAGAATTTTTTGGGTGTGCATCATATTATTCCAAAATTTAGAGCCCTAGGGGAGAGTTTAGGTCCATAGGGCATGATGAAAAAATTATCCTCTAAGGTACTTGGCCCTCACAGTGTTACAACAATTACCCACCAAATCTATCAACCATTAGCCAACTTTGGTTAAAACGGCATGATTCATAAGTCAAATCCTTCTCATATTCAAACCTTTGAGGTCCTTAGGATGATAGAATTTTTCCCAGCTAACCAAACTCATCCTTGTTCATTCTTCAGTGCTAGACCACAAGAAGTTTCACTATATTTTTTCAAGGATATGTTTGAATCTGTGAGGGATTTTAAAAATGGAAAGGAAGGAAATCAAGATTCACTTTAGAGAAGTACAGAGAAGTTAGAGTTTCTCAACACTTCTTAGAATTTTGCCTTTCCATACCACCAATTTTCTCTAGAAGAATTCAACAAGACCATTTCAAAACTGAGTTGAAACATCTTTAATCAACAGATAAGTTTTAGTGAGAAATGCCTCATGGAAATTTAGAATTTGAGTAACCTTACCTCTTAGGCTAGCAACAATGTTGAAGAAATACACTTTTCTTTTTCTTATAATTTATGCATTGTCCAAAGACCTCTGCATACTAATTTAGGACAACTTTCCACTCCCTAGCTTCATGAATGTAGGAGATACCAAATAAGCTGTCATCCACAAATTTTTGGATAGTTTTAGGAGGACACAATGATGTGGGTGTAACACCTCTTAACCTACCAGCATTGTTCATGGAAATGAATATTTTACCAAGGAGCTCTACCAAAATAATGAAAAGATATGGGGATAGAGGGTCACCTTGGTGTAGCCCTTCAGACAAAGAAAAAAATCATCTAGGAGTCACATTAATAAGCATTGAAAAGGTGATAGTATTACCACATTTTTAATAATTTTGATAACATTTTCATTAAAACAAATTTTAGAGAGAATAAAAATCATAAATTCCCTCCTAACCTTATCATAAGCTGTAGAAATATCTAGTTTAAGATCCATACTTGGGTTCTTGATCCTATTCATCGAGTGGATAACCTCATGTGTAGTTATGACTGCATCCAAAGTCTGCCTCCTAGGGACAAAACCACTCCAGTAGGGACCAATGAACTTATCAAGGAGGGGCTTGATTCACTTTACAATAATCTTGTCAAGGACATGTTGCACAAACTAATAGGTCAAAATTCTTCTAGATGACTAGGGTTGTGAGTCTTAGGGACAAGAACAATGAAGGTTTGGTTGAGTCCCTTTAATAAATTTCCTATTTTGACAATGTCTATAGTGGCATGGATCAAATCATAACTGACAATATCCCATAATTCCTAAAAAAAATGATGGAGGGAAAACCATTAGGACCAAGGGTTTTGTAATGATTCATGCTAAACATGGATTTTCTAAATTCCTCCTCCTTGACCTTAGCAGTCATGTCCTCATTCATCTAGTTATTTAAAACCAAATAAAAATAACTCAAAATATTATTTTACATGTTACTATTAACTTGCATAGCAAGGGGGTTATAGAGCTCCTTGAAATAGAGATTAAAATTACCTTTTATCTCCTCCATATCATTAATCTCCTTACCACTATCATCCACCAATATGTTTATGGCGTTACATTTTTTCCTTCTTGATGTTGATCTATGGTAAAAAGCCATATTTTAGTCACCCTCCTCCAACCACTAAGCTCTTATTCTCTATTTCTAGAAAGCTTCCTCCTAATTTAAGAGTGTCTTCCATAAGTTCTGACACTCCCTCTTCTCCTGTTGTTGTTCAACATTAGTATTTCCTTCAATAATTTATTTTTGGAGGGAGTCCAACTTCTTCATAGTAGATTTCTTCTCTTTGGAAATGTTCCCATATGAGGATTTTCTCCATCCCCACACATATTTTATAACTCATTCAAAACTTTTAGTGACACAAAACATAGCCATTCCCTAAACTATATCCTTTGACCATCACAAAATATAATCTCTAAACTTAGAGTGTGAGTGCCACATGATATCATACCTAAAAGGCTTCTATCTGGTAGTTTAATTCTCCAACCAAGAAAACACTAGCATAGAGTGATCCAAAATGGTCCTTAGCTTTGCCTTTAAGAAAGAATATTCTAACTAGAAGAAATAAGAGCCCTATCAAGTCTATCCTAAATCAAAATTTTTCCTAATCTATTATTTGACCAAGTGAATGCAAGGCCTTGAAGATCAATATCAATCAAGTCATTCCTTTCAAGAAACCCCTCCAAATATTGCATTCTATCATAATAGTCTTCCAAACTCCCTTGTTTCTTTGATAGATATAGAGGGGTTTTGAAATCCCCCATGCACACAATTCTTTCTTGTCTCATAGTCTTAGCCACTTTAGTAGCATCATCTCAAACAACTAGTCTACCATTCCTAGTGTTGGGGACATAGAAATTGAAAATATTCCAATAAACAACTTGGGAGGCAAAACTCATGAACACAAAATTGAGATTAATAGAGGTGGCCATTCCCACCACCTTATCTAGGTTATACATCATAGTATTTCCAATAGAGGTGTCATTAGCCTCACTATAAGAAAATTTAACCCCAAGGCAAATGTAAGTAGCAACTCTAGAGAGAACCTACTTACTCATTTTAACTTCCTGCAAAAGAATCAAGTCAGAATTAATCTCTATGATCATTTTTTTTATTTCATATTGTTCCCTAGGGCTATTTAGCTCTCTCACATTCCAACATACGAGGTTCATAATTTATGATATTAAGTTTCCTTCAAGATTTTGTGTTTCCCCTATGCTATATCCTTCTATTTTTCCTTTTGATAAATTTTCCTAGTCAAAAGTCTCCCAATCCTTGTGGATGATCCTACATCTACCTTATATACTCCTCCAAGCTTGCACTTTAGGACCATCCATTTAGCATTATTGTTGCAAAGGTCAAGATTTTGTAGCTCAAATGTGGGGAAAAGCATTTCCACAATACCTGGAATTGATACCTCTAGGGTGACATCAATGGGAGGTGATTCATTCCTTAAGAGAAGGGATGAGTAACATGGAATAGCTCCACTACTAGCATCCATCACTTTATTCATTTGTCCTTCCCTAGGTTGAAAAAATTCTAGAGCGAGTGTGTCAAAAATCTCTCTGCTTTCATGGTCAACTAGATCATCCATAATAGTTTGGACTTCTCCACCATGTTGAATGATGTCCACCTTCATAGGGGCTCTTAACTTCAAATTTCTTTTTCATTGGGGTTTCAACCAGGTCCTAAGAGGCCTCCTCACATGTTTCCTTCATGCTGATCCATTTTTTATTCATTGGGATTTTTGCCTTTTCATCCATCTCAATAATTTTTAAGCTTTCAACTACCACCTCTCCCCGTGAGGACATTTTTGTTTTAGTTTCTTAGGTAAATAAAAAGGATTTAGTATTGCTTTGGTGAATTACTAATACTCCATCCCCATTTTCTCCTTTGCATCACCTTTTTTCTCAAAATGAGAAGAAGTATATGACCATACCCTAGAAGAGCCCCCTTATCATTTGATCCCACTTGGGAGGGTTTTTTTTGCCATATTAATACATGATCTAGAAAACTCAAGTTAAGATTTTATCAAGTTAATGCTATCTATCCTTATGAAATGACTAAACAAGTCACCAAGCCATCTAAAAATATTCTTATCCCAAAAATCAAGTGAGAGACCATGAAGTCTTACCCAAACTCATGCCATTTAGATCAAATCCATTTCCAGATCAAAGCTAGGTTTCTATTTAGCTAGGGTAAGATTATTCTTGCCTAGCCTCTAAGATCCTTCCAATATGGAGAACCTATCCTTGTTAGATGCAAAACATAAAAGAAAAAAGCCATTTGGCATCATCAAGATGTTGATAGAGCCCTTAAGTCTCCATTTTGAAAGGAACCAATTTATAACCATCTCAAAGGATGCTTAAAAGCTAAAAAATGTCACACTAAAGCTTGAAAAAATTGTAGGGAAAGAGATCTTAGGACCATCCTTTCCATGACATATCCTACTTGCCAAGAAATAAAATCACTATGACCAAGGAGTGCATTTTTCCACCTTGGTTTAGAAATCTCCACCATCCCTGAGTCAACACTCTTTTGAATCTCCTTGGGAGAAAATATGCCAAGTAATAACAAATCATCAAGTGGGAAGGGGGTTCTAAAGGATGATACTTGAGCCCCAAAGTGTGGAGGGTTTACAACTATAGAAAATTGAGCAAAAATGACAAGGCATAGATACAAACATACTTGTACTAAGTCTTAAGAGAGGGGACCCTCAATAGAAGCACACTATGGATGAGAGTTGCAGAGCTCATTTGACAATAAATTTCATGAGTTGATGGATAAAGTTTTTACAATATATATCCAAAATTCTTTTCCAAAAATATTTTGTTTGAGAACCCACAACCAAAGGAATGTAAATTTAGATGAGGGAAGAAGAGATAAATAAAATATATAAATTCAAGTAATCATAGTCTTCAAAATATAAGGATAATTATAACTAAAAATAGAAGACTTAGCTTGATTGATTCATTGGTATAAAACATTGTAGTAAACATCAAAATATATATTATGAAATTCCTTGCCTCATTGAAATCAATAATGTCCATTGAGGTGTTATATTGTTTAACATATTTATATGTAAATTAACCAATGATGCACAACGAGGGAGCTGGAGTCTTAGTGGGAATTGGAGAGATCAAAAATTTGAATTCAGCTTTAGGTAGTACTATTCAAGATGGAGTAGAGAAGTGCTCAGGTGCCTGCCAGGAAAAGGATGACCAGTAGAATATTGTTCCATCAAATACTATGATACATAAAATACTTCCATTCTAATACATCTAAGTTAATAAGAACTTAGATGTTTTGTAATGGAAGTATTTTATCTATCATAGTAGTTATAGTTAAAATGTTAAAGATAGTCGTCTCAAAAAGATAGCCTTTTAATTTTTTACTCATGGAATGAAAATGCATATGTTGAATCATGCTCATTTGAATCATGAAGTAATGCAAGTAAGTATCTTTAAAAGATGATTGTTCATATAAAGAATTTCATTATCTATCATTGGTTCAATAAGAAATTTCACTTCAAGTACCATTAGGAAGGATTGATCTATTATTTTCATATTGGTCTTGTCTCATTAATTTCATATTGATCTTGTTTCAAATATATTTCTTGTGTTTAAATTATTCTTTAAGTGATTTTAAATAGGTTCATAATGCTAGACATATACATTGGAATATTATAAATAACATCAAACTACTACCAAGCCAAGATTCTTAACATCATAGTTGAATAGAGAAGATAGATCAAATAGATAATAAAGCATAAAATTCTAAAGAAAATAGGCATGTACATGCATTGAGTTCCAATGTTAACTGAATTCTAGTGTTAACTAAGTGTTCCTTCGTGTGCTGAGTAAACTGAACAAAACTTAAAAATATTCATTCATAATAAAAAATGAACTTATTTTATCTCCAAAGTAAAAAAATCCATCTCCTAAACTTTCTGATGGTATATAATACTAATAGCCTTCAAGGTCATTTGCAAAAGTTACACTTGTGAAAAATGTCCTTTGTTTGTAAAAATATCCCATTGCTCTAGGTAAAAGTCTTTTTTGTTGAATATAAATATAAAAATAAAGAGCATACCTCATTATTTTACTCATTTATATATAACATGTAGGAAATTTTTCATTTTGTAGTCCTCATATAAATACTTCATTTTATTTCATTTTTATCCCCTTCTTAATAATTTTTTCTTGGTTGTGCACTAGCATTAGAAGGAGAATAATAGTTTTTAATTATATATTGGTGTAACCCATCTTCAATGAGTGCACTATTCCTATTAAGAGATATTTAATCACCTTTTTAAAACTTTGGAAATTTCCCTCCAAATCTCATACTTCATCAATCCATGGTCAACCACCTATAAGCCATACATAATAGGATTTAGTTGGCTCCCTAGTCCATGTCACTACCTAATTAACATCATGCCTCTATTATAAAATATGTTGCATCTCTTGATCATGGGTTCACCATAGCTATTTGATTGATTCTGCCATTAATGATATCTCTCCCTACTTCCTAGACATGTGCCACTCAATCATAAAGCTGCTATGACAAAATCAACATGCATCTTCCCATCATAATTTCATGAAAACAATTGGATCCTTCTTGAATTGAAAAGATTTTACTTTTGCATTAAAAATAAAATCAAATACTTGTTAGTAGGTTGCTAACCCACAATGACTAAATCAATAGGAAGCTATTCATTGTGCATTAATGACCATGATCAAGATCTTATCTTGTCTTATCTACAAAATATGAATCTTTGGGGACACATATTACTCAATTGTGAATTCACTAATATAATTATACTTACATCTTCCCCTCATAGGTTTGTGACAACTGTTTGATCCACCTTGATCTTTAATCTCATTCTCTATGTGCAAGACCTTATGTGCATTTCCCTCCAAGTTTTTGTCAACCTATATTTGAATATTCTCACAATGTCACATGGAACTCTACAATTTTTTCTTGTCCTTGTCACTACTCTAGCACTATATACACCATCTATATGCTTATTTGACAAGACATGTCACCTCTCTATCACATGATTCTAAATATGCCTGTGGCATTCTATCATTGGTCCTTAGAGCCATCTCAACCTACCATCTCATACTATCCATCTAGGCACCCTTAAACATGTCACATCTTGTTTTGAGTCCATAAAGAATAAATCATGATATAAATTTTAGTTGTGGGTTCATGAAATTTGTTGGATCTTCATGACTAGACTACACCTAATTCAAACATCAAATTGGCAAACAAATGCGTGTCATTTTGTCACAAATCTATGAAGAATAAACATCTTTCACCTTTTCTTTATGGGTTTCTGAAAATTATTGGATTATATCCATCTTTAATTAGATATTTTTTTCTCATTGTAACTCACTAGCGACACATGGCATTCAAATGATAATATGAAATGAACAACCACACTATAGCTTCTAATTGTGGCTAAAGTGGCAATAGGGTCCTCCAATCCTAGGATTTGTACACTAGTTGAAATGATCCTTGATTCACACTTAAACCTAGAGTAGAAATCTTAGATTTCCTTTGAAAACACCCATTGTATAGTTCTTTCCGTATGTAGATAGGTATGTAGAGTGCTGCCCTTTCAAGATATACCATTTTAAGTGATGATAATGGTCAATTTAATTTTTTGGCTTCAATTTATTGCTAAGGTCTATGAAAACTATTAGACATTTTCCTTCATTGCATAAATAATTGAAAAGAGGTTGTTCTTGAAGACATGCCTTAACATTATCTTCAAAGGAATATTCTTTTAGGTCTGAGTATATTTCTCACTATGGGGTCACTTTATAGTTTTGCAGAGTTATGCTAAAATTGCTTCTCCTCCGATCAAAAAAGAAGCAAGAGAGGGGGAATTGTGAACTCTCATCTAGGGGTGGGTCCTATGAATTTTCTTATTAATTTGATGCATAAGCCAAACCATATTTCTTGTGTGCACCCAATTCAAGCACTTTCTACATAGAGAAAGTGTAGGAGGAAGACCGATGAAATCCAAAAAAACCCACACCAAGGGTAAGCCTACCAAGAAGAAATTTGGGTCAAAAAATGACATCAAAATAAACTCATATTTGAAACTCAAACTTTGTAATTTGAACATCAGTAGGGGAAATACACTCAAAATCTCTTATAAGGTGTATTTTGAAAAGAAAAAATCAATAAGGCACTCTAAAGTCCCTTGAAATTTTTGAGTCCCGATAGGATGTTTTAAAATTATTTTTTGGATGTAATAAGATTACATGAGCTCACTCTCCATTTACATTTCTCCATCAATTTCTACATACCCTTATTCCTTCATATCATTGTTTTCTTCTTTAATTAAATACACATATGGGAAAAAAAAAATGTCATTTTTATCGTTTCCACCAACACTACAATGCCTTTAGATAATGTTTATTTTTACACTTATTTATACTCAATCTAGCATTTAGACACTAGCAATCAAAATAATTTTTGGCCATCTTTTTTGTTAGCCTGCATCTCTTAAGATACTTATATTACCCATGAGATAAATTTAGTTATAGCTTAACATTATTTTTGATATATTAAATAACTACCAACAAAAAGTGGGGCTGACCCCAAGTTACAATAGGTTGGGGACTAGCTAGTAGTCATTCAAGAGTAGTTCCTCCTATTCTTTTTCTAAACATTAAAAAAAAAAATTCATCTGAAAAAAGATCACAATCCTTCTTACTAACGGTCTTAACAAAAGTAAGCATAGTATTTAATTGACTAAACCAAAAAAACATCATACCATCTCATACTATGGGTGTTGTTATGCTGCCAAAAATGTTTCAGATTATATATATTAGCCCCACTTACATAAAATACAAAAACATACCAAAAACTTTAAAATTAAAGCACAGGGGCTAGCTCCCCTCTTTGTCTCATGAGTCATTCTTAACAACCCTATCTTCTTCCTACTTCATAGGTTTTTCCAATGATTTTTAAACCAATCGTCCACCAAAAAGTTGTAGAGATAACAATTGGATTTACTTTCTTTTCCCATGTCCTTCTTTTCATTATTGACATCTAGAAGAAACATAGGTGTGGCTTCCCATTGCTTCACCTTGGTGGTGTACTTGGCAAGGGTCTCAAATTTAGGGAGTTCTCTAGCCTATCCATCTTGTTTTTACTTTGATCTTTCTCATGGGGAGGGGCCCTTGCCTTCCCCCACCCTCTCTATAGTCATCATAGGTGAAGCAATATCACCACCCAAGCTCCTATCTAGGGAAGGGTTACCTTCAAGGGTATCATAAATATGGGATGGGATAGGGTTATATCTACTTTTGGTGCTAGGATGCATCATTTTCCTTTTCCTCTTCCTGGTAGGTTTGGTCTTCATCTCCATGGAGTCAGAGCTCACATCCATTTTGGGTGGGGTTCTAAATGTTTCCAATTTGAGACTCTTTATTGAACTCCTAGAGACTTTGTTGCTTCTACCAGTATCCATATATAAGTCAATAACACTAACATCTTTCCCTGTACCAAGGGAAATTTTGGACATTTTTTGGCCAACCTAGGGCTCAGGTTGTTGGAAACCTTAGAAGTAGAAATGAAAAGGGGTTAACAATAAGTGGTGGGTTGAGGGCTTGGTGAAATTTTTAGAGCTTGAACATAAAGGCTTGGTGAAGAATGTAAAAAGATGTCCCTTCTTCCCTCTTCATTTGGATGTTAAAAATAATATCTTCCATAAAATATAGAATGAGATGTAGGAAGGAGATCAAATCATTTTTTTTGAAATGGTTTAAAATGGGAAAGTGGTAATAGTAAACCACCTAGAAGCAATCTTTGAGTGTTATGTATCACATGAGAACATAGGAAACAAAATCCCAAGGCTCATGAAGATAATCTTTGGAAATTCCACCATGAATGTGCACCAGTTCCTCCTTAGAGAAAAATAATTTTTTATCTTACCTTGTCCTAAACTAAAGGTTGCTTACACCAACTCTTGCCTTCAAGAGATAGGCCATCCAAATGCTTAATGAATTCCTTGGTGATTTAAAAATAAATCCCATTAACCTTCACCTTCCTTTTAGCCCAAGAGTCCACAAATTACATGGACAAATTTTCATCAAACCCTTCAATACACTCCATGAAGGGAAAAAGCCTCCTTCCCACAAATAAACCCACACTACTTCAATGTCACTAATGTAGTCCTTAATCTTGTTCAACTCAATGTGGTTAGAGTTGGCACCCATGGCTCCTTCCCAAGCTTAATCACATAACCCTCAATATCCACTGACACACCTTTGTTGTAGGTAGGAACTTAAATAAGGGAATTTGTTTACTCTTTATCATTGTAAGTGACCTCATTGTCATAATCAATCACTATATAAGGATCACAAGGCGTGATAATTTCCAAATGCAACCCTCTTTTTGCATGTATGAAGGGTAACTTTCCCATTGTGCCCAAGGAATGCCAATTGTACCACCATCCCATTTTATGTTGCACTAAAAATTTGAAATTATGATATTTTAGTACATTTTTCCTTCGTGGATACTTTCCTCTAACAAGATCCTTGCAGATCATCTTTTCACCTATATCATAAATGTTTTTGGTGGGCATGCCATAAAGGATTATAATATTAAAACCCTGCCTTTCATTAATATCATTATAATATTTCACCCATAGTGAATCTTGCCCTCCTAGTCTAATGAAGACTTGCCACCTGTTAGAACCCTTCATACCTCATTGATTTTTTTTTCTTTCACTATCCACATGGAGTTGGCTGGATAGTGGGATTTGGCTAACATCATCCCATTTTTACATTCCATTATAACCATGTCCTATCTTTTCAATGTGATTTTCTATGTTATTGCCTTCCTGATAGACATGGTCCACTGTGGCCTCCAAAAGTCCACTCATCAAGGTGTGTATTTCTTTGATAACTGATTAAGTCTTCCAATTTCTATTTCAGTCACCTTTCACAAGTTTAATAATTAACATACAATATCCTTCAATACATAACATTTCAATTCACCTCTCATCTACCATCCTTATGCCCCACAAAATGGCCAAGGCTTCTTGTTCATTATTTGATCCCCTTACATAGATTTATGCATAGATGACAATAAGAAAATTCCTATTTCATCATAGATAACCCTAGTAGCCACACTCCTTTCCTTAATGATAGAGCCAAAATAGTTTACCTTCATCCATGAAGCAAATAGAGGTTGTCACACCATGTTGTATCTAGCATTAATTTCAGATTTGTCAAAATTTTCCACCTTTCGGTTAATATCCCATGAGTTGGCCTATTTAGTATCATATTTTCTCAGGGGCTTTGGTGGAGGTTTCTAATGCCAAATATCACTACATTCCTTCAAAAGAATCATCAGCTAGATCATAGCCACCAATAAGGGGTTTACTTGTCCCAAAAAATGTGGTTATTCCATTCCTTCCAAATTTTCCAACACACAAAAGGGGGGTGATCTTCTAGATAGATTATAAAAATGGGAGGTAGAATGGGCCTTTCCAATTGATAAACTGGTGTAATTCTTTGTAAAAGCACCATAGAACCTCCCATTTAAAAAGAATCTCACTACAAATCACCTTTGCATAGGAGCAATGGATGGGTAGGTTCAGGATGGATTATTCAACATTATTTTAAAGAACACAACAATTTTCTAGCTAGAAGCCTTTTTTCAGATATTATTAATGGTGAGGATACTCCTATTCAAAGTTGTCCACTCGAAAAGGTTGATTTTAGGTAGGATCCACTGATGCCAAACATGCTTCCAATCCTTCGGTGCATCACTTCCCTTGATACAACAAGTGTAAGATGATTTAATAGTGAATTCTCCTAAGGGGCCAAGCTCCAAACTAAGAAATCTTGCATGTGGTCTATGGGGATACAAAATTTTTCAATGGTTTCCTATAGTTCTTTGAGTTATGTTGTCTCCATAGGATTGTCACAAATGTGTAATCTCTTCCATTAAATATTGAGGGTGATATAGTTCTGCGCTAGACCTCTAGAGTGGCTGAAGTAATACTCCCTAAAAGGATAGAATATGGAGTAAGGAGGCCTTCATCAACCTAGTGGTTCTGCCAAAATTCAATGGTGGCTCTATCCCCTAACTCCCATTTTATGTCATTCTTCATAAAAAAAATTAGTGTGTAAGATGTTATTCCAAATTATGGACCTCAAGGGAAGACTACTACTATACAAATGATAGTAGAATGAGTCTCCCCTTAAACATTTAACATGAATAATAGTGCACCAATTACTCAAGGTGTTCACTAGTTTAGATCCCACCTTAGATAATAGGAATCTTTATAAATTACCAATCATTCTAATGTTCAAACTGACCAAGGGCTTGAGCTTGTAGACTTTATCCCTACTAATTGTATGTCTAAAATGTGAGCACACTTCTATGAGTCATTATATCCAAGATTGATCAATAATGAGGTCTCGAATGGCAACTCATAGCTCTTTATCGATGGAGTGCAAGAGTTTGTGATAGAGGCCCTTAGTTTCACCTAGTTTGTGCCCATGCAAGTACACCATAAAATGAGAGATTCAAAGATAAAAATATAAATGCAAATGAATATGAAAACTAATCTAAATGATGACAATGTAAGGCAATGCAAGAAAGGAAATAACCATGCAATATTAATCAATGAAAAAAAATATGGATGTAAGCTAATATAAAAATGCAAGGATGGATCATGATGATGGAAGCCATGGATGCATGAGAGAAAAAGACAAGAACATAGAAGTTCTCCATGCAAAAAAGCTTTAATTCTCAAACTCCTCTAAAAATTGCTCTCCAAACTTGGAGCATAACAATAGCATAATTGTGGATGTCAAAAATTTGTAGAGGGCTCTCCCTTATAAAGAAGAATAGATGATTAAGATTAAGAGGCAATAGGATTTAATCAATGGTGGAGAAAGAATGATCCATGTGATAAAAAATTCCACCAATGAGAAAAGAGGAGGAAAATTAAATGCAATCCCACTTAGAAATATGTGCACTTAACTATAGAGAAAATTAATTAAAAAAGATTTATCTAATTTCAATTTAATTTATTTTGTTTCTCAACTGGAATTGTATTTAATTAAAAGGGAGCAAGTTCTTTTAATTAAATAGGAAATATTTAATTAAATTTAAAGAGGGGTTTTCTCTTAATTAATTAAATGAGGATGAATTATTTAATTAAAAGGGAGGTTGTCTATTAATTAAATAAGACTTCGGATAATATGATAAAAACCTTAGGAAATATTGAAATAATTAAGTTAATTGCAATTGATTAAAAAAAATGATTTGAATTGATTTAATAAATTATTGCAAACCATTGATTTAGGAAATTTGATAAATTGAATAATGGGGGCCCATAGTCTAGGTGACTATTTTAAGATGCATACATTTTCCCCTCATTGACTAATGTGTGATCAATTTGGCAACACATTTAGTCAAAGAAAGAAATTAAAGTGTGAGATTGATTTGCGATCACAAAACAACCTAGATGTTTGGTTGATTCAGGAACACATCTAGACAAACAATACAAATAAGTTGTGACTTTAAAAAGTCAAGGATAAAATTGATAAAATTGAATCAATGATATAAGTTGATAGGCACTTCCTCCTCATGATAGAAACTAAAATGAGATAGAGGAGAAATAGAAAATTGATAAATTTGATCAAATCAAATAAATGATAAAGTTCGTGATGTAAGATGAAAGATATAAGAATTAGAGAATCAAGGTAGATCATCAAACATGAAATATTATTCCCCGAAGGTGAATTAGAAGAAAAGAAGTGGGGAAAAAGAAAGTGGAAGATAGAAGTGTGGAAGATGTGGAAAGAAATAGAATATATATATATATATATATATATATATATATATATATATATATATATATATATATATATATATATATATATATATATATATATATATATATATATATATATATATATATATATATATATATATATAATGCCCCAAAATCAATCAACTATTTAAGATGGAAATTTTGATTGAGATCACAAAAGAAGATAAGAAAATGAAGATTCAAACATGACCACAATTGATTAAAAGTCCACAATAAAGATGAAGGGAGAACCCTCTTAAACTCATAATGCAACCTAAAAATGCAAACTAACATGAAGTCTAATAATGCAAGCTATATGAAAATGCAAAGGTGTACTTGTAATAGAGCAATTGTAAAATAGGATTTTGTGTTCATCATTAATTAGCGAATGTAAAATAAATTATTTTTATCATTGGACCATTATCAACAGACATCAAAAAATCACACAATAAACACTAATTACAACTGTAACTATGAAGATATGAATGTGATTTATATATGATTGGAATGTGTAAAGATTCTAACATAACCATCAAAGACATACAGGTCAAGATGACTTCGATGTTAGATTACCCAATTTAATCTAGCAAAAACCATGCTTGCACCAAAGCATAGATGCTAGGATGATCGTCAGAATAGTTGTCCAAAAATAGTCAAGGTTGATGCCTCAAATCTCCTAAGTATTTCAAGGGGACAAAAAGAGACACTCTAGAGTTTCAAGACCACACCCACAAGTAGAGAACAAATAAAAACATGCCCCTTGCCCCAAGTCATCTAGCTATGCATCCTAGAGAGACTTATTAGACAAGGACACTCAATGAAAATCAATAACAGTCAGCACACAAAGAAAATATCATGGCATAGGTCAAGCATTAAGTGTTTATGTTTTAAAAATTTTAAAGTGTTAACTGATACTAAGCTCCAAGGATAAGGATTGAATGCTTCCAAGTAAGGAAGATCACATGATGAAACTACGTAAGAAAAAATTGATAAGTGTTGAAAAACACTCGATGGCAGGGGTTATATTGAAAAATACAATTGTAGTGATGTTGAGAAACACCATTTGTGAGGTGTCCTAAAGACTAACATAGCCAAGAGAAAAAAGAAAACATAGTTATGCACCCTAGATAAAGACCAATTCCAAACCAAGGCAACAATGACAAGGCATGATGGAGAAAGGCTACCTGTCAAGGACACGCGCTAAGAAATAGAGGTGCAAAGGCCTCAAGTAGCACCTATTTCCAGGTTTTCACCACTTGGATTTTAGAAAAATAAAATTAGTATATATAATTTTTTTAGAGATACATCAAAGTGCTTATTACTAATATGATCACCTTTTCACAATATTTTATACTTTTTAGGATTTTTTTTTGGCATCATATATGATTTTCTTTTGGATTTTTAGAATGACTTAGAGATTACTCACTCTTAAGAAAGATCACATCATTTTGTTCCAATGTCTAACAAGGTGTAGGACATGATCTAGCAACAAGCTAGTGGATATCATGGGTAGGCAAGGAGTGTATGAAGCAAGTGAAAGTGATCTTGAAGGATTGACTCTTCTTGAATACCCAATCTAGGGAAAGATACCCATATAAAGCATGTGTTGGATGAGAAAAGAAAGCCAACAAAGGAGATAGCATGCGAAATAAGAAGTTAAAACTAATATGTGAGAAGTATGAAAGTTTATAGTCCAAAAAAGTAGGCATATCAAGAGGCCTAAGAACCATGTTTTACATTTTTTGATCAAGACCAAGGGATCAAATGGATAGAATAGTGATAGGATAGAGCTATAAGAATGAAGCTACATATGAAGGCTATGAGAGAATAAGAAATAATAATAAGAAATTTGATGGTTAAAATAGCCAATACACAAGGATAGCTCAACATTGTCAAGATCAAAGAGGAAATATGGCTTAGTTGGATTATGGAAAAATTATGCATGATTCCTATTTGACAGGATTTCATCATAGTACTTATTCAAGCTACCACAAGAACTGGTTTCCACCATAGGATGACTTTATTTCTATTTATGTTTGCTACCAAGGAACTTATTTACCAGGTTTTCACCTAGGTATATTTTGTTTTTTTTTTTTTTTTTTTTTTTAAAGAAAGAGCTCAAGTTATTTCAATTTTAATAGTGCTCTTATAGCAAAGATGAGTCCTGATAAGGCAACACCATATTTAAGTATACTCAAAGAGCCTAATAGGGAGATGGAAAGGAGATGGTAGATAATGTATATGAAGGACAAGGTTTTATGGTTGCAAAAGATAGAAGGAATATGGATAGTAGGTAGGTGTAGGCTTGAAAATATTTCATAAGGGTAGGTGAGAAAGTAGGCAAGATCAACATTGACACACAACTTGAAGGGTTGCAAAATGATGGAGTAATCATGGAGGAAGTAGTTTGAGGTTTAGATGTATGAGGAAGTAAGATAATTTTGGAAGGAGATGGAGTGGAAGTTTTGGAAGCTTCTTAAGAATATTTTTGGAAGAAGATGGAATGGAAGCCTTTGGAAGCTTGAATGTCAACTTTGAAGTATTTTCACTATCCAAGTCTTTTAAAAGAGACTTGGGAATCCATATAGCTTTAGATTTTTCTTTTGCTTTGAATGCTTTAGAATACATTTCTTCAATGATGGATTTAGGAACCCATATTTTCTTTGATTTAGCTCTTTGGGTAGTAGACCTTTGTGGTCTCTTGAATAATTGTTCTTTCTTTTTATTCACATATCGATTAGATGGGACATAATGATATTCATTTTTAAATGGATTCTTATGTTTGTTCCTAAATTGATCATCCAAATCACTTCCAAAAGACTTGGGATTTGTGGATGAATAAGGATTATATGACTGTTTCATATGGATAGATGAATGAGAATTCATCAAGGATGAGTGTCTTTGTTGATCTTGAGGTGTGATAGAAGAGCTAGTAGATGAGGTAGGAGTGAAAGTAGGATATGGAGGAACATAAGGTCCCAATATAGATGGATGGTTTGAAGGCTTTATCTTTGACGGATAAGGACCAAGGATAGATTTAGGAGATGTGAAGGGATAGTGAATAGGGATATTAGCATCTTTAGAGTGAGCAATGTGACCAAGGCCATCAATAGACTCATGAGTATCTTTAATAGGAGAAACACCTTTGATAGGATTGTTTGAAGCTTGAGCATAATTTTGAAGTGAATATGAAAAATTAGAGCAAAAGGGGATTCTTTGATCTTGAAAAGTTCTTTTGGATAAAATAGGCATAGAAATTTGTTCTCAATTTTTAGTAAGCTCAAAGGAAATAGTGGAAGTTGTGTCTTCATAATACTTAGGAGGTGGAGAAGACATAAGATATGCAGAGGTGACATCTTGAAGGAGTTGAAGGGGTGCTTTATCTTGATCTTTCTTGATATTTTTATTTTTATCTTTTTTTTACTCCTCTTGACATGGAGCCACTTTTAAGGACAAGGGAGTATATAAGGTTTTCATGATAGGATCTTGAAGAGGTAATGAAGCACTAGCTGAAGTGGGCATAGTAGACATACCATCACATGAAGGTTGAGGATGTTTAGTCTTAGAAGCATGAAAAGGGTTTTCAGCCAATTGTAGATTAGCTTGAGTTTCATTAAGAGGTAGCCCTTGAGGATAACTATAGGGAACTGCATGAAAAACATTAGGACCTTTTTTTGATGGAATAATGTTGGATAGCTTTGAAGTTTTGTGAGATGCATAAGTATTGGAAGAAATGGAAGTATCAAGGAAATCATCACTAGACACAGGTTCATCAACATGATCTTTCTCAAGAGAAGCATCTTCATTAGAAAGGGTCTTTAGGAATTTCAACATCAATGATTCCATCATCAATAAGATCTTGAATTATACATTTAAATATAATACAATCTTGAGTTTTATGACCTTTCCATGTATAGTAGCCATAATAGTTATCATCTCTCCCCCAATAAGGTTTTACATCAAGTTCATAAGGTGTAGAAAATTTGTATAGTAAAGTAATTATCTCTTTTGCAACTATAGTCTCAAGAACCATGTCATATGAAAATCCCAAAGGAATAAAAGTTCTTTCAAAAGTATATCTAGGACCCTTCTTGTCATTCTCATCTTGGTCAAAGATAGGCCCATCATGAAATATTGACATATTCTCAAAGGAGTTATTACTCACTTTCTCTCTCAAGAGGTCTTTGGATCTATAAGATGAAGACAATTGATGTCTTTGAGTAGAAGATGTAGACTTTGAAAAAGAGAAACTAGAAAGTATGTCTAGATAATTTCTAATGGCAAAGGAGAACTCATAATCATCTAGACTTGATTAAGGTTTGGTAGGTAAGTCTAGATACTTTTTAATTGCATAGGAGAACTCATAATTAGCTAGACTTGACTTAGGTTTGGTAGCATAAGGTTTGAAGCCCGTAGTGTTTTTGAAAGCATATAAAAGGTAAGAATCCTTAAGGCTCAATTTGATGGATGTGTCCCCTTTTGTTCAAAGTGGGAAAGGTTCTAAATGTTAAAAAACACACCAAAAACCTATTCAAGTTTCTGTAAGGATGCACAAGATCAACTAGGGGATGTCCTCAATATACACAAGGTATGTGAGCCCCAAATCCATAAATGAAAGAGAATAATGACAAATTTATAGGAGGAAACGGTAACCCAATCTCCACCATCACTTCCCAAAGGTATAATGTTCTTTTGGGCTTAGCCAAGATTGACAATATTTCTACTTCCAATAGACCTATCTTTAGGTTCAAGTCACACTATTTATACTCCATCGGAACACGGTATTTGAGATCATCCCCTAGAGTGATCACTTCTCTAGCCAGCCCCCCTAGAAATACAAAAATCAAGATCCCTTATTTAGGTTCCCCTCAAACTCCTTAACAAGGATGCGAGAAGAAAACATCAATAAGAAAATTTTGGGGATTAAAAGACAAAAGGGGTTTTTCATTATAAGCTCAAATTCAAATGTGAATGTATCATTTTAAGCCCTTTTTTCAATGTTGGGAAGAAACATCCAACAATTTGACAAAAGAAAGAAAATTATTTTAAAATGAAAAATAACACAATGATCACTTTTTATAATTCAAATGAGAAGGTTTGGAATGTGTACACCTTGATTTCACACTTTCCCAAATTTTTCCATTTTTCACTCCTTAGACCTCGAAGTTACCTTCACAAACTTCAATCAAGTGTATTAAAACATGAAGAAATAGGAAAATTCATATGAAAATATATTGAACTACTCAATTCCATGAAAAATTATGACTCATATCATGCATTGAACTTTGTATAAATAAAGTACAATTTAATCATGATTAATAACCTAGTCAACATGATTGGACCTATATGTCACAAATTTGGACTCAAAACTTTAAATGAAGAAAAGAGAACCCCATAAAAAATCAGAGAGATTTCTAAAAAAGTCAAATTTTTGAAATGATATTTTCATTTGTGGCCTAGAGAGCCATCTTGTTAAAACATAACAATTTTTGTAAATCAAATTATTGACCCTTAATATGATCTCTAAAATCAAAAAAGAAAGAACCAACCCTATTTACAATTCAAAGACCTTTCCAAAAATGTACAAGTTTCCAAAAAAATTGCTAATTTGCACCCTAAAATGATTTTTCATGAAAAATCAAGAAAAAATTATAAAAGTTCAAAAATCCCTTGAAAAAATCTAAAATTTTCATTGAAGCTTCTATGATATGTTACCACCCTCCAACAAATAATTAAAACCAAAGAACCAAGCTTTTTGGGAAATATGACCAAATCTTTTAGATCTAGGGTTTTTTGTCTCCAAACAAATCTACATAAGGGGGTTAGCTCCAATAATATCTAAAACCAGCAAGTAAAGGTGGGTTTCCCCATGGTGGGCACAAAAATTATATGCCTAAAATGTGAGCACACTTCTATGAGTCTTTTTATCCAAGATTGCTCAAGAATGAGGTCTCAAATGGCAGCTCATATCTCTCTATTCATGGAGTGCAAGGGTTTGTGAGAAAGGCCCTCAGTTTGACCTAGTTTGTGCCCATGGAAGTGCACCATAAAATGAGAGATTCAATGATCCAAATATGAATGAAAATGAAGATGCAAACTAGTCTAAATGATGACAATTCAAGGCAACACAATGAAAAGAAATCTAATCTATGAAAGGAAATAACCATGCAATATTAATCTATGAAAACAAATATGGATCTAAGCTAATGGGAAAATGCAAGGATGGATCATGATGATGGAAGCCATGGATGCATGAGAGAAGAAGACAAGAAGATAGAAGTTCTCCACAAAAAGCTTTAATGCTCAAACTCCTCCAAAAATTGCTTTCCAAACCTGCAACATAACAATAGCATAATGGTGGATGTCAAAAATGAGGCAAAGGCTCTCTCGAGTAAAGAAGAATAGATGATTAAGATTAAGAGGCAATAAGATTTAGTCAAGGGTGAAGAAAGAGTGATCCGTGTAATACAAAACTCCACCAATGAGAAAAGAGGAGGAAAATTAAATGGAATCTCACTTAGAAATATGCGCATTTAAATGTAGATAATTTTTTTTTAAAAAGATTTATTTAATTTTTTTTTTAAAAGATTTATTTAATTTTTTTTTTCAAGTGGAATTTTATTTAAATAAATGGGAGCAATTTCTTTTAATCAAATGGGAAATATTTAATTAAATTAAAAGAGGGGTTTTTCTCTTAATTACTTAAATGTGGATTAATTATTTAATTAAAAGAGATTTTTTCTTTTAATTAAATAAGAATTAGGATAAAATAATCAAACCTTTAGGAAATATTGAAATAATTAAATTAATTATAATTTGATGAAAGAAATTGATTTCAATTGATTTAATAAAATATTGCAAACCATTGATTTGGGAAATTTGATAAATTGAATAATGGGGGGCCATAGTCTAGGTGACCATTTTAGGGTGCATACACTAACAAGACTTAACCTTCTCTTCTCCTCTATCCGAAAAAAGAGAAAATTCATCTAAATTTTCTCAATAATGTCCTTATATCTACTTGGTAGTTTAAAGAGTGATAGAAAATACACTGGAAACTTTGTACGGATGCTGAGAGGAGTTGGTGTTTCCCTACATTGCTCACAATCTTTCTTTTCCATCTTGAATGATTTATCTATATACATTCCACCATCTCATTCTAGTAATGGGATGTTACCTCTTTAATCATGTGTGGGAGACCAAGATAGGTGTCTAGTAAATTAGCTTCTTAGCACTCTAGTATTCTGATCACTTTCTGCCTAGGGTCCCTTTTTGTGTTGAAGAAGTACACCTTGGATTTACGGTAGTTTATTCATTGCCCCAAAGCCTCCTCAAAATGATTGACTAAAATTTTCCGTGCATTCACTTAATGAATCAAAGAGGTAGCATAAAGGAACGTATCATCAACAAATTGTTGTAGTACCTATAGTGGGAGAGAGGAGGCAGATCTTATACATTTGATTTTACCCTGATGGGATTTAAATCATTAATTTTCTTCCCAATAGCTCCACAAAAATGATGAATAAGTAAGGTGATTGGGGTGCCCCTTATCAAAGACCATGGCCAGAGGTGAAAACCGTCCTTGGGTGTCATTGAGTAGAATAGAGAAATAGACTGTATTGCCCACTTCCTAAACTAGTATTACAAAAACATCTTTAAATTATAGCTTAATGATAATTTCAAGTAAAAACTCCCTCCTCACCTTATCACATGACTTAAAAATATCAAGTATTAGAGCCATACTTGGGTTCCCACATTTCTCCATGGAGTGAATCACCTCATGGGCAATAATCACTGCATCCAAAATCTGTCTACCTAGGACACACCTAATTTGATACCTAGGCTAGTAAATTTGTCTAGTACGAGTTTAAAGTGGTTAACCATCACTTTAGATATAACCTTATAAATTGTGTTGCATAGACTTATAGGTCTTATTTCATCCAGTTTCTTCGGTTCATAAGTTTTTGGTATTAGAACAATAGAGTATTGGTTGAGTTCTTTCAACAAGTTTCTTGTTCTAAAAAAATCCCAAGTAGTGTAGGTAAGATCATACTTGACAATTTCCCAAAATTCCTAGAACACCATTGGGTGAAAAACATCTAGTCCTAAGGCTTTATATATGCCCATAGCAAAAACAACTATTCAAGCATCCTCCTTAGTATCCTTCTTAGTTAGGTCCTTGTTCATTTTTTCATCAATAACTAGGTTCACAAGCCATAATCATGTAGCTTGAGTATTGATATCTATGTTGGATGGTGGAGGATTATAAATTATGGGAAAGTAATTTGTTGCCCATTTCTCCATCTCTTCCTCATTCAATAGCTCATGGCTAGTGTTGTCCACTAGATTGCTTATGGTATTCCAATTTTTTCTTTTTGAAGCCATCCTATGGAAAAAAAAATTAGTATTTCTATCACCCTTGACTAGGCACCCATCCCTTGAACATTGTTCAAGAAAATTTCCTCCCTCACTAATAACATCTTCCATTGGACATGATAGACCAATTCCTCATGTTTAGCTTCAAAAGATAAATTGCCACTAGCTATATTACTTTGTAAGTTCTCTAGTTTTCTTTTAGTCTCCATCTTATCCTTAATAATATTTCTAAAAGATGAATTACTCCACCCTCTAATATCCTTTCATATTCTTTCTAAGTTCCTAGAAATGTGGAACATTATTGAACCCTGATCTGGGCAATTCCACCATTGGGAGACACAATCTTTTAATTTTGGATCTGAGTGCTACATTATTTTGTATCTAAAAGGTCTTCTTTTGACCTTTTGAGTCACATGCCAAGAAAAAGGAAGCATGGAATCATTAGAGATGGTCCTAGGATAAGCTATCAATGTGGTAGTCAACAAAATGTCCCAATCAGCAGAGGTCAAAGCATGATCTAACCTAACCTGGATAAGATTATTTCCCATCCTGTTGTTTGACTAGGTAAAAGGGACTCCCTTGAGATCAATATCAAAGAGGTAATTTTTCCCCAGGAAATTTGAAAAATCATAAATACTTTTAGGGAAGTCATCCAAACCACCCATCTTCTCTGATAGGTAAAGCAGTGTATTAAAATCATCCATACACAACATATTTTCATTCCTCATTGAGTTAGATATATCAGACACCTTCTCCCATGTTGTAAGTCTCCCATTCTGAGTATTGGGGGAATAAAAATTAAACATATTGCATCTATTGGCTTTGGAAACAAAACCAACAATAGTAAAATTGGGATTTAGATGGATCTCCCTACCCATAATGTTATTAGGGTTGCAAATCATAGTTATCTCCCTTGAAGCCCCAATAGTGTTTATGTAAGAGAATTTGGCTCCCAGCCATGCATACTCAACAACTTTAGGAAATGTTTGAGTTGTCATTTTAACCTTATGTAAAGAAATTATATTAGGTTTTAATTCCAAGATCTTTTGTTTGACTTCATATTGCTTCCTAGGGCTATTATATCCTCTCACATTCAAAGAAATAAATTTAATTTTTTCTATTTTTATATCTCCTCTAGGGTCTTCTTCTCGCCCTATGCTATATCCCTCACTACCTACTTTTGGCAAGGAATCGTTTCTAGGGGTCTCCTAGCTTTCACAACCAAACCAACACCTCTCAAATTTCCCTTAGGTATAGTTCATTTGACAAAATTGTCCAGGGTATCTTCCACCTAATGTAAGCTCAAGGAGCTCAGGTTCGGTGAGTAAAGCTCGACAATACCCATGATAGACACCACCATGGTACTACTCAACTAGGGAAAAATTTTTTCCCTTCGAAAGGGATTTTGGGAAGGATCCAAATTCAACTAAGTCATCTCAACCTCTTCCAATAGTCCCATGAAACTATACTCCACCCCCACCACTTGAGATGTAACCATAGTAGTCTGTGTTGAGGGAATCTCCCCTTCCTCACAAATTGTTCCACCTCTTTCGACAATCTTTAAGACCCTAACAGTTGATATAGCTAAAAGATTTTCCTTATCCTCGAGGTGGTTCTTAACATGAGCATCATAGGACATCTACAACTCACTTTCCTTGGCCAACCCTTCATCCTTGTTTTGGGGACTCGCTCTCTCTACCATAAGTTGAGCGGACATCAAACCTATATCTAAAACCTTCCCAAGGGTTGTAAGTGACTCGGTGTCATCCCAACACCAGTCTCCATTGAGCAACTAACCTCAACCACTCTAGTAGAGGAGACCTTTTCCTTCAACTTATCATTATTGAGGGAGAGTTTGAAGTCAACAATTAGGTGCCTGAACATATTGCATTTATGGTTGAAGAGCATGGCATTCTCATACAAGATGGGTTGAGACCAAGCACCCCATTTCAATTTCATAGCCAATGAGGTTAGAAAAGATTTATTCACGACAACATTCACATAGAATCTAGAAAAACCCAATCTCTCTTCGGTAATGGTGGTGATGTTGTATTTAATAAAATACCCAAAAGAATCCCCAATCCATATGAAAACTTTTTCATCCAAGAATTCCAAGGGGAATCCTAGTAATTGGACCCATATTGGAGCAAGCCTGTGAAGGTCCAGGCTTAGATTAAATCCTAACTTCCATTTTTCTAGCACCAAAAGGTGCTTACCATAGTTCGAGGAGCCTACTAGAATTGTGTTTCTATTAGCTTCGGTTGTGAAGCTTAAAAGAAAGAGAGCCCGTCACATCCCTAAAATAGTCATAGATCCCACCACCCTTAATTTAGTTGAGCTCCATTTCATAACCATATCTAGATTAGGTTTGAAAGACACAAATTTTTTAACCAACCTCAGAGAGAGCCCAGAGGATATCAAGTCAATCAATGAGTCTGGTGGTCAAATCTCATAAAATCTTAGGTCTTTCCAATCCTGATACCACTTTTGGAAGTTCCCCATGTTCTAAAGGAGTTTAGAATGCGTGACAATCCCTTTCCAATCCAACTTTTGGATTACGATTTCCTTGAAACCCACACCAATATATGGTCCCCTGGTGGGGGGGGTGTAGGAAGGCCAGATTGTTAGAAATGTCAAGAAGCCCAGAAGAGTCTAGCATGAGACCCAACCTTACCTCCAAAGGGGTGGCTTGTGATTTGACTGATAACACCGGAAAAAAATCAGGATAGGCTTTCCCTAGATCTGGGGGTGAGGACAAGGGCCCTCTAGAGCATGAAAAAACATAGGCAAGAGTTGCAGGTGGTTGTGTCCTTATATGCTACCCATTTCAAGAGATTTCCATCACTGACTTTCTTTGTACATCATTCATAAATGACATGGAATTTATTTTCATGATTACCTATTTCATTACAAAAGAAAATCATAAATGACATTATAATGAAGATATAGTGATAAATTTCAATGAATGTATTTGTATTTCCAAGAAATAGTTTAATACATAAGAATATAATCATCTAAGTGTATAAGTACAAGTTATATAGTGTGTGAATTTAAGATTGACTTTATTATAAGTCATGTAAGAAAATCAGTTGAGATAAAATTAGTGTCTAAAAATATGTCATCTTTTCTATGAATATTAAATTATTTCAAAAAATGTCATAAGTTGTGAATGAAAAGATAAAAAATGTCATACATATAAATTGCCGAATCAATGGTTATCTAGCTTATGTGTGATATCAAAATACTCTATTGGCTTAGGCTAAGTAATTAAAGAGTTCAAAGGTTAATAATAGTCTTGCTATTGTTTTAGCCAAATAATATAGGTGACTTTGGGTACAAATTATTTCACATGGTTTCGAACTAAAACTATCTGATTGACTACTTTTCATATGGAAGTTCTGGTGCCTCACCTCGGTCACCATCACCTAAATCGAATGAGTATTAAATGTTCTATTTATTATCATGAAAAATGGATTCATGTTGATTCAATACTCATGAAATATGGGTCAATGAGTTTGACTCAAAAACTACATAGTTAAATCCTTATAGCAATATCACAATATAGAATCCTTTTAATAGAAACTTCTTTTGAGATCGAAAGTGTGATAGATTTGTACTTTTATACCCATCACTTAGTGGCAAAGCAATAAATGCAGTCTTAAATATACACGTTGAAACATTTTCAATTGACTAAGAATAGCTTTCCTGTTTTTTTCGAATATAAAATTATCAACTTATTTGTAGAAAAAAAAAAAAAAAAGGTAAGGTGGTTTTATAGTCCACGACACTATGCCATAGTTTTTGGGTTTACATATGGTGACAGTAATATGGGACTACCTCGTACTCTTTTTCGAGAGGCGTTTGGCGCTACAAACGAGGCATACATACCCTACCCCCCAGTGGGATTGGAACTTGTGACCTCTCTTTCAAGAGTACAAGTTCTCTTTCAAGAGTAGATGACCTCCATTAAAAAAATAATTATTATAACTCAGTCACCAAACTTAAATAGACCAAAAAAAAAAACACCATAATAAAAAATTATTGAAAAAAACATTGAAATAGACTCTCGTCTCTACAACATGTCTACTTCGTGACGCCATCCCGAGGATCTATTTTAATCCTTGGTTTACCATTCGTCATTGCTTTCGTCACCAGGTCCATTTTTCATATTTATTATTAGCCTCAATGTTGAAAAGTATATAAATATATTCTTAATTAATTTAATAACGAATCTGTCTATTGCGTGGTCAGCGACAAGACGCGAAACATAATCCTATCCAGATATATGCAGTTTTGGATTTTTAAATCAATTGCATAGAGATAATCTCGTTCTCCCCGTCTGGAAAAATGCTTCTAGATATTTCAACAATGGAGTTTGCCAAAAAGACAGGTTTGTATTTTTTAAATCAATTGCATAGAGATAATCTCGTTCTTCTCGTCTGGAAAAATGCTTCTAGATATTTCAACAATGGAATTTGCCAAACAGACAGATTGGTATTTTTAAATCAATTGCATAGAGATAATCTCGTTTTCCCCTCTGGAAAAATACGTCTTGATATTCAACAATGGAGTTTTGCCAAAAAGACTAACGATACCTCCAAGCGAGGTCTAAATATTCCGCCTTTGCAAGACGTTATTTAATGGTGAAACTTCGATATAAGTCGTACAACATTTCTCATCTTATCGTGTGCCATTGCAGAAAGAGACACAATGCCTTCTTCTCTTGAACCCACCGTGTCTGAAGTCGATCTCCCCGTGATCGACATTTCCAGCTTTCCACACGACTTGGACGGTCAAGATCTGACCCATCTTCGAGATCATCCAGTCCTCACCAAACTGAGAAAGGCCTGCAAAGAGTGGGGATTTTTCCTACTCGTCAACCATGGAATTCCAGCAGACCTTGTGAAAATGGCTGAGAGTGTTTGCCGAGATATATTGTCCCTGCCAACCGAGCTCAAAGAGAGACTCTCGACAACAGGTAATACGTCCGACGCTTATTTCCGCCGTCCAAATTTTGAGGCCTTTCACCTTCCAGACCCAACAAATCCGACTTCCATTGCCCAAATATATGCACAGATATCTCCACAAGGAAACCCAATTTTCTGGTATGTTACTTAACTGTTTTTCGATTAAAATCTAATTCATTTTTCTCTATCTTATGCTTAGAACTTTTTGCAGCGAAACGATGGCAAAATACTCTTTGTCAGTATCTAATCTTGAAAGGGTAATCACAAAAATGATCATTGCAAGCCTGGGATTGGATGCCACTACTTTCTACCACACTCACTTTGAAAACCGCGGTGCAGTGTTGCGTATAAACGGCTACCCATCGACTGATATATCGATGGGGCAGGAAGCGCTTATCCCTCATACAGATTTGAACTTGCTCACAGTTCTTTACCAGGATGATGTTGGAGGGCTTCAGATTCGATCTGAGGATGGCGAGTGGTTCAACGTCAAATCTCTCCCTCAGTCATTTGTTGTTAATGTTGGGGACTCGCTTAGGGTAACAACTTTCTCTATCTCACTAAAATTAATATTCTCTTTTAGTAATTGGGTCTGAATAAAATTAGGGTTGAACGTTTGCAGGCGTGGAGTAACGGGATATACCGCAGCGCAGAGCACCGTGTTGTTTACAAAGGCTGTAAAGACCGCATTTCAATTGGAATATTTTCTGGGTTTCAAGAGAACGTGGAAATCTTGGCGCCTGAGGAGCTTGTGGACGAGGAGAATCCAAGGCGTTTCAAGCCTTTCATATTCTCGCACTTCAAGCAATACTCTCAGAAGCCAAAGGAAAATACGGAGAGGGCTAAGTATTTGGATATATTCGCCGGTGTATAAAGAAGCTCTGCATTTATTTTCATATTTAAGGATTTAAGTATAGCCCGATTCGCTATTTGATGAAATTCGATAGCGAATCTATAGAATAAAAGAATTTCAGGTTCACCTGTATCAAGGAAACCAAATATGAACATGTCAATAAATATTTATAAATTATTAGATATAAAGGTTTAATATATAAAGTAAACTAAGGCTGTATGGCAACTTAATTGTTCAGTTCAGGCGGGCCTTCTCAAATTAAATATTTTCTATTATTTTCAATCTCTTTTTAATTTTTATTTATTAATATCGATTTAAATAATTTAAGCAATAGAAATATTTTTTCATATTTAAACAAAATTAAAAGTTGGAGTATTTAAATTTTGATTGTGTTCATTTAATTTTTTTCTTGTTTTTCTTTCTTATGTTAGAATTGGTACATCACAAATGACACAAAATTAATATTTAGAGTAATGGAAACAATTCTTCTCTTACCTAGTCTTTCAAACCATGCAACTTATCTTCAAATATTGTAATTTCCATAGTTTTCTCATATTCTATGAAATTCAATTATAAAAGTGGAACTTCAAAGTGGTTATACATGTCAAATCAGCAATCAATCATAAAATATAAATTGAATAAATCAAATAAATTACACCACATTCTACTCTTACTACTGGTTAAATAAAAGGCAAAACAAAAAGCTAAATGGAAAAGCTAAATAAATAGATCATGTACTTCCACAAATTGATGAAGTTTCTCATCAATATATAGTTGAATAAAAAAGGGAATAATTGATGACATCTTCTAAGAAAAAAGAATGGAGTAAATAATTATCATACATAGTAAATAAGTTTTAAAAACAAGAAATAACAATCCAAACACTATGGAAGGAGAATTTACTACGGAAGGAAAGAACTGGTGGAGGCAGGCTAAAGTTAATGAGGAAGCTAGTGTGACAAAAAAATTCAAGCTAAGGAGAAACTGACATGAATGCATTGAGGATTTTCACAAGAAGCCCTTCCCAAGCCTTAAGACACCATCTACTATGCAATTATACGATATATCACCCTAGAGGACTGCTTTCAGGTAATCTATTATTACCACTTCCCTATTTTGAATCACTTCAAGAATCTTGACCACGTTTCCTTCATGTTTCTATTATTGCGGTCACTGGAAGATTGTATTTATATGGGCAGGAGGAAACATGAGGAGGGTAAAACTTTCTACCTTATCCATCAAGAACTTATGAACAAGCTATATATGCAACATCTAGCCCATAATCTACCTCTCTTGGTTAACCCTCTAGCCTTAGTAACCCTCCAAGTCTCCTTGAAACTAGACCTTGGAACTAACCATAGTAAACTCAAGAAAGCCCCTGGCTTGGATGTCAAAATTGACCCTGATGTTAAAATCAGCCTCATAGAGTCAGATTCATACACTAGAAAGGGTATGTAGAGTACTAGGAGAACTACTAATCATCTCTAGTTGGAAAAATTTAAGTCCCTATCCAAGCATGATTCCACCTCTGATTCTTCTGATAGTGATTTCAAACCTATGAGAAAGAAGAGACTGCCTCAAGAATCCAAGCTTGCCCCTAGCGCTTTTAGCCCTTCCCATATCTCTATCACTCTAGAGGCTACACTAGCTAGAAGTGGGGGAAGATATCATATCCCCATGGAAAGAAACCAATAAATATTTTGTGAAGAAAGGCAAGCACAACCATAGTAATGATGGAGTAGTCTATGAAGGACCTAGGTGATAGTCAAACTGGTATGTGCCAGAGATTCAAAATTTTGGTTGATTTTTCAACCAAGGTCATGCACTCCGTGGTCACAAGCCTTTCCTTCTTGCAGGCCAATAAGAAGGAGAAGGACCTGGGTAAAGCTATCTAGACAATTCGATCCATCTATGGATTTCTAGTGGACGACTGGCTAAAGACCATCTTGGAAAAACTGGTTAAGGTGGAAGGGGAGGGTGCGGACAAGGATGTTCCTAAGGAAAAGAAAGAGGACAAGCAAGGCCAGAAAAGGACATGTAGCCCTAGTTATGGTGTTTTATTGTGATGTTTTTATGCTCATAACTATGAACTTTGTACCCCATGAAATTTTAGTTTTTATGCTTATGTCAATTATTAGCAGTGATTTGTTTAGTTGTTGTTGCTCTATTTTATAGTCTTTTTTGCATATTAGTTTAAGGATTGATAGTACCATTAATTATGCTATGGACATATCTTATTTTTTGAAGTTTAAAGTTGGCATAGGGTAGATAGTTGGGAGGTAACCTCTAACTGATTCTTTAGCCTTTTTCTTTTGGGGGTTAGCCCCCCATCTTTTTTGGATGCTATCTAATACTTTAAAAATAATCCAAACGTTACGTTGTAATTGAGTCACAAAACAAGCCATTGCCATAAGAAAAACCCTTATAATTATACATATTAAATGAAAATGTGGCACAAAAGGATTATAATCAAATAGTTGAAATGAATTTACCCAAATCTTTCTATTACAATCTAATTAAGTGTTCTAACTAGAATATTCTATCCTATTAAGTCATGACCCTTGAACGAGTAATTCTTATGGATGCATCAATAATGAGGAAATAAAACAATTTAAATTTGACATTATATTTATTACTATTATATTTGATCATACTCCAATCATATTTCTCATAGATGTCCATCCCACATGGAAGAGCTATATCTAGCCATATATGTTATCTATTGAAACCTTATTGAAAAAATATGTTTACCAAATTGGAATGACAAATCAAGCATAACATTTTTAATAATTATGATTTTAAAGTCCCTTAAAAACTTTTTTTATATTAATAAAACAATGAATTACAAAAATTTTTAGTAGTAGGTATGTATCAAGGCTAGGCTTCTCATTATGTATCGAGGAAAACCACAAGAAAAGAATTATGTGTCCTATATTGAAATCAAAATAGTTAAAGTCAAGGAGATAAATAAGATAGAACAAGAAACTAACTACCTTAACATGGTTAATTACATAATTAGAAATTTTCCCAAAAATTGGTCCATTAAAATGATTTGTGAAGATTAGAACTATATGATTAAAATATTCGAGAACATAAAATATCAAGGAATTTCAAAAAGATAAAAATGTGGCTAACAAGATGGATAATATGAATGTTGTGTCTCAATAAATAATAGGATTAATTAGGATATTAATGATAATATCTCCATAGATATTCAAATGGTACTATGCAATAATGTTTCAAAATTATAATTCTCTATTTTCTTAGAAATGATATCTCTATTCATGCAAATTAGTGTCCCTCTAAGGCATTCATTCAATATAGAGTAGTGGAGAGTTTTAGTGATAGACTCTTCTATTCATTTTTTTTGGTTAACCTTTATTTCTTGATCATTAATGCTTCTTCTAGTAAAATATGTTAGGGCTTTCATAAAGTCTTTAGTTGTCCCTTATGTTTAAGTTGATGCAATTTATGTGGGAGATTTGATCTAAGAAATAACTTTTTGCTTGCTAGATAGTTTGGATTAAAAAGGGTAGGAAGAGGGTCTTGAACCTAGATAAATATAAAGTACTAAATCCATCTCTTCTCTAGGCTATTATTGCAAAGTAGTAAAGAATTACACTCTAACCCTAGTAGTTAATGTCCTATAGCAATAAAACCACAAGATTTATCAAAATTATATATGATATTTTAGTAGCTAGAATAAACCATACTTAACCCTAAACTTTAATCTAACAAACTTACTAACCATATTCTAAGTCTTCTTTCCCCAATAGCAGTGGGATTAACAAACTCCGTATGCAAATAAAACCTCCACATAATCGAGAGGTTCAAATTCCTAAAATAGAAGCTAACAACATAGAACATACTAAGAACTAAAAAATACCAAAAAAAAGGAAAGGAAATATTAAGCAAGTTGATGTTCTCGCAATCATCATACAAGGTAAAAAAAAATTCCACCTAGTTCTCAATGCCTATGGAACTCTTCATCTCCTCACAATTATCCTCCTTAGCTTGGCTTGAATTTTTTAGTTGTATTTTCCATTGATGAGCCAAAAAATAGCCTTTCTCATCATCTCTTTCTAAACTTTGCAAATGAAAGACTACCACTCCTAATTCAAGACTAGTGACCATGGATTTGAATGTTTTATTTACATCATCAATATACTCATTAATTTTAGTAAACTTATTAGAGTAATCCTTCTTAAACTCTTTCATCCTCCTCTAAACATTGGGAAGGGAACTATCCATATCCTCAAATTTAAGTTTGTCATTAAAATTTATCTCCTCGTTACTTCCAGTAATATGTAAGTCCACTGACATTCTCTATTCCTTAAGAAATTGGGACTCGTCATTTATTTCTTTTGCCTCTGCATCAAAATTAACTTCATCAAAGATATAATAACCATATTTATCTCATGATTTTTTTTCAAAACCATGTCTTCATCCTTGTCCTCCATTTGGGAGATGTGAGAATACTCCTTATTCTCTTGCTTGTAATTCTTTCATTTTTTATTTTTCATTGTTGCAGATCTCCTCTTACCTGAGCTAAAAGTCAAATTTTTCCTTTTAGAATCTAAAGATCTCTCCTCCTCCTCATTTTATAAATTCCCCTCACCACCATGCTTATCAATTTTGATAATATCTTCCACAAATTTTTCACTTTGTAGGGTACTCATAGGATTGGACTTGGCAAAAGAATTTGCATGTTTGTTGGGGGCCTCAATCAACAAGGATTTTTCCATAGAGATGTGGTTTTTCTTTAAAGAATTAGAGGGGAATCAATTTTTTTTTTTTAAAGAAAAAATGTCTTCAATAACCACAAATGATTTGGGAGCTTTGAGGGTCTTAGAAATTTTAATAGGTTGGAAATATCTACAAAAGCCTAGGTGATGAGTGCAAACATGGTGATAAAGGAAAAATATGAGTAGTTGGTGGATAGTAGGGTTCTCCCCAACGACAATGATGTTGATTAGAGAAGAGAACAAGAAGAAAATGGATGTCAAAATTTTCCCTATGCATTAACATGTTAATCATTGGAAAATGATAGTTGTAATGGGTAGTATAATGCCCTTCAAGAGTAAAATATTTGATTAACCAGTAACAAATGCCACCAAATGGATGAGGGAGAGAAAGTCTATTGGACCCATTACTAGAACTCACTCTCACCAATTCCTATATGCCTTGAAAGAACTTGGGTAAAAGCACAAACCTATGTCACCCTTTTACAAAGGAAAAGACTAAAAGAAGCATAGTCGTTCACTTTCAATGACATAAAACTAGTATTATTATTTAGAAATTTAAAATTAAGTAAACTAATGAAATGTGTAGCAAGGATAACTTAAAGAAACCCCTCCCAAAAAAATGTTAGCGAATCCAACATTTTGTGGGCGGTAAAATTTTAATGTCAAGGGAAATTTTTTTGTTTTGTATAGGGAAAAAAAATATTATATTTTGGCAAATTTTTTCCTTGCCCTAGAAAAAATTATTTTAAATGTGGAAATTTTTTTTTCTTGATGAAAATTAATAAAATGATGGCTATTTTTTCCCTTGCCAAAAATGAATTAATAATGTTAGAGGAAAATTACTTGTTCTGTAAGAAAATGAATAATAATGGTCTTGGCTAATCTTTAGTGGTAAACTGAAAAATTGTTTAATTTGAAACCAAATTTGGCACATGTATTGGCTAGTGATTGTATTGACTACTGAGTAGTCACTTCAACTTGTGTATTATCTTAGGTCTATTATTAATAATGTTGTTACATTAGTGTCACCATTACCAAGTTTGTTACCGTCACTTTCATATCACTAATACAATAGTTTTATCAACTATTGATTAATTAGAGATCAATGACATAAGATGCATTTTGGGGCCAATAACTTGAAAAGACCTAGAGTTGCATGAAATTCTCTAGAATGGAGACATGTGGAAAGTTTTAGACAAAAACCATTAACTAGAATGTAGTGAACATCACATCAAGATTAAAATCATAAATGTGGTACTAAGAGTTACAATTATTACATTCCATTTACAACCACTTTGGTAGACACTCTGACTATCTAACATTAATGTGAGTATATTTCACAGACTTGAAAATTAATAGGAATACGAAAAAATATGACATGAAAGATCGCAAATGCAAAACAATTTAATGCATCTACCATTAAATAGGCTCTTCAATTCTCTTTCATTATCATTTCTTGAATTCTCAAATCTAAATTCATTTTGTAGAGTTTCTTATTCATGGATATGCTAATTCACCTAAAATGCACTACAATGGGTCTACAAAAGCCCTTTTTGGGCATGATAGCTAACGATATCCTAGCCATGGTTTGCAAGGAAGATGCCCGATGTAATTTTATCTACCATGCTTTATTCATGGTCCTCGCCCATGAATTCTTATGAAATGATAAGAGGTACTATGTGTCCATAGATATTACCTCTCACTTCCTCATGTCTCTTCTCCACCTTGGAGGAAATCAAGTAGATATTCTAATGCTTCTACATAACATTTTTAAGGAAATTTTTTTAGAAGACAATGCCAAAAAAATTGTATTGGTCAAGTAGTTACCGAAGTCAGGCATTGGTATCCCTTTTGCAGATATACCAGACAAGTGTTGGGAGGAAGGCATAGGGAGCATTGTATAGAAGCATCCCTTCCTTCTTAGCATGAATGAATAGTTATTGACTAGCCATCGAAAGTTGGCATGGCTTAGGAGGGATTTTCTATAGAAGTCTTTGTTATTTGATGACATCAAAAAGACTAATTTCACATGGCTAGATGAGTTCAGTAAAATCATTATCGCAAAGGAATCTCTTACAGAGGGGCATGAAGACCTTTTTGATTGAAGGCTTCAAGCCCTCAACCCCTCAACTTGTTGATGCACCTAGCCTTCCTGCTCCCTAGTTCCCTGTTCCCTGGTTCCCTATTCCTTGTTTCCTTGACCCTTACCCTTTGGGCAAAAAAAATTTTTAAAGATATATTTTTTCTTCGGATTGGGCCTTGCCCTTTAACATAAATTAAAAAATAGTAAAACTAGATAGATTTAATCATCTATTTTAAATATTTATGCTATGAATCAGTATTACATTGGCATTGTACACTCTAAAATATTATCAATAAAAAAAATAGTTTTTGGCTTGTCACATTAATGTTCCTTTTAGTCTACGACTCTATTTTTGGCATCTCAATGCACTATTGAAATATTAGTAAAATGTTAGTCTACAAATCTGTTATAAAAAATTAACTATTAATAGTTATAAAGTTATCAACAATAAAGGGTTTCAACAATCCCTTTATGGTTTCATATTTGATTAACGATTTATAGTTTAAAATTATTCAATTGAAAATTATCCAATGAAAATTTGTAAATTTTTCATATGTATATATATGTCCTTTAAATTTCAAAACCTATAAAATTAGATAATATATGAATGCATGAGCCAGGGCCATGCAATTTAATAGTCATTAGTTATAATAGTTCTAACTATTATTAATCTATTAAAAAATATTAAATAAATAGCAAAATAGTTTGTTAAAGTTAAAGTTATGATACATATGACATCAAGATTCATGAATCATGAATCCTAATCAATGATCATGCAATTTAAATTGTATATATAATATTGAAATTTGATTTGAAAATAAAAAGTTTAAATTATAAGTTATATATAAATGTTCATATAAAATAATTAATATTAATTTATTTATTCATTTCTTCCCATTTTTAAATGTAAATTTATTTAAATATCATGATCATCGTAATATTTTTAACTTTTTATCATATTTTGAATTAAATGAAAAATGCCACAATTATTTAAATTAAATTAAGTTATCACTTGTCCTTATCAAGCTGAAGAAATTTAGCAAATATTGATTATAATCTAAATCAATTTTAATTAAATAAACATGCTACAATTATTAAATCAAGTTATCATTATCAAGAAATTAATAATCAATGAATGATAATTGATTACAATTTACAAATTATAATTTTATATTTTTGAAACTTCAATGTTTCATTACTTTTACATGTTTAATTTTATTCATTCAAGTCATGGATTTTGGAAATTGTCAAGAGCTTCAAATAATTGGCATGTTTGCAACTAGTTACCATACTTTGTGATTTAAGTTTTAATTTGCATTGTACAACAATAAGGTAGGGGAGAGGAACTAGTAGTAGTGAGGGCTAACTTCATCAACATGTAGCTGCTACATGGGATATCATAAGACCTTCACTTTTTTTTAGAAATGTAAAATTGACATTAAACTACCTATAGACTACAACTAAGGTTTGAAGTTGTGACTCATCATAAAAATCATTAAAATAGTGCACCTAGTGAGATGTGTCCATAAAATGATTTTTTAAACATCTAACCAAAGTTTAGTCTAAAAATATCTAATAATTAAATTTAAAATTATTATTTGTTGTTAGTCGAATATTATATAACTATATGAAATATAACATGTATGTCACTTAAATGGACCAAATAGTTATTATGAATCACAAATATTTGTTATATATAACTTTTATATATAACACAAAATGACAAATATTTTAACAACAAAAAAAAAATTGTTGTTATAAAAATAATATATTATTATATAAATATAACTTATATCCAACACAAAGGGACCATTAGTTGAACTCTAAAAGTTTTTGACAATCTCACACATTTCATAAGAAAATACAAAGCATTTATTTATATTTACCTTTTATAATTGTGATGAGACATATTATTGATATGATTTACTCTATGCATATACATTTCCATCCCAATAGTTGTACACATAAGAGTAGTATTTGTACACTAACATATCAATGTTTATTTAATTGAGCATATTATGTTTTGAGTGACACACATATATGAAATACCTATGATATTTTAATTTTTATTTTAGAGAAAAAGTTATTTATTTCACTCATAAATGAATTCATATATTTATTTGTTTCTATAACATTTGAAAATTTTCATGTGTTCAAGTATTGGTATATTTTTTTATCAATGTTTGGATTTTTTAATATGTACAAATAGATCAATTAATTACAATATGTAGTAAAAATGTGTTGGAAGATTGGACTCTATGTTCACGATAGGGTGATCGACTATTGAACCCCACTCAAATATTGGGTGCTCTCCACTAAATTAAAATTTAAATAATTAATATTAGTTATGCGAAAGGTTTAACAACACGATTTGATCTGGACCATTAAGTGAACGATAGATCAATGACTGCGGCTCTATTTTGGGCCAAATTTTAAAAGATTAAAGTTAAATTCCATTTATACACAAAATTGGGACACATGTAGTCGAAGATTCTTTCTGATAAGTTATAGTTATGTCTAACTCCCAACTCTCGACTATTGAATAAAAGAAAAATCGACAGCCTAAGATGAATTTTGGACCAATTTGGACAATGTTTTCCTATGTGCTTAGATTCATCTACAATTGTGACACATATCTAGTCATTGCAAAGCTCAATTAACTATCAAGACTCAGTTAATATTAATATTAACTATGTTTAGTCTTATAAAAAATTAGTTACTTAATCCCAACTCAGTGATTATTAAGTAAAAGATAGAATAATGACACAAGATGAATTTTGGGTAATCCATAATCATGACACATGTCCTTGACAAGTATCATTATTCCAGATGACTCTTGATAACAGCGATAACATTCCACAAATTGACCCAAAAATCATATCGATTATTGAAAGATATATTAATGTAATAAATTTTTACTTTTTATTATGATAGTTATGTACATTATTGAGTCTTTATGTCATTTACACGTACATTGTACATAGTATTAGTAAAGTGCCTAAAACTATTAATTACTTAATACTTATGTTTTAACTTTTAACTATTAACCTTTTATGGTTTTAGAGTATGAAGTTCAGAGTTCTCAAAGTTATGAGTTCAATATGATAGGGTTTTCAAATTTTAACTTTTCAAAGACAGATTGAATTCTATTTTGTGTTCTGAAGATTGAAAGTGTGAAACTTGAGTATAACATGACAACACCAATTATCTGAGTGTCTGCCAACACTAGTATTGTCGAATCTTGATTCTCAATTCTAGGCATTTAAATTATTTTAACTTTTTCAGTGTAATTTACAACAATAAAAATCTTGATTCTTATTGTCTTATGTTTACACTCTCCATTTTTTTTAAATAGGGCTTGAAGAAGAATTTTGTGTAATAACTAGTAGTAGGCATTGGAAAAACAAAGTCAAAAACCTCCAATATGAGTGCAAGCATAAAGGAAAAGAATGACATTATAGAACTCAAGAAAGTGCTACAAACCCTAGGTTTCACCAATTAATGTCATGATATATTTGATCCTATTATCCATGGAGATTTGGGAATCATAGGAATTAGAAATTCATTATTTAATAAGTGGAAAGATCCACAAAAGGGGAGAGATTATTATAAATATAAAAAAAGTATTCATGCACATAAATATAAACTAGCTACTTTGGTTACTGGATTAGCAAACCTTGCTATACCTAAAGTATTCCCTTCCCCTGAAATTGGAATGCTATGTGCTCAGAATTATGATAAACATAGAAAGGCAATTATAAACTAAAACACTCAAGAGAAAATTTTATGTATAACTGAGAGTGAATTTTTCACTCTATTAGACCTAAGGCTAGGGTTTAAACTAGAAATCTTTAACAAGAATATTGACTTGGATAAACTAGCATAGGCTTGTGACAAACTGGATAGAGTTTTTCAAGATTCACATTTTAAGGGTTTAATAAACTTAGAATTGTCTATCGAACTTATTATTGTTACTCTTACACTAGACATAGACCATAAGCCTCCTTATCAGTGTGTTATTTTGTGTCATGGGTTCAGAATACAATTCTTTTATTATTATTTTGTCTAGGATTGAATAGTAACAAGGAATTGGGGCCAATATTCTTGAAATGATTAATAACATCCATTGTTGAGGTCAATCAGTTGAGAATGTAGATGTAAGATAGAATTTTGTTCAACACATTGTTGAATCTATGTAAGAAAAATTACTAATGATTAAACAAAGTACAACTACAGGAAATATAAAGATATTTAGGTTTAAAAATTAATTGTGCTACCTTCTTTTAGCAAAGCATCACTCAAGATTTGAGACAAAGAACAACAAGCTTGATACTGAGGTTTATAAGTTTGATGAGAAAAGCCAGAAGAAATTAGAGACTCCAAGTCCAGTATATGAGTGGACACATAAGATGAGGATGAATGCTAACAATAATTACTACAACCATTTTGTAGACTTCATTTTGGCACCTATTTACCAAAAAATAATAGGCACTTCGATGCCTAGATTGTCTGTGTCTTCTAAAGATTTCATTCAACTAGGAAGTCAAATTCAATTGGTTGATTGGTTCTTTATGGAAGAGTATCTTAATGTTTTACGATTCTACAGTTGAATTATGCAAACTTCCAATGCATGTTGCAAAAAATATTTTTGGACTAGAATATGTATGGAAAATGGAGAGCATAAATGAAATTTTCACTGGACAACCAAAGAAAATGATATTTCCTTCCTTGCCTTTCACAATTAGAGGCCTCACATTTGAGAGAAAGGTTTCTAAAGTGGCAAATGAATTGGGAATTTTTTTTGGCTTTGATTTTGTCAATCATTTGAATTATGATCCACTAAACATAATGAAAATAAGACTTACTTCTAATAGGAACTCTACAAGCAAATATTAACATCAGGAGATGACATTGATAGAAATGTTAAAAAACATGGATTCGTGTGAAGAGGTTAAGAAAGAGATGAAGAAATATGCAACAAAGAATAATAATTCAATGCAAGAATTTTCATTTCAAATTACAACATTTCACATATCAAAGTCACACAAATCAAAGCCTCTAAAATACTCAAATTTCTACAAAAAAAACATCTCAAACTTCTAAGAGTTCTATGTTGAAAGCAATTAAAGAGGCATGCACATTTGAATTTTAGTGTCAAACCAAGATGACTAATTTTGGGAAAATGATGCAAAATTTGGGTGAACCAAAGACCTTAGTAGGTTTTTGAGGAAATTGAGGAGGATGAACTTTTCAATAATTATTGAAATAAAGAGCATCCAATTGTACTATATGATTTTAGTAGTCACAATGATAGTGATATTCAAAGATAGAATGACCTCAAGTCTGATGGAAAATTTAAGGTATTCAAGATTCTGGGTCAACCAAGGGTAGACATATTGTTAATATTCAAATTGGGTGATTCTATTAAACAAACATATCATAAAGTGGCAACTATGATACAAAAAATGGGTTATGCAAGTATAGGGTCCATTTGTGGAAGTGGTGAAGGGATTTGGAATCCAGTTCTAGTACCAAACCCACCCAAAAGAGGAAGTAAACCAATAATTAGAATCTCCAACGAGATTGAGGATGATTCATCTAGAAAGGGCCAACAAGATTATACTTATGCTTCTGAAGGTCATCCCAACACATTATTTATTAAATTTTCAAATCTAGTTGTAGTTGATCCCACTGGCACTAGCATGGATGAACCTCGCACAAAATAGTAAAAAGTTATGAAAATTAAAATGCAAGAAATGTTAGTAGTTACTTCACCAATGTATGCACTAGTAGCTTCTACACACAACCCTGAAAATAGTCCTAAAATGCTAGGATTTAGAATGGGCCATCTTCAGTATGTTAGCAATCCTCAAAATACAATTGTAGGTGGAGTACGTTTAATTGGAGTTGGAGGAGCATACAACAATATGGCTAATAATTCACATTTCAAACACTCAATTGTGTCAATAAACCAAGTTTTTAGTTTAAATGAGTTTGTATCAAAGTTTGATCAGACAAGCAAAACAAATAGGCAAATTATAAAGATTTTGACAAGTTTTGCAATTGCTAAACATCAGGGATCTACCAACGGGTAATTTCCAACCTATTATCCAAAAACTAAAATGATGAACTTCATGGCTATTATGCCCCTGGCTAGAGATAATAATCCACTAGAAAATGTAATAAATCGTAACAATGTACAAGTTATTGGTCTTCAAATGAATTTCTCAAAAGTGAAAAATATTGACAAAATCAATATATCAAAAGAGAGCAACAAAATGGTCTAATCTACAATTTTGAAAGTTGAGAGGAAAAACAAAAGGCTTACAAATAAAATAGAAAAGTTATAGGAAAACCTTGATAATGTGAAGCCTAAGGAGAAAGCATCAAATAATACGTTCAAAGAATTGCAAAATAGGATAAAGAATTTTTCTTCTACAGAGAAAATTGTCCAGGAAGAAAAGATGAATGAATGAGTGCAAAAAAATAATTTAGCATGAAAAAGCCTCTACTACAAAATTGTTCAAGTCTATAAAGAGTAGTGCATAGGTCAACAATAAATTCAAAACTATCCTAGATTTTACTGTCAAGGAAAATAATAATTTGAAGATTGAATTGCAAAATGAAAAGAAAAAAGGGGAGTCTAAGGAAAGGATAATTAATAATTTGCAAAAGGAATTAGGGGATGAGAACAAAAAAGAGAAGTCTAGTGCAAACACAATCCAAAATTTGAAGAAGCAATCGGAGAATAAGAAGAAAAAAGAGGAGTCAATTGCAAAAAATAAACTTTTATTTGAAGAAGGAATTGGAGAATGCAAAGAAAATAGAGTCTAGTGCTACTAAAAATAGTAACACAATCCACTATATGAAGAAGGAATTGGAGAATGCAAAGAAATGAGAAGAGTCAACTATAAAGAAAATCCTAGATTTGAAGAAGGAATTGGAGAATGTGAATGAAGAGGAGTCTATTCAAACACTCCATGATTTGAAGGAATTAGACAATGCAAAGAAAAAGGAGGAGTCCACTATGAAGACAATCCATGATTTGAAAAGGGAACTCGAGGATGAGAAGAAAACAGAGGTAACTACTGCAAAGACAATCCAAGATTTGAAAAATAAAATGGAGGATGAGAGGAAGATAGAAACTAATTGGCAAGGGCAACTAGAGGAAATACATAGAAAGAGTGAAATAGAGATGTCTAAAATGAAGAAAAAGATGGAGAATATAATTGCAAAAAATATAACTACATCTTCCAAAGACCATCATGTGAAGGATACTATAATAAATATGGTTAAGCTTATCAAACAAGAAAATTGGGACAAAATAATGAAGAACATTGATAGTTTGTTTGAATTGCTTGTAAATAGGAATCTCGGTGTTGTCTTTCAAAATGTAAAAAAATATGTTGAGGTTGAAAGAAGTATCTCCACCAATTCCTTAAAAAATCTTGCCGAATTTTTTTTTACTAAAGTACAGAGATCCAGTAATAGGGATTTGGAAAACCAAGGAATAAACAATAGCTTTGATGCCTCTGTAATGACATTTATTATCTATCACAATTTTGAACAATTAATGGAAATAGAAGAAGCTCTTAGATCTACTTCTAGAGACTTGATGCAGATGAGTCATAGCATACTAAACTTGCTAAATGTTGGATTATTGAATCCAACTTACTTAGAAAAAAAATTCATTGGAAAATAATATTACATGAAAAATTTACACAACACCATGAATTCTAATTTAGGAAACTTGCCTAAGGAAACCACTCCAGAAGGAATTGCAAGTTGCATCAAACCACTATCAACAATGAATGCAGTTATAGGTAAATTTCTCAATTCATGTAAAAATATCTCTTTGAATTATTCATTTTTGACAAGGTCACAACTATTTAGCTAAAAATTCAAAAAAAATAGAGCTTCCAAATGATGTAGAATTGAGAGCCCTACAGAACATTATTGGAGTTGGGTCATCTTCTCAAATTATTATTATTAGTGTTAGTGACAATCATGAATAGCTAATAGTACTAAGAAGTAACAACTTAGTAAGTGATAGTACTGTACTCATTTTGTTACTTGTTGCTCTTTAATTTCAACTTTTTTAATGTTAATTGTTATAGGAATCATGAGCCAACATATCATGATAGTTCGATAGCCAGGCACTAGCATACTATTACTACATAGAGCAGATGAAAAAAATTTCCCTACTCCTACTTGAAAAATTGTACAATTGGCAATGTGATTGTACACACATAATGTATTATGTCGTAATAATCTAATTATATATACAATTACAAACAAACCTATAATTATTGTTTCTCCCTTGTATCTTTAAATGAGAATTTAGGGTCATTTGACATTGAGTCATTTGTTTGTAATTTTTAAATGTATTATGTTACAGGCTGATTTATAATAATAAATTATAATACATTTTTTTATAAATAAAGTTTATTCTGTTAAATGCATTATGTTAGAATTTCTTAAAGAAACTAGAATGAATAAAAATATATCGATCTCTATGTATTATTGTAGTAAAACTAGAATCAATAAAAATCTCAACATGTTTAGACTCTAAAAGTAAAAACTAGTTTCAATGGAAATCTCAACATGTAAGTTTGTAACATCAACATGTTAAAAAAAAATATTAAGCATCTATAAAAGGATAGTGAATGAAGGCTATAAATTAACTTCTACAAACATAATTAATTAGTAGGTAGAGTCTTAGACTAGAGCTCCTAGCCTACTACTTGTCTCATGCAAAAGTTAGAACTTGAAGCTAAGGAGTTTCTATAGTTGTTGATCTGCCTAGACCAACTCAATATTACTATTATCAAAATCCTCCTCATTTATTGTAAAGAATATTTCATTGTTCATTGTGCTTTATTCAAATTTACTGTCAGTGTCGGTAGAAATTCCAAAGTCAACATCATCTTCATTACTTTCAATATTAGGATATGAACCAAAACCACTACCACTAGCACTGCCACTTGGGTTTGAATTGTTGGCCATCCCTTATCTTCAACATTTATTTCTCCAAATGCTAAGAGACCTATATAAGGAAAACTATCTACCTCATATCTAGAATTATAGAGCCTCAAACAATTATCCAAATTTTTGTCTAATTTGTTTCTAACCTTTGACTTTAGGAAGCCCAAAGTATTGAAAACTCTCTCATCCTCCACTAAACCCAATATCATTATCAAACATAAATTAGTAAGCTTGAAATATTCTAGTATTGATTCTCTCAACTGATTATTCTAACCAAGGTTTTTCCAAAGCTTGTTATTGCTTCCTCTTCATTTGGATTCTCCATAAGATCATATTGTTCCATCATTATGTTTGTAAAAGAATATGATTGATCTCTTAGTCAAGATTCATCTAAAATTCCATTTATAGTCACTCCATCAATTACTTTAATTTCACAAAAATGCTAAATCAATTTTCTTATTTTTCTTCAACAATTAGTCGCATAGTTTAAAGACCAATATTCAGGAAAAATAATAGACATTTCTTTGAGCATATCCTCTAGAGGGAATTCGAGTCTAATTTATGACAAATGATTGTAACAATCTAATTTGAATCTAAGTTATGTAGTACCTTCTCTGATTCTAATTCTACTTTTCTTCCTGCTTCGTTGGGGTTAGATTAAGGGTCGACATGGGCATATTACTATATTGGCATGTCAACTCCATGTACCCTAGCACATAAATCATTGTTTGCACCAATATGTAAAATGTTTCAAGGATTGTTCAAATCTGTGTTTTTTGTCAACTTTGCAAACTTTGATTTATCTAATGGTAGTAATCGATACAAAGTATCTAGGCTATTACAAGTTAGTTTACATAGATTATTATATTTTGTAATATACATAGCTCTTTGTTGAACCTTTTTGATAATATTTCTCATGTCCTATAGCATGGGGAGAATAGCGGCTAAAGTTAGGAGTATCTTAACATTAGTTCGACTTGAATATAGCCAAGGGATTCTATCTCACATAGAGTGGATTAGTCCAAGCAATGATAGATATTTAGAGAATACTCGATGTGCTAGTCCATCTAAAGAAATCCATATGGTATCATTGTCTTTAAGAAGCTTCCTCCCATTAGTAAGTCTTTGAGAAAAGTATTGAAATTCCCAGACTCTTTTTGGACTTTGACAAAAGTATTGGTAAATCTCTTTGATTAAAGATTCCACTTTACTTACACAACCAAAATCAGTGACAATTCCAAAAGCTAGATTTATTTGATAGGCCATGCAAAGAATGAGAATAGCATAAGGTACCAAATCATTCTTGATCTTTTTGTACACCCCCTTTATGACCTTGCATAACTGAAGCTCCATTTGCTCTAACACACAACCTTCTTTATGACAATCTCCATGTTATCCAAACCTCCACATTCAATTAGAGTACTCTATAATAAATCATATAAATTGTCATCTTTTGCACTACAATTCAATTTAGCAATAAATAGTTCAAAGGATTGATGACAAAGATCATTTTAAATATAAACATGCATGCACACCCAAGAAGTATTATCAATTGTTGTAACTTCATTTAGAGACAATGTAATGAAATTTGAGAGTTTTATTTTTTCCTCCATATCTTCTCTTTCAACCTATGCAAGAAAACTAGCTCGTTCCCACCTGCTATTTACTAACCAATGAATGTTGAGATAGTTTGAAACTTTAAAAAAGTATAGTAAAGCAATAATTGAATTGTAGTTTGTCATAGGACATCCTCTACTCAAAATATAAAATACCACACTCAATTGAACAACTTTTCCCATATTTCACACTTCCATTACTTTCCCAATGAAATTTTCAATGGAACCTATTACTACAGAATGCTTCTCCTGTAATTGATTGTGTAACTCATATATTTTGGCATTCCTAACATGCAGATAGTTGTCCTTTTCTTTCCAAGTTAGCATGGATTTTTGAACTCCATCTATAGTTTCATTTTTGTAAACTTTACCAACATGATTTTCTATGGTATCAAGTCTAGGCTACAATCTCTTCTCATTCTTTGTAATCTCTATGAAAATCTTATATCTACACTCTACAAGAGACTCACAATCAATTGGATTGGCCACTGGTTCAATGAACTAGTTCTTTTCCACCCATTTTAATTAAAAATTTCATTTGGATAGATCCCAGTGAGATCAATTTTTTTCAATTCCAATTTTCTTTTGCCCTTTTTTTATTTCACTTTTGGTTTTCTCACTTGATTGGTCATTAACTGACTCCATGTCCATAATATCTATTTATGACTCCCTACTCAGAAAAAGTGCCTCCAAATCTGAAATATTAGGTTCACCAATTTGAACTTCTTCAAAATGGCTCTAACTTGTGATGAAACTTGTGAATCTTGTAGGTTGTTAACATTTCCACCACCAAAATATGTGGACATAGTTCTATCTTTTTGTAATGGTGGCCTCTCTTAACTTTTAGGGATCCTACTGGAACCCCTGTTACCCCTCTTGTTTGACATTTTAAATTGATAAAGGCTACAAAAAATAAATCAAATTAGTTGTTGAATAAAATATTCAAATAGTGACGAGTCAAAGACTATGATAGTAGACTACTTAGACTACTTATAATAAAAATAATGTGATTCATTCTCACAAAAAGGCTACTACTACTATAGTACTACAGTGTACTATAATACATAATAAAATCAGCAAACCTATCTTAGCATGTGAGATGTCCAATCACCAGTGGACGTTGGACAATCAAACTAAAAAATAACTAGAACCAGTACCAATGTCCACATAAAAAATAAATTAAAAATCACTTACCTTTTATGAAAACTATGGTCCACGAGTCAATGGGAAATGCACTCAACACTCTAAAACTTTGGTAGCAATAAGAAATGCTAGTTTCTAGACCATAAAAGAACAAATTGTGTAGAATAATAATATCTTATTGTCCATTGTAGGTTGGCAAATTACATGGGATTACAAGTAGGAATGTCAAATGTAGGTGAAACACCCCTTTCTATGTAGGCCCACAATAGGAAACAATTAGCTAAACAGGAGTGTTGGTTGACACATCTCAAAAAAATGGTAGGGAACGTCCAACCTAAGGGAAACTTATTTGGTTGTAGTAATGGTGAAAGAATGTTGTTTAATAAGAAATAACATGCAAAGGATGGAATTTTTTGTAAAATAAATGTATCCAAAATGTATATTAGATTGGCAATTAGAGTGATATTTTTGACCAATCATGTGATAACTAATGAGTGACTACCATGGGTGTTGGACCCAAATCTAATAAATATCTAATGATGCAGTTGACCTATGTTACATGCACTATTCACCAAATGATGATCGACCCATGAGACATGATCAACAAAAGGTGCTGATTCATCACTAAAAAAATCTCTGACATGTAGAAATGGATTAAGTTTAGGATTATAAATTTAAATAATTATTTGGAATAAGAGTTGATATACTTTCCTATTTTTTAAAGACAAATTTTTCATTGTTAAAAAATGCTAAAAATTAGGGGTCTAGTTCCCACCATAAAATTATATGGAAATTAACTTATTTTTCTTTGATATCAGATTATGTTATAGATAACATATGTCCCTACAACAATAAAAAAAAAAAAGGCTTTAGAACTGTATTTTCTCTTTTATAATGATTCAAATCTCAACCCACCTAAAATTGATTGTTTTCATCTCCCACCACATTTTTCAAAATAAATCTATTAAACCAAAAGAAAAATTATACATTCTTAAAGAGCACTCTCTCCTATAGAATGTCACATAATTTTTAATTTTTTTAATATAATTTAATAGTTTTATCTTTCTCAAACTTACTATCTTAATGAGTGTTAAAATATGTACTTGCAAAATTTTTTGATTACAATATACCATATCTAATTAAAACACTATGAACTCTATATGAGATTATTCTAGAATTTGAGCTCTAAAAAATGTCATTTATAAGCTATTAAAAAAATATTATAAAAAATAGTAAGAGTTATTGAAACATCAATTTTTTGAATTTTTTAAATTTCTTTAGTAATTAGATACAAACTAGTATAAAAAATGTATTAAATACACATTTCCAATTGTACAAGTGTGAGACCATATATAACTTCATTAGAATAAATTTATCAAGATCATATGTTTGAAAAAAATTTGATTTTTAGATATAAAAAAAAAAAAGTTTGTTCTAATAAATTAGCCTAAAACATGACCATGTTTGTACTTTTACCCACTTATTTCTAAATTTACTCTAGTCCATCATCCATTTTCTTTCCACTTGAACACAAATACACTCTAGACCTATAGCTTCTCCTAATAGTTCCAATATCACCACAAATTTGATGCTTTTGATAGCTACCAGACCTTTATTATAGTAATTGGAACACTTAGAAGAGAGGATCATGTTGTGGCCTTTCATTGCTTTTATATAAGAATGTAACCCTTCCTGAACAAGACATCTATGAATTTCTTGATTCTACTCCAAATAATTCCAATGTCTTGGTTCAACACATTTTAGTAGGCCTACCATGGTGTTCTCCTTCTAAAAAATCTAGTTGATTTCCTCAAGTCCCACTTCCAACTTGATAATACTTCTTTCTACAACTTTTCTCATCATGGAAAACTTTCTCCCAAAGCTAAAGAATATGAATATTGTAGGGTAACTATAAGAAAATAAAGGTACATAGAATCACTTCCTACACTAATCTTGAGAGGACAATTATGCAAATTCAACTAACTATTGTAAAGATCTCAAGAAATGCATAATAACATAATCAATATAACGATGAACACATAACACAATGATTACCATGGGGAAACCCTTCTGGGAAAGAAACCCCACCCTCCAAAACCTGCACAATGTATTATCAAACCAAGATGATTACAATACACTTGGAATGCAAGTTCTTACAGGAGCGCATCACCACAACTTGAACTTGGAGAGGCTTCTTCTAGCACCAGTCTTGAAAATTGAACTCAATTACTCAAACACCTCCCTGAGACCTCCTTTTATAGTGATTTTACAACACAGAAACCACCTATGGTTTCACAAAACCATGGGCAAAACTACCATGCCACATGTTACCCATTTTTGACATTTACATTTCCAATATGGAAAAACAACCAGGTTAAAATAGTAATCCCATCCATAATTTTGTCTCTTAGGTTAAAACCCCATAAAAGTTAGAAAACAAGCTAACTATGCTCTAAAAATGGCCCTCCTATATTCTACTATGAATAGGGCACCTCCTGGTATTTTATACACTCTTTTCCAAGATATAAATAGGTGGAAAACTTCCACAAACAAATTCTAGAATTTTCCAAAAAAAGATTGCATGTTTGAGACACATGTTCTTAATAGTGACTTAATAGGTAAACATGAGAGTTTTGTCACTAAATAAGGGTGCTGAGAAAAATTAACTTTTGTAGTCATGAAATTGAAAACCATACCATAAATCTTTCTCTCAATCTTTGCATCATATGTTTTCATAAACTTGGCATGATGATATTGTCGATATGAAAAACGTAATTAATAATGATGACATGCAACACATATAACCTTGGATTAGTGCTGTACTTCCCAACTTGCTTCCATAAATATCTGACATGAAAATTATTGCCAAGCTTGGGAAATAAAAGGTATAGATTTGGTGGGTGATATGCATAATAAAGCCTCATTATTAAAATAATGAGCATACTTTTCCAGTTGGCACACATACTAGATAATTTAGTTTTCTAGCTATGCAAAAAGAGTTTAATTATTTTCATCATTTTATTTTGAAAAATTAGCATTTGATTTTTAAATATGAAATAACAAACTAATCTCTATTTTTCTTTTAGGTTCGTCAAAATTCATTTAAAATTTAATAACCTATGATATTGTTTTTTTGTTTTTTGTTGATCTTTGAAATTGAATAATCTTTTGTTCTTATTATTTTATTTTATTTTCTAAATTAGTATTTTGTCTAAATATTCAATTTAATTTAGTGCTTATAATTTATTTTTTTGAGAGGTGGTGAAGATATTTTTAAATGATGATTTTATTTTTTGATCATAAAAGGATTATGCCATGTCATTTTATTAAATAGAAATATTTTACATTGGCGTGAAGAGAAAAAGGTCAAGAAAGAAAAAACTTTCAAAATGTTCATTTCATCAATATATATTAAATTGAATATAAATATATAATATTTCTTGGTGCATTTTAAAACATTTAATTTATTTTAGTTATATTGAAAATTTGTTATAATTTTATATATTAACATAAAATTATATTTAAAGTATTATTATTATCAGATACATATGAACTCATTGTTGTAAGCACAAAAGTGTATGAAGACTAGTGAAATACTAAATGTCATCATTTATGTCAAGCGTAATAGATTACTACAATGTGCCTTTCAAAATATCACAATCCTAATTTTATATTATTTTCTCTTTATTAGATATTCTATTCAATGGTTGGTGTTAATTCTTCTAATATATAAAATCATCCATTCTAATGATCCATAAGTAAAATATATTCTCATTAGTCTTCTTAAGTTTCATCTTACCTTCAACTTTTAATTTTCTGACTCAACCATGAGACTTTCACACATCAATGATACATTCATATAGAAGATAACCAAATACAACATTATTTGATATCACTTGTTAGAGTTTGAATTAAAAATACCTAATAGGTAAATTTTAAAAAATCTAAGAAAAATAGAGGACTAAGAATACACATAAAAAATGAAATAACAAGATAAAACAAGTTAACCTAGTTAACCCTATCATGAGATACATCAAACAAGTAGAGAGTCTAGTATTATTATCATGAAAATAAAACTATTTATAATATGATATCCCTTGAAACTCAATACTGCCACAAGAAAAAATGAAAACTCAAATACATAGAAAACACCAACCCCATATCATTTAACAAGGCTTCCTTGGTTACAAATAACTAATTTAGAATATGCTAATAAATAGTCCAAAGACTCCTCAAGAAGTTGCAAGACATGTTGTGCCTTGACCTCATAGGTGCATTTCCCCTTGACCTCATCTTATGTCCTATTTTAACCTATACTAGGGGTTCTGTCTAAATGATATGCAATATTTATGCCAGTAGTAAATGTGTTAAAGAAAATGGAAATAAAGAAATGGACTAAATATATATATACTTGTCAACATGAAAAGTTAAAATATTCTTTCAATACCAAGATTGATTAATTGAAACATATATTTTGATGGTTACAAAGATACTTATGTTGTTCCCAATGATGTTATCTTGAAGTTAACCATTTATGATAACCATAAAAGGAAAGGAATGGGTTCTTATATAAGATATTTTCTTTTAAGAATAGAAACCCATTAACCAGAAATATTCTTTAAAAAAATATGTATATGGTATTTAAATGACTATAATCTAATTAAACAAATTGTATGATCATTTTTTAGTAAAATAAATATTCTCATGGTATAGTGTATCTTGAAAAGCACAACCTTCCATTACCACAACTATAAAAGAAAAGGATTAGTAATTAATTAGTGATTAGGTGTCTCTTTCAAACAATCATAATGTTACTTTTTACATTCAAAAATATGAATTTAGATCATGTTTTCATGTTTGATATTGTCCTTCCATATATTTTTAAAATTATTATGGTCAGAATTTAATATATTCATCTCATTATTTTAGAAGTAGAGCCTCTATGGGAATTGTGACCTTGATTATCTAAGCCCATTTTTTTTCAAAATCATTGTACATAGGAAACTAATAAATAGAATCAAAATAGTAAAATATAATTAAATTTTCTAGAATAATTTTCAAGAACATTTTGCAATCCCACAACATGAGCAATGAGTTTTCTACATTCTTTACAATTTTTATTTGACAATGATTGTGGCTTATTAATAAAACTAATGGCCAAGATATATTTCTTCAAGATAACAATCCTTGTGCATGATGATAACTGTACTTTTTATGCAACAACATATCTTAATTTGATTGAATTTGATGTTACAAGTATAAATAATCACTACCATGCTCATGTTTGAGCTTGTATATTTCATATTTACTTTAGTGAATCTTTTTGTATACAATTAAGAGTTGTAGTGTAAAAAAGTATAACATACATATTAAACCAAATTGGCCTTACAAGAGTGGGTAAAATTTTACAATGCAAAGTTTCCTTTTTCCCTTTTTTGTAGTGTTCCATTTTTTAAGAATGAATAATGATTTAACCTAATATATTCATTGAAATTTGCTAAATTTTATAATTTTTCCTTTTCTACAAAAGAATATAGAGTGTGACTCTAAAGTTTTCAAATGTGTCTATTTGAATAGTTTATAAAGCCTACTTAAAAATTCATTATTTGTGAATCTTCACCATAATATTGGTGCATTTCAAATAGCTTATGTATTTTAACTCCCTCATTGGCATTAAGGCCTCCAATTGTGTCCAAGTTTAGACTAAATCCTTGGGATAGTTGATTAGATATGAAAAAAAAAAAAATGTTCTTTTTATTAACACTCATATTCCTAGATATAAGAAGACTGCCAAGATTCTAGAGTATAAAATTAAAAAATATGGTTGCTTTTGACCTTGGGCTACCCTTGGGAAACAAACCTCTCAAGTCTTTCTGAGTGAATCTATTTACTAAATTCAATATGAAGCTAGCTGGTTAGAAAGGAGATCTCCTTAAGCATGTACAAAAATTCCAACTTCTTAAATCTTTATTGCAAAATTTGTTGGTTTATGCTCTATGGCTATTCAAAAAATTGTGAAATTTTTTGGAATCTATTAAAAAAATCCAAAAGAATTTTATTTGGTGTTGAATTAAGGATAAAAAAATGTTGGCTCTAGTAGCTTAGGATAAGGTTTGTGATACTAAAGAGAGTGGAAGCAAGGGGATTCATGCAATCAAAATACTAGGCTTTTCCCTAATGGCCAAGAAGATTTGGTGCATTTTTTAAGACTAAAAAAGGTTGTAATAAAATCTTAAAGAGAAAGTATGTTAATAATAATAATAAATATAATTAATTTCATGGAATTCCACAATCTAGTTCATGGGTCTAGTTGGTGGAATGAAACTCACTAGGGGAAGAGTTAATTAAGTCCAAGATAAGATGGGAAATTGGGAATGATTGTAATGTTCCTTATTGGTAACACAAGTCAATTTTTTAGGAATCGATCTCTTCTTTCTCAATTCTTGAAACTTTCAAGGGATGATGTATTTGTTGGTTTGGTTCACAAGTCTTAGATTATTACGAGAATAGAAAGTGGGTGGACCTAATTGTTGTTTATTCTATCTTCTCTCAGGTAATGATAGAGCTCAAATCCATTATGTTGGTTCCAAATAAACCCAATTTTGTTATTTTGGGCTCTTATTTAGTGGCCTCAATGATAATTTCTTTGCAAAATCCAGTCATCCCCCACTCTAGTGTGGGCCAAGGTGTGGAACCATCATCTCATACTGAAAATCTACATTTTCCAATGGCTTGTGCTTAAGAGAAAAATCATCATGATTGATAATTTGATGCAAAGGGGTATGTGATTTAATAATATATGTTTTCTCTATAAATAGGCTCTTAAGATTGGTCATTGCATTTTTTTGTAATTCCCTTCTACTCAAGATACATGAATGTGTCTTTTCCAATGTTGGAACTTGCATTACATGTTTACTAGTATTGTGTTAGACCTTTGGACTATTAAGAGAAGCTATATATTGCATATGGAATACTAAATTTGGTTGCTTCTTTTTCAGTATATTTGGTGGAAGCTTTGGAAAGAATGAAATAATAGGGTGTTTAGGAAAGTATTTCATGCTCGAGTAGCAAAAAGGCTAAAAGAATAAAACATAATGAGGTTGAAAATTACCATCGTAGCCTTAAAGTAAGCTAGATTTTTAGAAGGGGATTATTGTAGATAACTCAAAGATCCCAAAAGATAATAGTAAAGAGAAATGGGAGAATGTGAGATGGGATTATCTGCTAAAGTGAAGAAGCAAAAAAAAATTTGATGGGATGATGAAGTGGAATCGTGGTACTGCTAGCTATGGGGAAATTATTTGAAATAAGAATAGAAACATGACTTAGACCATTGTGGTTCCTTTGGGGTTCAAAACTAATCATTTAGTGAAATGAGTCAATGCTAGTGGTGAGTTATAATTGCTAATGGTTATGGATTGAGGGAGATTCCATGAATATTCTTAATTGTTTGTAGGGAAAGGTTAAGACATCATGGACTATAGGTAACATTATGGCATAATGTAAATCAATTGTAAATAATATGGACACCATCATAATTAGCTATATATGTAGGGCAGGGGCCCTAGCTCGGTTGGCTAAATCTTCCCTGTTGCAGGGGGTTGGTCATGGGTTCTAGTCTCCCCCATCCCTGTGGTACCGATGGGCATGTCATGCCAGCACTACAGGTCACATTAAAAAGTTTACCCAGTGCACTACAGTTTATAGGGGGGTCGTGTTGCGCCCAATTCCTGCAGTCTAATAAAAACTAAATTAAAAAAATTAGCTATATGTATAGAGAAGATAAAAATGTAGAAGATACTCTTTCGAATATGGAAGTTTTCAACTCAAAGCCTATTCTTTTGAATCATAATTTAATAGGGTACAAAAATTTAAAAGTTGATATCAACCATGAAATTTGTTAATGTAAACTAGGAGAATTTATAAATCTTGTAATTAATTCAAGACATGCCTACAAAAATAAAGATTAATGATGTTGGTACTTATGACAAGGTTTTGTATCAATTTTAGAGAACTTCTCACATTTTGAAAATATTTCTTATTTTATTCACCTTGGCCTTGCACTAGGTAAAGATAGTTACTTTTCAAAATTTATTGGAATTAAGGAGCTATGATTTCTACAAGAAAGAGGCCGAAGTTTAGGAATTTTTTTATTAGGGTGGGTTGGTGCTTTAAAAATTTAGAATGAAGGATGTTAAACCAAAGATCTCTAGTGCATTCATTAATGGATGGGAATTGAGTAGGGTATTTTAGAAAGTCAAGTCCACCAAGCTAACTAGAGGTCGGTGAATGAGTTACACAATTATAGAAACCCTTAATATCCTTATTAATTTTGAGATATGTAAATAGAATATGGAATAACCACAAAAGATAACCATACACAATAACATAATATCTGTTAACTAGGGAAACCAATGATTAATGAAAAACCCCAATGAAGATGGCCCCACAAAATGATCTACTCTATAGAATTTTCTTGTGAAAGGATGATCGTTGTTAGGAGTCAATGAAATAAATTTAGTACATAGCATCCCCTATTAGGAGAATTTAAATCCCTATTAGGAGTTGATTGGGGGGGGGGGTAGATGGATCTACTACCCAAACAACTTCAGTACTATCCTCATTGAATAATATAGTGGTAAATCAACACTCTCCAACAATAACTTCTTTTCTAGATAAAACTCCTTGTAAGGTCATTTTCCATCAAATATAAAAATAAATTCTCTATTCCAAAAGATATTTTCATGTAAGCTCACATAATATAATATCTCACTAATTACACAATATATACATTGGATGGTTTCAACTAAGAAAATCATCTTTCGTTTATATGAAGTCCCAAAAACATAAATTGAGATATGCTTGAGGTTTTCCTAATTTAAGATATTATATTTACATGTTACATTAAAATATTACATCTTTTTAAGAATATACACAAATAGTCAGCTAATAGTCTTCATAATTCCCTACTTTCTTTTCATCTAGATATGAGTGATTAACCAGAACATCTTCATCATGTCTTCTACCATTGATAAGGTTTTCTAGACTAAATTTTATCGCTATTAGGAGATACAATCAAGATAATAGTAATCTCTTTCCAAAAACTATGTCTGAACATTGCCATCACCAAATCCATCATATCTCTACTGAGTTTTTGTATTTTTGAATGCACTTCTAACTGTCACATCTAGACACTCTATAGAATATAATCCCAAGTGTGTATAATATCATCACGATTTCTCAAACCAGAGAAAGCCAAACTCTATCTACTACTCTTCTAGTCTTCATAGAATAACCAATATGTTTTTGAAATAAAAGTAGCCAAAACAAGGGGGCTAGCCCATTACAAACTAGCTGGATGACTACCAATAGATAATCATTAGAACAAAACTAACACCTAATGCTTTTTAAAATAAAAATAAAAGTTTATGCTATAATTATTGTAGTAACTATAGGCTTTAAACAAAATGCATGTTAACAAGAAACATAAATTTATACTAAAATTATAAGGATATCTATAGGCTTTAAAAAAAATGTCTGTTAGCTAACAGAAGTCACTTAACAAAAAAAAAGGCATGACAACCTTAAAATTGAAAATGTTTGTAAACCAATAGATTAACAACATGCAAAAGAAGGGGGGTGGAGGGGGGAAGCCCTTAAGATTTCTTGATCTCCTTCTTCCCCAAGAGGACATTCACCCAATCTTCTGCCACGAAGTCATAAAGCAACTTGAAGTCCTCCTTGGGTAGGTCCCCTTCAGCATCCTTCAATAGTCATAGAGTGGTAGTCACCACATGAGTGGATTTAACTATAAACTTGGTTAACAATCCCATTCTTTCCTCTAGCACCTAAATTCTCTCTTGTAGCTCATTTCCAGCCTTATCTAAAACACCCAAATGTCCATCCCTACTAGCTTGTGTATCCTACACAATATGGGGGTTAGTGGCCTTTTTAGAACCTACTTTAATAGGGGAGGAGATCATAACGAGGGAAGGCATCCTATCCACTATTTAGGGGAATTGATCTTTAGTTAGGTCCACACACCTGGGCACAACTATCACTAAGACATGCGACACCTTCTTATTCTCGTTGCCATTACCCAAGATTGACCTGGAGGAATTAGAAATCTCTTCTTCAACCCACTTCATACCTCTATTACTAAAGTTAATAGTTTTCTCCTTTATTGTTCTTTTGTGGCAGCATGAATCCTCAAAATATGATTCCTCCTCCCGCGACTCTCCCTTGCTTAACTTCCTCTTAGCTTGAGACTTAGCCAACCTTCCTGACCTCCTCCTTCCCCTTCCCTCCTCATCCTCTGTCTCCATTTGCATTTTTTCCTTACCTTTTCCTTTTTTCCCCCTGGTGGAGGGATTAACTAGGGACCCACTGGGAGAGAGTTGAGGAGTGGGGGCTCTAGGACCAGTAATCCTAAGGGGGACCATTTGGGGCATGGGGTTTGCGTGAACAGGAATATCAACTTCCATAATCTTAGGGGGACCAAGGCAAGGTGAAATTGGTATAGCCTAAAAATTAAACCTTGGTGAAGAATAGTAAAATTAACTCCCCTTCTCATTTTATCTTTCACATCCACAATAAGATCTTGAAGATCATGCAACAGGAAGAAGGGAATTGAAAGAAAATCAAAATGTTTGAAATGGTTAAGAAGAGGAAAGTGGTAGTAGCAAACTCCATACCTTCCTTCCAAGGTAAGATATTTCATCAGAATCAGACAAACCTCATTCGACCAGTTAGGCAACTTTTCCATCATGAAACCCCCTTTATGTCAAACTAGTTCCTCACCATCCTCAAAGAAACATTAAAAACTAGTTTCATCAGTCACCCATGTCACCTTTTGCCATTTTATTCCCCTCATTGCCATGCCCATTGCCATATCAATCACCTCCTCTAAAACATGAAATGAAATACCATTAATTATCACCTTGCAATTTTCCCATGACTTAACAAACTGCATAGAACAATTCTCGTCATGACCATTGAGGGTCTCCATGAATGGGACAAAACTACCCTCTCTCAAAATGTACCAGACCAAGGGTTTCCTCACAATATCCTTGATCATAGCTGGTTCAATGTGCATCAGGTCACCTCCTATCTCTATAAGTTTTTCCTCTCCTATCTCTCTCTCTATTCAAAATCCAGTCCCTAAAACATACTTCACTCTTACAAAGATAAACCCATAAATGGAGATTATAATTACATTTAATAGTGATAATGGAACTTTCCTAATTCGTGAGAAAGATCACTAGTTGGTTGCCATGATCTTTCCTCCAATCATTTCTATCATTCCCAACATGCCACAAATCTATAAAATATAAATTGTTTTTTGCACTACATAAAATGATCCATAAAGGGAATTGAATAAAAAATTTCCCATTTCAAACTTCCAATTTTTGGGCCATGAGTTATAATTATTGCTTGTACTTAAGCCTTTTCTCCTTACCACATAGGCATCAAGTATGTTTCAACCCTGCTAGCTCAACAACATTATACAAAGTAACCAGCTAGGATTCATCATTATTTCTTTCCTTATTCACTAACTTCCTCACCAAATTTTGCAAAGTGTTCAAATTCCTCCAACCTCTTAGCCCTTCTAGTTGTAATCCAATCACTGCCATGCCATCAGCCGTGCTATTTCCCTCCCAAAAAATGTGATTCAAATCAAATCTATTGAGGGTGGCTAATAGGTATTTGATATCATTAATAATACTTTTGATAGCTCATCCCTCCCATATTTTCCTTTATCTATCTCAATAATTACTTTAGAATCATCTTCAACTTGCACATCCCTCCATCCCACACTCAAGACAATCTTTAAACTCCAGTATAGAGCCATCAGCTCTGCAACATTTTTTGAAACTTTCCCTAATAGACTGGCATAAGCCAACATAATCCTTCCTTTATAGTCCCTAACAATCCCTCCCCTCATTGATCCCTCCTTTTTGGTAGCACCATCAAAATTGAGTTTGACCCAGTTAGTTGGTGGAGGTCTCCATCAAGTTCTCTTTCTAGCCATAAGATTAGATTTTTCAATCTCCATAATCCCACCCATCAACAACCAAGACTTTGAAATTCTTATCTCCAAGGTAGAAGGGGGGAACACTGGTTTTCTCCAATTGCTGCATCTAATGTTATCAACTATCAATTTGGAGACAATATCAACCATGACCTTCACCTTCCTTTCCTCATTTATTAACACCCTATTATTTCACTCCTTCTAAATACCCCAACAAACCTAGGGGAGGAATAATATTCCACAAGTTGATAAGTTGGGGGGTGGGTGAAGAGGCCCTGCTAGTTCACCAAATGCCCCACCTTCGCATTGGAAACCCAATTCACCTCAAACTTTTGGAGGATGTTTCCCCACACCTTAGAAGAAAATTTGTAGTGTAGGAATAGGTGGTTGATTCTCTCTTCCTTCCTCTTACACATACAACATCTATTAGGTAATTGGAACCCTCCTCTTCCTCAAGTTGTCAATAGTGAGAATTTTTCCATAGATAGTGGTCCACCATAAAATGTTGATTTTGTAGATTAAATGGTTAAACCAAAAATTTACCCTATCATTAGGTTCAAGAGATATACCAAAAATTAACTTGTAGGTAGATTTAACCAAGAATTCCCCTCCCAAGGTGACCCTCTAAATGAACTCATTAGTCTTATCTCTTCTCACGATCCTGTACTCTTCCTGCAAGGAATTCAGCTCATTAGTTAGGCCCCTTCCTATAAAGTCATTCCATTGCAACCTCATCTTCTTCAATTTTCTTCACAGGCTAATATAATCTGCACCCATTCTACCCCCCATGTCTTGAATCCAAACTTTTTTCTTGACAAAGGTTTATCTGTAAGCCATGGATCCTCGCAGAAAGTGATCTAGTTACCATTCCCCACAAGCCACCTTACACCCTCCCTCAAAAGGGTTGATATGTTGATATGTTGGCATCAATGACAAAATTGTCATGAATGTAACACACAACCTATGAATCATGTCTCCAATAATACTAGGATACTTTCCTATAGGAATAATATCGAAATTCATGACAATCTCCCACTTTTGCATTCATGGAAACATAGATAGAAAACATAACTATTCAATGAATACCTAATGCATCTATTGTAATGATCCCCCATTCATGTTGTCCATGAATGTCATTTATTATGTAACCAAAATGCATAAGGTATTAATCTCCCCCATTTATCAATATCTTTTTAAATACTTTTCATCAACCAAATTCTTCAAATCCCCTTCATCAATCAAATCCCTTCTTTAAGAACATCTCTCACCTAAATGATAGGCTCCTCTAAATCTTCTTCCCCCATTGACATCAAAAATAGATATACTATCATGTGTTATTCTTCCCCATTAATATAAATCAATATAGAAGGATTTTTATGTTGTATTACTCTCCCCCATTATCATCAATGATAAAGGTATCATTATGTTATTTCTCTTCATTAGATCTTTAATAAGATCATGTTTCCAAAGACATTATTAAATACCAATTACCAAGAGTCCTTAGTAACACATCTCAAACACAAATAGTTCTCCATAGAGGAAGCAACAAGAAGCATCTACTCCAAATAAAAGAATTGTCCAATTACCACTAGACTAACACAATTTTTGCATCAACTACTCAAATATAGGTTGGGGCATAACCCCAAGCATCCCTATCAAGTTATAAAATGTGTTATTCACCAATGGTTTTCTAAATATATCTAATATCTGCTCCATTCTGATAATATACTCAAATCTTGTTTTGAAGCTAAAGACCTATGAAGACCTATGATAAGATTTGTGAGCTAGAAGTAGATGAACATGATTTGTTAATGAATAACACAATAGTAGAAGAGGAGGGTATTGGAAAGGTATCAAAATTCATAATTTTCCTTTCCCCATTACCCATAATTTATTTGTACATGAATCATTGATAATTTGTAGTGGGCATATCAAGGTTCAAATAAATAAATAAGGACCAAATTAGATGACTATTTTGAATCTTCAAGTTTGAAGATGAACCCCACTAAATCAAATATTTTTCTTTAACTTGAGTAAAGATTCCACAACATCAATTTAGGGGGTTTTGGCTATGAAATGTTTGATACCTTTTGCAAATACTTAGGTTTATTTCAAGGAAATAATAGATCACCATACTAGTATGAAATTATTCAAAATGTCCAAGACAAGATTGTTTCCTAGAAGGCTAGGTGGCTATCATTAGTAGGCATTATTTTTCTTGTCATATTTGTGCTAAGCACAATTCCAAACCATGTGGTGTCAATTCTTTTGCATCTTAAAGGGGTCATAAAAACCTTGAAGAAAATTTTAGGGATTTTATTTGGAAAGGTAACCTTGATCATAAGAGGATGATTCCTCTAGTGTCATGGGATAAAATATGCAATCTCAAGTATGTAGGTTGTGTGTGGATTCATAATGTGGTTGAAAGGAACATTAGCCTAAGGGAAAAGTTACCATACAAATATTATGGTGATCCAATGGCTTTGTGGGAAAAACTAATAAGGGTGAAGTACTTATATAGGGATGAACTTGAGAGGATTTTTGCAATTAGCAACCCCTCAACTAGCTCTTCACCATGAAATTCACGGTGAAGATTATAGAGGTTATTATGCCTCAACTTTCTTGGTTGATAAAATCATGTGTGTTGTGTGGTAAGGAATTTGACGATACTAATCATATTTTGCTAAACTATAATTTTTCCCATGAGTATTGGAAGTAGGTTATTATTAAATTGCATTTGGAAGGGTCTTTTCCCTCTTCATTTAACAACTTTTTGATTTGATGCCCTTTGTTAAATTAATGATCCCTTTTTGTAGTAATTTATAGAATTTCTCCTTCAACAGTGGTGTGGGGTTTATGGTAGGACTGGAACATGTTGGGTGATGTGATGTGCTCCCCTGCCCATAGGTGGTTAATTATGTGGTGTTCCATGTTTACCAAAAATCATGGCTTTTGGTGCAATGACAAATGGGCCCTACAATTGGTATCAGCGCCTAGTTTTGGCCTGGTCATGGGTTCAAATCTCCCCGGTGCCTTCCTGACCCACGTAAGCACCTAGTATGTGCATTGAGGGGGAGATTGTTGGGTGATGCGATGCACTCCCCTACCCATAGGTGGTTAATTATGTGGTGTTCCATGTTCACTAACAATCATGGCTTTTGGTGCAATGGCAAATGGGCCCTACAGAGCACAAAAATTTTAGAAAAGAAAGAATGATAGTTGCTAAATTTTGTGAACAAAATGAAATATTAGTCTCAAAAACCCTCAATGCACATACCATCAAAACTAAATCTCTATCTATGACATATTCCTCAATGGATAACTTCATCTTTGAATCTTTGAAATAACTAAAGATGCCTCTTATGGGTGTCTTAGTGGGGAGAAAGTTGACAACATAAATTAAAAATTATACCAAGTGGGAAATATTGTTTCATCATTTTGTTAAAATAAAATTTGATGGTGCTTCTGAGTGAAATATGAGTAGGTCATAAATTGGTGTGCTAGTGAGGGAGTATAAGGGTCAAATTCTAAAAGAACTTTACACAAGGGTTGCAGATGGATGAAATAATATGGCAGAGATAAGAGCTTTACCTAAAGGGCTTAAAAAATCTTTTTCCATATGAATTTCAAGAATGGTCATATAAGGAGACTCTCAAATTATAACATCATCTCTAAAGTCAAAACATATCATGAGTTGAGAGTTGTAGTATGTGTTGGGGGAGATATAGAAGTTGCTACCAAAGTTTGTTGATTTCTCAATTGTCCACTACTATAGGGAAAATTAGTTAGGTTTTAATTGATTATCAATTATGGGAAAAATGTTGGATCAAGGTTCTATTTTCTTGGATGAAAATAATACTAGTGCAATCTGTATTAATAATTTGTACAATATGTAACTTTTCTCATATTTGGGGCAAATAAAAGAGGGACTAGTAGCAACAACCTCATATTCCTATTCATTTTTTTAAAAAATATCTTGAATGTGTTCCACTATTAGACAAGAATAAGGCTAAAATGGACATAGATATTGGGTTTCCCAAATCTTCTAGGATTTATTTTCATACTTGTGAGAGATGAAAAATGGATTATAGGGTGCTTAATCCAAGATTCTATTTTATGCACAAATCCTCAATACAAATCTTGGTACAATCTTCAAAGAATAGTCTGAGGAATGTATTGGACATTTTTGTGGCATAATAGGGAGGAACATCTTGTACGTATGCCCCACTATATTTTATTCCCAAGTTAATTTATTTCGATATATTTCTAGAATGCCATGGACTTGACCTAGTCTATTGCTGCTATTCACACTCAAGTCTCTTAGTTTTCTCATAATTATCTTCTCCTTTAACTTGAGTAGTTTAGAATTCCATAAGGCTACAATATACTAGTAGCAGATGAGTATATGAGTATGAACATGTACTTCTTTCTTCAATGAAGAATAAAGTTGACATAACATAGGGGTATGTGCAAGATCATGGTCAACCAGACTATCCCCTTAAGTGAGAATAAAAAATCAACAAATCAGGGTTATGTCAACTTGATGTGCAATTTTAAAATTGTTATGGATTTTAAATAAAAAAGTGGTTAGAAAATAATTTATAGGAAATTGAATTTAGTTTCTAAACTACCAGGCCTTATATGAAGAAAGAAAATATTGATTGGTCAAAATTTTGAATTTTAATGCAATAGTACAAAAAAATTTGGACACAACTAAGAAGTAGGCATATGTCTGACCACCTTAATCAAAATGAAATTATAATATTTTTTTACTAAGATTCTAGATATAAGAAGTAGACTCATTCCTAGATGTGACCCATATTTTTGCACATTTTTATTCCAAATAAATAATTAATTATCAATTTTCTCTTATAGTATTTTTGGAATAAAATAACTCATGTGTCTGACCACCTTAACTAATTCAAAATTTTTCAAAATTTAGTTTTTATTTTATTTTACTTATAATGGAAGAAGTATATAATGTAACACATCTTTTGGACTTTAGAAATATAATACCGTTTGAAAGTTATATTTGTTTTTCAATTAGTGTCAATCAACACTTTATGTTTAACTCCATTAGGAAATGAATAATAATTACATACTGAACTCGTAATTTGACACACATTACATTTATGAAAAGATAAGAACATTCTTAAGAAACCCTCTTCATTTCATCAAAAATTGGTGGAAAAAAGTTATCAAACACATGTTTAAAGTGAAAAGTACATAAGAATAGGCCAACAACATGTTTTTGGGAAATTTTGAAAGTTTACCATGTAAAGTTGGTATCCAAAGAAATACTAGGCCTTATAAAGGTATTAATATTTGGGTTTGATATTAAGATGGATGGGAAAAAAGTCGAAATAGATTTTGAAATGCTTTGAGGAATTTCAAAACGACATAATCGACAAAGTTTGGCACACCATGATCCTACACATACACATAGCTATTATATTCATGACAATATGAAGCCTTATTTTGAAGCTAAAGAACTATGATTAATTAGTGATGCTCTATCTCAACAACCACATCGTGGTTTTGGGAGATAGCTTTATTGGCTCATGATCCAATAGTTATGAACGTGAATGAAGTTGTTCCTCCTATGTTAGAAGAGGGAAATAATTTTGAAGAGACATTAGACATGACAAGGGCATGAAAGTGGAAGAGTTATCTTGTTTGCAGCTAAGTTTTGTCCATATAGCATTTTTTTATTAATATATTATAAGCTTTAATCCTTTTTCCTAATAAAAATAAAAAATTAATAACATAAGGAAGAAAAGTCTCAATGTTACTAATGTTTTTATAGACTCCACTAATATATGAGATAAGTTAAATAAATATGTACTTTGTCTCATTCAATTTTTCTTTCTCCAGTTTCTTAGTGATTTTATTTTTAGAATATTTAGAATTTCTAAAATTGGTCTTAAGATGCTTGCAATCTTGTATCCACCCATATTTTTGTGAATGTGTTATTTTTTTATAATTATTAAAATTTTAAATCCTCTTCATCACAAGATTTACTCTTCATAAAAAAAGAAAAATTATATAAAAGCTATGTTATATTTTAGATTTGGAAAGGGTGTAATGGATATAAATAAATAATTTATTAAATTTGACTTACTTTTAGCTATCTCCACTAAAATATTTAGAACCCTTCTACTAAACCATAGTTATAATGCTTGTTGAATCTATGGTTCACTTGGAAAATCCTCCACAAATCACATTTTAGAAACTTGTACATAAAAAAACATTACCCTATAACTATTATTCTATTATATGGATGGATATACACTATGTCTTTGAAGTAGAAATGGTGAAAATGAAATGAAATGGATATTTTTCCCACACACACACACACACACACACACACACACACACACACACACACACACATTAATAATAGATTGTATGGGTTGAAGGAAGTTCTTATACAACATAGAGAAACACTCAAATATAATGGTATAGCATAATTTATGCTAAATTAGAAGGGAAGATGTTGATTCTACTAAAACACTTCTCTAAAAATCTAAGAAGTAATGAAGTTATATGAATATGAAAATTTAAACTATCTTTCATATTTATGTAATTTTTTTAAGAGTATGGATATTTTGAAAAGTATTTTGAAGAGAAATTGGCATAAACAACGATGATACATAAATAAAATATTAATAAATCTTTAAAACTCATAAAAAATTATGATCTATTTCTAAAAATATGAACTCTATATGTCACCGAACCCATTGAAAACATCCAATTTTTAAAAATTTATATCTATCAGACAAGTTTGTTGAAAACTTACAGTTTGTCCAATGATCCAAATGCCCACTTACCCAACAGAAGCATTAAACATTGTAGTTGAGTTTAAATTCAAAATGAGAGCAAAAGTTATTTGAAAAAATAAAAGAGGGAAGAACATTAATTCATTCTATAGGTACATAGATCAGTTGAAGATAGAAGAGCATTCAGAGAGAAGAAGGGAGGTTCAGGAAAGCATGAAGAAGATTAGAGTGTGAAAGAACACATGATTAGATCTTCTTCTTTTTGTAAGTTCATTTTATTTGTCCTATTAAAGGAGTGATTTCTCTAGGCTTTATTGTATGCATCCATTTAGTGTTGCAAGTTCATATTATTAATAGAAGTAGTGATTTAATATATTTTGTCTTTGTTTTGAAGCCATATACTCTAAGATTTGTAATAGGTTGAATCATTTATAAATAGAAACCAAGCAAGAAAATTTTTCTATCTCCATCTCTTTGCATTTTTAGTTGTCTCTATTTCCATCTATTCTTCTTTGTGTATAGCATTTGTGCAAAATAGAGTTGCAAGTCTCTGTTCATGTCTTGTAATGTAATGGTGAAAAAACCCAGACTCTAAGTTAGTCACCTTCTTGGTCTATTCTATTGCAAACTGAGCTCTTTGTTCTAACTCAATCATTGTATTTGATAGTGTTGTGTAAAACAATTTGTATCTATGTTAATTGAGTGAACTTGGTTCCTATGTTGACCAAGTTCTTCCCTATTTTTATCGACTTGTCTCAGCTTCTATTCTAACTGAGCTCAAGCGATCCTTACTTGACCAAGTTTTTGGAGTTTGTAGAGCTCCTTCATTAACTAGTTTGACTTAGTGTGGTGTTGACCATGTAGTGTCAAATGAGTAGTGTTGACCAAGTGTCAAATTTATTTAGTGTCAACCAAGCATTTTTCAGCTTCTATTCTTGTTGGGCTTAGTTCCCTCTATTGGTCAGTCTTCTCCTAATTAGGAAAAAATTTAAAAGTCTTTTTACATAGTATAAGAGCTTTAAGACACCAAATCCTCATGAGTTTGGGCATTTTTTCTACATGTCTGACATGGTAAAAGATACAACAGATACATGGCAGTAGCCATCATCTTTCAATGGACAAAATTATGACACTTAGGAAAATAAAATGAGAACCATTATGGTTGAAAATGATTTGTGGGAGATTTTGGTGAATGGGTTTAATAATGTAACTAACCCAACATAGTATGTTTCCCTTACCAACCTTTAGAAGACTCGATGGAAGGAGTCAAGATGAAGGGATGCAAAAGCCCTAAGCATGATTAAGGCAGCCATGACATAAACTATTTTTCATAACCTAGCAACAACTAACTATTTAAAGGAAGCATGGGATATTTTTGAGACAAATTTTAATGGAATTGATGAATTTTGAGTACTAAAACAATAGATGATTAGAAGGGAGTTTGAGAACCTCCAAATGAAGGATAATGAACCTATTGCAGATTTCAACTTAAGAATATCTAGTTTGATAAACCAGCTCAAATCAAAAGGAGAAGAGTGTGAAGATAAAATAATAGTGGAGAATTTTTTGAGGAGTCCACCTCATAAGTAGAAAAATATTGTGATGACCATTGAGGAAGAAAAGGACCTCAACACATTGAAAATGGACGAGTTGATGGATACTCTTCAAAGCCATGAGCACTCAATAAATAGGTGAACTACATCTTCCCAACAAAAATCTTTAAAATCTCAAGAAAATTCAAGAGGCAAGAGGAAAGGGGGAAATGGCTTTGGTAGAGGCTCAAGAAGTAGAAGTCATGCAAGGAATGGTGGAGGAGAAAGCTCAGGATGAGTAGGAAATCAAGAGGGAGCAAGAAGCTTCCAAAATAACACTAGAGGAGGTAAGAACAAATAAAAATGCAACAAGAGAAATGTATTATGGTATTATTGTCATAAACTTGGGAATTATGCAAGTGAATGTTGGAAGAAGAAAGGGGATCAATCAAGAAAGAATGCAAATGTGGCTAATGTGAATATGGGAAATGTAAAAAATCCCATAGCCTTCATCATGTGCAACATTGGTGAAGAAGGCAACCTTGAGGTATTATACTTGGACAACTTTTGGAGAAACCACATGAGTGGTAATGAAAGTTTATTTTCATTAATTGATAGGAATTTCAAGCTTGAAATTAAAATGAGACACAATAGAACCATTTCCATTCTGGGCAAAGGATCTATCATGCTCTGTACCAAGGAAGGTGAGAAGGAGTTAAAAAATGTTTATTTTGCCCCAGCTATGAAGCACAATTTGATGAATGTTGGACAACTCATTCAAAATGGTTACATGGTGCTGATGGAAAATGATAAGTGTGTCATTCATAAAAGGATGATAATAAGATCTACTTGTAGTTCAAATGACAAAGAACTAGATGTTCTCATTGAAGATAGAGATATGATTATCTTCTCAAGTCATTCTTGCACCTCTCAAGCATGTATGTACAATGGTACATGAGAAATTAGTCTTAAAGAGCATGATTGAAGACCCCTCCAAGCTATAGAATATGATGTATGAAAATCTTGACTTTTCTAGTTTCAATTTATTATCCAAGAAAATAATGGTAGAAAGTTTGCCAAATATTGAAAATTCATGTGACAAGTATGAGGCTTGTATTTTGGGTAAGAAACAAAGCATACCCTTTAATTCTTGTATTTCTAGAAGGGAAAGGGAACCATTAGATTTGCTGCATTATGATTTAGTTAGCCCTATGAAAGCCACTTTTATTAGGGGGAGTACTTATTTTATAACATTCATAGATGATTCCAGCCATAGGACATGGGTATATTTTTTGAAAAGAAAATTTGAAGCATTTGATAAATTTGTTTAATTTAAAGCCCTATTTGAGAAAGAAAATGGACACTATTTCAAAGTCCTAAGGTTGAATAGAAGAGGGGAGTATACCTCCAATTCATTTGTAATTTTTTGCAAGAAAAATGTCATCAAGAAGGACCTTATATCTAGTTATACTCCGCAACAAAATGGATTAGCTGAGAGGAAGAATAGGACCATTGTTGAGATGGCAAGGAGCATGGTGAAAGTAAAGGGATTCCCAAATAAATATTGGGGTGAGGTTATAGCAAAAATGGTATACTTGATTTGAACAAGTGTCCTACATTGGTGATTCATGAAAAGATTTGTCTAGAGGCATGGTCAAGACATAGATGGATAGTTGAGCACTTGAGAGTGTTTGGGTGTGTAGCATATGCACATATGACAAAGGAACGAAGGTAAAAATTTGATGAAAAGGTGTGAAATGCATCTTCATAGGTTACAAGTTAGAATCAAAGGCTTATAGGTTGTATGATCCAATCACCGAGAATATCATCAATTCAAGAGATGTGGAGTTTCTTGAAAATTAGTCATGGGATGGCTCAATAGATCAATCTTGAAGAACTTCAAGTAAAGTGTGAACCATTGATGAAGAAGATGAAATTGGTGATCAACAAAATGAAGGAGCAACATATATTGATGACTTCAAACAAATGAAAAAAGCAAAGCAACCTAAAAAATTTAGAGTTTTAGCTCCTAGAAGCTCAAGACAAATCCAAGTTAGTATGTATAACAATAGCAAAAAAAATAGTGAAAATTAGGATCCCACTCTCACCTCCCTATTGCCAAGAAAGACTAAGAGTCTAAGGAAGATATACCAAGATAAAAGGTATGATGAAGATTATGATGAGAGTGTTAATTTTACATTATTTTCTCATTGTGGTCCAATATTTTTTGAAGAAGCTATAAAAAAGAAGAAATAATCTAATGCCATGGATGAGGAAATAGATGCTATAGAAATAAATGAAACATGGGAGTTATCTGATCTACCTCCCAAGAAACAAGTTATTGGCGTTAAATTGGTTTACAAGACCAAATGCAATGCTGAAGGAAAAATAGACAAGCATAAGGAATGATTAGTGGTCAATGGGTACAAGTATCAGTATGGGAGAGATTATGATGAGACTTACGCCATAGTTGTAAGAATGGAAACCGTGCATGTTGTCATAGCAATTATAGCCCAACACAAATGGAAGGTATATCAAATAAATGTAAAATCCACCTTCTCTAATGGTGTATTGAAGAAAGAGGTATGTGTGGAGCAACCACCTAGTTATGAAGTTGGAGGTGAAGAACACAAGGTATTTAGGTTGACGAGAGCTCTTTATGGGATCAAGAAAGCTCCACAAGCATGGTATAACAAGATTGATTCATATTTGATGAACAATGGATTTAGAAAAAGAAATGGTGATCCCACTCTCTATATCAGGATAGAAAATTGTGAGGCTTTTCTTGTTTTCTTGTATGGAGATGACTTAATCTTGACCTGAAATGATAATTTCTCAATTGGTGAGATCAAACATACAAGGAAGAGTGAATTTCAGATGAAATATCTAGGTCTCTTGAAGTATTTTCCAGGTATAGAAGTAAAAAGAAAAATGCATGATGGCATCTTTATCTCTCGAGAAAAATATGAAATTAGATCTTGGAGAGATTCAAAATGAAAAATAGAAAGGAAGCCCCCACACCAACAGAAGTAGGTATGAAGTTGAGCAAGGAAGATAGCAAAAAAAATCGTGAATCAAACATTATAGAAATGCATAGTTCAAAGTTTCATGTATTTGACAACAACTTAGCCTGACATGATGCATGTAGTAAGTTTGATTTCCAGATTCATGGAAAGACCAAAGGATTCTCATTGGTAAGGGGGAAAGAGGATCCTAAGGTATGTGAATGGTAGCAAGGGATTTGGCATTTTGCATACAACTGATAATAATTTTAGGCTTTAGTTACACTGATAATGATTGGGTTTGAAGTTTAGATGATAGGAAGAGCACTTATGGTTATATGTTTCACGTGAGCTTGGGTGAAATTTCATTAGAATCCAAGAAGAAATCAATTTTTTTCCAATCTATAGTAGAGGCTAAATATATAGGAGCGAATGCAACAACATGTCAATCTATTTGGCTAAGAAGAATCTTGGTAGGTTTGAATGAAAAGACAAAAGATGGAACCATGATCTTTTGTGACAACATTTCCTCAATTACATTTTCAAAGACTCCATTCTTCCATGGGAGAAGCAAGAAAAATGAGATCAGATATCATATCATTAGAGAGCTAGTGGAGAACAGAGATATCAAGATGGAATTTTGTAAGTCTAAGCAGCAACTAATAGACATATTCACTAAGCCATTGAGCATAACAAGTTTTGTGTGCCTAAGAAATGTCTTGGTGTAGTTGATTTGGATCAAGAGCACGATCCTTATTTGTTGGCTCAGGACAAAGGGGGAGTGTTAAAAACTTGTGGTTTTCCCCTTGAGCCAAACACCCACCTAACTAGTAGAAGCATTAGACATGGTAGGTGAGTTGAAATTCAAAATGAGAGGGAAATTTTTTGAGACAAGATGAAAGGGAAGAACATTCATTCATTCTATAGGTACAGAGATCAGTTGAAGATAGAGGAGCATTCAAAGAATAGAAGGAATATTCAAAAAACTAAGAAGAAGATCAGAGTGTGCAATAGTACAAGATTATATTTATTTGTTTTGTGTAAGTTCATTTTGTTTGTTCTATCAAAGTAGTGATTTCTCTAGGATTTATTGTATGCAGCCATCTAGTGCTACAATTTCATATTATCAATAGAAATTGTAGGTTAATGTCTTTTGGTTTGGTTTGAAACCATATGCTTCTAGATTTTTAATAGGTTGAATAATTTCAAAATAGAGAGAAAGAAAGCATATTTTTCTATCTCCAACTCTTTGTATTTGTAGTTGTTCTCATTTCCATCTATTCCACATTCTATATGGTATTTGTGCAAAATAGAGTTGCAAGGCTCTTTTAATGTCTTGCATTTTTATGGTGGAAGAAACCACACTATAAGTCAATCATGTTTTTTCTTGGTTCCATTTCAAAATGAGCTCTCTATTCTAACTCAATCATTATATTTTGTAGTGTTGTGCAAACTGAGTTGTAGTTGTGTTGGCCAAGTGAAATTAGTCCCTATTTTTATTGGGTTCTTCCCTTTGATTACTAACTTGTCTCGACCTCCATTCTAACTGAGCTCACTCAGTCCTTACCTAACCAAATTTTTGATCTCACTTGATTCCTTTGATAACTGAGTTGACTTGAGGTAGCATCAAACGAGTAGTGTTGACTGAGTAGTATCAAATGAGTGTCAAATTTTTTTAATGTTAAATGAGCATTTTTAATTATTGCTCTTCCTAAGCTTGGTGCCCTCTTTTGGTCAGTCATCTCTCGAATTGGCACAAATTTGAAAGCTTTTATACAAAGTTGTTATATTAAATTTTAAAAATAAAATAAAAACGTAATGAATTCATGAGAAGATATACTTTTCTCATAGATTGAGAGTATAGAGGTAGGTTTGAACAACCATCTCAATCAATTTTATATAACTTTTTAAAACTAAAATCAATGTTCTTTGGCTTATTCTACATATCTACATATTCTTCAATCATGTCAACTAATGTAATACTTTTATATCTTTTATGTTTTATGGTTTGAATATATAGATAATGTGCTTCTATCTTACTAGTAGTGTATATTACCTTGTATTCTCAGCCTAGAAGATAGGGACTCTCATTCGGTGGTGGTTGATTGTTCAACAAACTAAATTGTAAAATATATAATATTTTTTTGGAAAAACAAAATAGTAACAAGACCCCTTGATGTATGATATTGTCCCCACAAAATATCAACATCTACAATATAAATTAATACACATATCCACATTGTTAGGTCATATGAAATGATATTTTAATTCATAGATTCTAATTTTTGAGTTGGCCTAGTGGTGATTCATTGGTGATTGTATTCAAGAAAATATAAACTTCTTGCATACCTAGCCATTAGATTGGTCAATCTAGATAAACTTAGACAAAATAATGTTGAAAATTGAATGAGTCGTGCATAAATAAATAAGTTATGCATAAATTTTGTACCTTGTTGTTACTCTTTGCTTTGGTCATGAGCTTGCCATTGTATTTTTTTCTTCTAATCATTCCTCAATGATAAGCATGACCCTAATGAATCCTAGGAATCCATGCTAGAATTATCGACTTAGTTATCTTGTATTAATTTGAACTAGCAAGAAATTTTTTTAGTATCGGGGCTGCCATAGTATGGGTTGTGATTGAGTGGATCAAAGTTAGATAAATAACATTTTGATTTACCTATCAAACTATTCCTTAACTATTTGGAGTAAACTAGAAACATGAAAAATGTATCTCATTTGACATTTTAGATTGGGTGTTTAAGAAATTGAAACTTGGTGAATTTACATATTAATGATTAATGATTTACATATTATATTGGGTATTTTAGATTTTGAATAAATAGAAATCTAATAAAGGAGGATAGAGGAGATGGAGGGTGAATGAACATATTATATTGGGTGTTTTAGAATTCTAATAAATAGAAATCTATAGAAGTCTAAGAGGTCAAAGACATCTATCCCTTCACCCTTCATCTCCTCTATCCACTTCTGTTGTTCATTTTTAGAAGTTGATACTTGGATAGGATCCCTTAGAGTGGATAGAGGTGTCTGTATAGAGCTTCTTATTCTCTCTTCCTTTATGGCTTTGGCTAAGTGGGTTCTTTGGCTCAAGGAGACAAACTCTAGTTATTCTCCTTCTTCCTCATCCTTAACTTATACAATGGTCTATGGAACTTGTGAGGATGGAGTAGTCTTCTTCTTTAATCTCCTCCTCTGAGTACCCACCATAGTTTTGTCTATTCCCTCTCTCTTTATTGCTAAGGTGGAGGCTTCTTCCTTCAAAACTCTTCATGGTGGGCCCCTCTTTTCCTTTGGTTTTTCCTACTCTTGTTGATCTAGTTTTTCTTTCTCTAAAGTTTCTCTTTCTTAGCTTGAGGTTTAACTTGCCCTTTCTTCTATTGAGCTAGAGTTGTTTGGGCTTTCGGTGCTTATTTCATTGCCATTGGGGATACCCCTTTTCTCTTCTTTCCCTTATCTTCCTTGAAGTAATCAACCTCCCACTCATGTTGATGTATAATTTCTAGCCTTACTCACAATTGAGTGAAGTAGGTTTATATGGTGACCTTTTCACCTTTAAATTTTTGATGCCAAGTTGTGGCTTGTAGAGGTATGGCTTGGGGAGTTGGATCCATCTAAAATAACTTCTAGATTAATTCCCTTATTAACTTGACTGCATCTTTCCCAATGATATATGCCAACATTTTTCTCTCCTCCTATCTAAGTGTTCATGATCAACTTTTCTGAGATTTTATCTCTATTATACAAAGGATTCATGACTTTTGGGACATCCTTTTCTATGGCCTTCAAAGGAATATTAATTTTTTAGCACATTCTCTACAAGATGTAGACTCAACCTACAATAGTCCCAATTTGGAAATCATAGTCATCTACTACATTCATCTAGTGGTCTTCAAGTGCTTCTCCATGCACAAACTATTTTCCCACAAGATTTTGGACCATCTCAATATGATCAAAATATGGGTAGGGAGACTTGTATATTTCAAATGGATACTAATCCCATTCCAAGTCAAAGGTAGTAACACCTTTGCCTTACCTTAAATGCACCAATTGTGATGGGCTAGACCTATCTCTTCTTATGTTGTTTCTTCACTCAGTCATAAATAGAAGTGAGCTTGTTGGCTATCTCTAGGATTATCCACCTGTCTAAAGGATACCTTGGGAGATTTTTGGGGTACATAAGAGTACTAGCTACCCAAAGATACATGAAAGTCTTTAATTGAATGTAGTAGGCTCCCAATTCTATAATTCTAATGGTGACCTCTAGTGACATTCTCTTTGCATAATGGCGAGGAGACTTGCATTTTTCTAAGGGATACTAATCACATTCTAAGTCAAAGGTAGTAATGCCTTTGCTTTACCTCAAATGCACCACTTGTGATGGGCTAGACCTATGTCTTCTTATGTTGTTTCCTCACTCAGTCATAAGAAAAAGTGAGTTGGCAAGCTATCTCTAAGATTGTCAACTTGTCTAAAGGATATCTTGGGAGATTTTTGGGATACATAAGAGTACCAACTACCCAAAGATATGTGAAAGTATTTAATTGACTGTAGGAGGCTCCCACTTTTGTAATTCTAGTGGTAGTGATGCAGGAGCATCTTGCATGAGAAAATTTAAAAAAACATTATGGAGGAGAGAGAGAAAGTGATGAAAATAGAAAGAAAAATTAAAATAAATAAATAAATAAATAAAAAGAAAAAAAGATAAAAGAGGAATTTTTATTTTCAAGGTACATAGGTGTCATAAATAGAAAAATAAGAAAAATAGTTGTCATTCCATTAATTGAGGTATGTAGGTGGAATTCTAGAAGTTTGTGAACATTTTATTAAATCATGCATTTAATATTTGTTGGGCCACATGGTGGTGCTTAGTTATATTTGGGTGGGAATTAAATATTTTTTGAAGGTAGTTGCATTTACCTTTTATCCCACATTGGTTTTGTTGGTAACATCTTGGGTGGTAAGTGTCTATTTAAGCAAGGCATATGATCATTTCTAATCAAGCTGGAAGGTGTGAAAGCTTCAAGGTGTGATCTCTTCTTAGTAGAAGCTTGGAGAGAAGGAGGAAGCTAAAGGGGAATTTTTCCTAGGTCTGTGGACATAGTGCCAAATATGAGGCAGTTTACAATAGGATTTTGGTAGAGTTGTGAGTTTGTGAGAAGAGCTAGTGGCTGCAGTTTAGAAATAAGGAGGTTTCTTGGTGGCTTGCGAGCACAAGTTGAGATCTTGGAGGTTTCTACCAAAGTGTGGATCTAGACTAGCTAGTGTTTGGATTGGATCTTGAGGGATCTTACAGAACTATTACATGCTTTTTATTTAGTCATAACTAGGAAGGCCTTATAGCCTAATACATTGCATGCAAATAGTTATTTTATGAATAAAGAGTTATGATTTGATATCAGATCTTGGATTGTTGCTTCTTGTTGTTGTGTTTCCATTGCATGGTTATTTCCTGGGGGCTAGGACATCTCCTTTGCTGATTATCTTACCTTGCACTGCGTCAGATGGTATCAGAGCACAGTTGTTCCTAAGCATGTAGACAAATCATTGAGCTTGTGGCAATTTGCACCAAGACTTGGGTTGAAGAAGTACATCTGAGCTGATCTTGATCTGGTGGTTGATTTTCTTTCTAGAGTCTTAGATCTCTTCATTGCAAGGTGGTAGATCATGGTTCTGATTTAAAATTGAAGAGGGCTTGCAGATGGATTGATGGATGTGAAGATGGACGACAAATCTTGACGAGGCATGATCACTGAGGCTTTTTGCATTGCAGATCAATGGTCCTGGACTTGGTGATGTGGTTCTTGATTGTTCATACAAGGTGATAGGTTGTGCTTTGACTTGCAAAAAATTTTTAAATGCTTTGACTTGGTTCTTGATTGTTCATACAAGGTGATAGGTTGTTCATATCTGATCTCTATGTGTCTATCTTGGAATCTTGATTTCTTAGGTCCTCCTTCATATTTGAATGCAATAGGTTTGGGTGTCATTCTCTTAGCCATGAAAGATGATGATGAGTCATTTTATCTTCACAAAAGAGGTAATCATTAGTCTTATGGATATCATAAGGGAAAAATGAGACCTAGATTGAAGCTAGATTGACTTCAAAATAGGTGAAAATCAGTGAGAAAAGGAAAAAAGTAAAGTTCATCCCCCCCTCCACCCAAATAGCTTGTTGTTCCTTTTAGCGTACCAAGTGTAGCCTCACAAGTGTGCTAGGTGCACTTGTTTATTCCTCTGATATGGCCAAGTACACAGTTAGGTGACATGTGCGCATGTGTGCAACTATACAAATGCACAAAATGACTATGTACATGGGGGGAGGTGGGAGGGTCTTACTTATATTTTAGGCTCTAAGTTATAGTTAGTAGAGGTGTGCATGTGCGCACCTGATAAATATCCCCTAGGTGTTTTATACTTTTATATTTTATATTTTTATTTCTTGGGAGGTTTCAAAGATGCACACATGCACACCTATTAGAGGTGCACATGTGCGCACATCTTGGGTGTCATACCTTGTGTTTATGTGTGTGCAAGGGGACTAGAGTTGTAGATCAGTGTAGGGTGTCAAGGTATAGAGATGTGATATTAGGAGATGTGGACAAAACAGTGAGAGAGGAAAGGGGGTCAGGGTCTATTTATAGACCCTAACATACATGCACACCCTCCAAAGGTGTTCATGCGTTCACCTCTTAAGAGTGCACATGTGTTGACTTCTGAAGGGTGTGCATGTGTGCGCGTCCAAAGGTTGTATAGGTGCACACCTCTTAGAGGTGTATTAGTGTACACTTACTAAATAAAAATTTCCCCCACTCTACAAATTAATTTTTTTAAGCCTCCCACTCCTACTTGACAACACCTAATTAAGAAATGAGTTTGACATAGACCTAGGGGAAGGTTCAAAATGACTAAGGCTCCAAACTAGAAGCCTGACAAGGGAATTTAAAACTAAGGGGTCCCCACATTGATTTGCAAAATAGGGCGTGCATTGTGAAACCACAACATAGACAAATCTACATCTTTCTTAATAAGATACTCCAACATGATTGTACTTCCATAATTACATGACATGTTGGTAGACAAAGAAAAACCCTACATGAAAAATAAATTATAGGTTGAAATAATTATGAAAAACTACACTAAACAAATAACTTCAAAAGCAATAAAAGGAAAAAAGAAGAAGACCTATTTAAATAATAAATTATACAAATATTCACGCTATTCACTAAAATTCTTAAAATTGATTCATTGCCCATAATTCCTTCACATGTTAGAGCTACACTAAATTTCTAGAACCATTTATAGAATCACTTATACCACCAATTTCATTAAATTAACCCTCAAAATTTTATGCTTTAGATATTTTGATTATTGATCCACCCAAGTGTATTTTTCAACCAACTTATTTTCAAACAAATCAATGAAATATGTAGTCTTTTAATAATACACATTGATAGACATAACACAAAGCCCTATAAAATAGACATGGTTAAAACTATATATATATATATATATATACACAAATGTCTATGCATATACATACATCCATTCATAGATATACATGTTTGTTTAGGTATATACATGCATAATCATACTTATACACATTAATACATAAATGCACCCATCCACGTCCTTACACACATACACACATTTTTAAAACAAATTATAATTATTTAAAAAATAGAAAATTATAAAAGCAATAAGATATTGTTTAAAAAGCCATATAAGTTTTACAAATTCGTAATGAAATCAATCAGACAAGTAATAAAATATCAATACAGATTTTAGCGTAACTACCTGGTATTTAAAATCATTTACAGACTAACCAAACAGAAAACCGTAACTAATGTAATTATGGAAGAGCACATGTTATTCTTTTTATCCTTCCCATTGGATTGAGCAAGAAACTAAACGCAATTACAATGAAAAGTTGCAGGTAGAGGCACAATAATAGCTCAACATAGGCAGAAATAATACTCACTCACAAGGCTACAAAAATGACTCTTAACGACATGTTAGTAGCACGTTCTATAACACGAAATCATGCATGTTTCCGTCTGTTTTCTACCTTGTCGCTAAAGGGGACTCTAATAATTCACATCTTATCTAGCTCCTTCTGTCATATAAATTAATAATTTAATCGATAGATTGTAATGCGTCACTGCCTCTGTCACTAGCTTAAACATTGATTATTTATTGTATCACTAATGCATAGATTCAAAGCACAAAACATTAGAAACGATTAACTTAATAACAGAAAATCCTTTGCTAGGTCATTGCCCGTAGATAATTTTGCCAGCAACATGATTCTCTGTTATCAACTTTGTGTCTATTATTGGGACGGTGACGTTCATATTTCTCAGGCCCATCCTATTCCTTTAGTTTATTATCATTAAAATAATATTTGATTCATATATTAAAATTTTTAATGTGATCAAATGCAGAAGTTAACTCCTATAAGCAAAATTGCATGCACCGACTTAAAAAAGTTCTGTGATTTTTTCATCACGGAATCTGAATATGCCAAACCGAAAATATGCTAGGCCTCAATATGCTTCCTCCGGGCCTTTCAATATTTTGTCAATTTGTGCAAAGTTCGATATAAATACGAAGGAACTTGAATGTAAACCTGTAAAACACTACACATCATTCGCTTGTAATTGCAGAAGCATACACAATGCCTTCACGCCTTGAACCCGCTTTATCTCAGCTTGATCTCCCTGTCATTGATATCTCTCAATTTCCACAAGATCTGAGCCAGCTTCGACAAAAGCCACTCCTCGTTAAACTCAGCAAGCCCTGCAAAGATTGGGGATTTTTTCAAGTCGTAAACCATGGAATTCCAGCGGATCTTTTGGAAAGGGCTGAAAATGTGTCCCGAGATTTATTATCTCTGCCCGCGGAGATGAAAGACAGAGCTACGACAGGTAATCCGTTAAACACATTTTTGCGAAGTCCAACGTTTGAAGGCTTTCGCTTTTCGGATCCGACTAATCCAGCTTCAATTGAAAAAATGTATGCAAAAGTATGCCCACAAGGGATCCCAATATTTTGGTATGTTATCCATCTTTGCCTTTCTATTAAAGTTGAATTCCTTTTCATCTGTGTTATATTTCCATGCTTGCCAGTGAAACGATGGCAGCTTACGTTTTGTCCGTATCAAATCCTGAACAAAAAATCACAAAAATAATTCTTGCAAGCCTGGGGTTGGATGCCAACGACTTCTACCACTCTCACTTTGACAAATGCACATCAGTATTGCGTGTTAATGGTTATCCGACAGATAACATATCGATTGGAGAGGAGGCGCTATTTCATCACACAGATTTGGGGTGTCTCACAATTCTGTACCAAGATGATATGGGAGGCCTTCAGATTCGATCTCGGCAGGGCGAGTGGTTTAATGTCAAACCTCTCCCTCATTCATTTGTTGCCAATCTCGGAGACTCCCTGAAAGTATAAAGTTGTATCTCCACCAAATACTATAATTATCTCTTTCTATTAAGAGGGTCTGATAAATTTTCGGATGACTGTTTGCAGGCGTGGAGTAATGGTAGATACCGTAGCGCGGAACACCGTGTTGTTTACAATGGTTGGAAAGATCGTATTTCGATTGGCTTCTTCACTTTTTTTCCAGAGCAGACAGAAATCTTGGCACCTGTAGAGCTTGTGGACGAGGATAATCCAAGGCCTTACAAGCCTTTCATATTCTCGCATTTCAGGAATCATGTTATGACCGGTAAAGCAAATAAAGATAGAGCTCGCGCTCTCCAAAAGTTCGCCGGTATTTAAAAGTCTTGTTACTATTTAATGAAATTTTATTAAGAAGAATAAGTGACAGAATTTTCCAGCATTCCTGTAAGAAAGAAACGAATGATTCACGCCTGAATCTTGTTATGGCTTGTTGCATGTACAGTGGCTCTAATGCAGTTGCATTCCTAGCTTCACGTTTTTCCTAAATGTCCGTATTTTTTTAAAAAATGAGGTCTTCTTTCAATTGTGTCATACATGGGAGAACTTGACGGGTAGAAGATAATTAAAGCTTTATATTGTGGCTCCGTTTATTTAATGCTTATAAGCTTAAATTTTATATTCAATATTAAAATTAAATAATCGTAATATTCTTTGGCGTTAAGTTAGAAGAAATTGAAGGAAATTGCCTTCAATTGTAATATAATTTAGAAACATTATATTATTTGATTTTAAAGTTTATTTCTAAATTTTATGGAAAATAAATTTTGATTCATTTAGTTTTTTGGACATTGGATATCAAAATGAAATCAAGTAATATTTATGTATAAAAGATTTTATCAAGCTAACGAATTTGTGAGATTTAAAACTCTAATATGTACATATTCTCACTTTGTATTTATGGTGACTAGATGGCATAGACATTTGAAGGGAGATTGTTCTTGGTTGCATAATATTGAAATATTATTATTGATGTGGGGCTTTGCTAAAAATTCTTCAAACTACACTCATTTCTCTCTACTGGCAAAACTTTTAGGGTGACATGATTTGTACATAATCTCGAGTCAAGTAAGTTTTCCTTGTTTCAAAACCATTATTTGGTTTTTTATTGCACTCTAAAACTATTCTATTATTATCTATCAAATAAATAATATTGTGCTAGGTGAATCTATTGAAAAGTGCAAACATCTTTCCAACATTTTGAAATACTTCTCAACCTATAGGAAAACAAGAGTTGGGGGAGTCACATGTGAAAAAATTCCTCTTTTGGGTTATACATCTTGGTTCTAGCTCTTGGTATTCAGAGCTTTCCTAGGTTTTCCTACACTCTTATTTTTAATTTTTGCATTGAATTATAGTCTTCCTACCTTTTATGGAGGTTAGTTGGTTGTTGTTACTTTTTAAATACCATTGTGGTCTATTTGGTTGAGGAATACCAATATGGGAATAGGAATATGTATCTTGGATTTGTTATTCTTGAATACAAAATCAGAATACATATTCCTATTATCTATTTGGTTAGACAAAATTGAAATTTTTGAACTTAGAAATTTGACGACCCTCCAAAACCTATTTCTGACATCAATCTCTAGAATTATGGTGCTCTCACAAAAAAAATTGAGGATGAATTTTGGCTGTGCAAAGAAATACTTTGTACTCTTGGCAAATCCATAGGCATTTTACAACATATTTTGGAATACTTTGATTTCTACTAGGTAGGGCATGGTTGTAGGATTAACTCTCAGATCATTGTGGAAATGTAGGCCAATTATGGCTTTGTTGAAGCAATGAACCCTAGTGTCATTGTGGAAATCCAAGAGTGGGTAAGATGTAAGATGGTTGTGAAAGTCTACATAGCCTCTAGTGTTTAATGCACAAAGCTCCCTCTCTAGATCTCTAACATTCCTGTAATTACCCGCCAAAGGATCCAAAGAATTAACCTAAAGTTTCACTAAGTTTGGTAGCATTTTTTTTATTTATTTTTAAAACATGAAAGTAAAACCACTCATAACATAGTAGCGAAAGAAACAACATCATTTAACTAAAAGGAAACATGAACATACAAACATAACAGGTTACATTCTTCAAAGATCCCTTTAACATTGAATCACTTCTAATTTAATTGCATCTAATACTACACCCTCATAGAATAATAATGAAAATTCCAACATTCATAAATTACATTTTATAATGCTCGATCATCCACTGTACATGTCATAGGTTATGAAAGGCTTAAAAAATCATACATTTGTGTAAATAAACTACCTCATCATACTAACTCTAATCCATGATGCAATACCATAAATGAAACCACAAATCACACATGATACATCATTATAAGAGATAACCATAAATTACAAAAATAATTAACTAAGTGCACGGTTCCTCCCAATCATAAATGGCATCATTAGACCATCATGGATCCTAGCCATCCCTCTGTGTGTAACATCCCAAGTCACCGAAGAGATCATCGATATTAACGTAGTAGGAATGTCACTCCTAAAACATACTACATCATATGCAAAAGTAATCTAACATGCAAAGTAAAGCATAAGATAACATCATCTAACATATGAAAATCATCAATATAAGGATATGCATCCACCATCAAATCAAAGAATGTATCAGCCATGGTGTCTCAGACAGATCTCAAATGATAAGAGTTAAAAAGCACTACCACCTGACTGCGTGGGACCTAAATGGTTCACTCCCACTGTGCTGAGGAGATAATCTCAAGTCCCAAATAGGTTATCAAAATCACATAGCACAAATACTCTTTAAGTCCAGGAATCCTAAAAAGTATACTAACTCAAAGGTTCCAATCACAAAACGACATCTAATCCCAGAGGCACACAATGACATGTAGGAAACCTACTCTGTAAGTGGGCAAGTGTCATCGCATAAATCATGTAGAAGTTACCCTGGTAGTTAGCTTAGGATTGTAGGGTCCCTACTGATCCTTATGCAACCACTAGTATCTTCTCATACTAACAAGGCATACTATGAAATGCAAGGTCGCAACCAAGTGTTCTCTGTACTCCCATCCTAGTCTGTACTAGCACTCGAGGCATGGGTGAGAACACAAAAATTATCTTATTTGGTTCATTTAATCCCCATTTAGTGTAAATTTTTTCACTTATTAAAATAACTTACAATGAGTTACCCTGGCAGCCACTTAGGGCCCCAACCCCCATTGCAAGCCACTTCCTAACACTACAAGTAGATAACCTACCCTAAGCTCATGGAATCATAAATCAAAATATCACCAAAGTCCTATACAAGTGACTAGAAAGAAATACCAAAAGATAATCCATAAAAAGAGCATTAAATCTCCATGAGCACATGACAAGCATCCATAGATAATCATGACCACAACAGTTCTCTATTGGCAACTGAAGGTATGATTGATAATCAAAAGTATCTATTGGTTCTCAATAACCAAAATATATCTCAAAATCATACTGATCGAGACTCCAAAATGGTTGAGTCAAAACATGTCACAACATGACATCATTAAGAAATAAATCAACATTTCAGTCCCATCATGGTGACTGGAAAGTAATCCAAGGATAACTAACCGATGACTCAAAAATGGTTAAGTCAAATGTCTCAGATACATATAACTCAACTTCACTCAAGAAGACTGATAAGCAATAACAAGTAGTAAATACAAGCATCTCATAAAGAATACGATCACATAACTATGTTGGGTTTAGAAAGAATCGATATCAAAAGACATCATCATGACATCACAATCATAACCCTTGAGCCTCTAGTAGACGTCCTATAACTGGTCAACACTAGTCAACCCAAAAACCCAAAACAAAAAGCATAGAGAAAACACAATGCAAACATATGTTTTGGTTTACTAAAGTTACATAGTTGAATTGAGTATGGAGATTTCAGTTTCTATTTGCAAGTTTATATTTCAAGTATATACGATTAATCATTTGACATAGAAGTCAACCCATTTGTTCCCTCGATAACATTATCCTTCCATTATTTAAAATTACATTCGAAGAATAACTGAAGGATAAATATTTACTCATTAAATCATTTGACACTTAATGAAATCATTCGCTTTATTAATTAATCTTAATTAAATAAGTAAATTAATTAATAACGTACACAATCCATGACTCTATATCATTCTAAGAGTTCTTAATTAAAACTCAATTAAATATCACTAAAACTTAAGTCTCTTGATTAAATCATCACTAACAACCATTAAAATACCTAAGGTCATTATTCAAGTCATTAGAATAAGACTTATCAACTTTGATGTCAATACTTTAGAACTTCACTATAAGAATCGATATTAGCATGTCAATTAAAAATCTGTTACATAACTTAATTATTAATTAAATTTAATCAACTCCAATTAATTAATTTAATTAATAATTATATATCCATATCAACGACCCAATGAATATCAGTTAACTAATAACTAACAATAGTTTTATAAGTTAAAAGTCAACAAGTTTTCTCATAAAGATTTTAACTACCCATAACAAAAGCATGCAAACAAGATATGCAAAATCCTCAGAAAGCATTCAGAAGACACGAAGAAGATAGGAAGTGCCAAATGCGAAAATAACATAAGCAAAGTCACAAGTGTCTACCCAGACACTAATGCTAAATCACTACTCCTCAGAATCCACAGAGCAAGCTCCTTCCTTCTTCCACATTCCCGATCCTCCAACCACACTCCAAAATGCTCTCCCTATGCTTCTAAGAGTGCCTCATTATAAAGAACTCTCAGGAAGCACCTAGAATGTCTCTAGAAGCAACCAGAAAGTGTTGACAAACAAGCATGAGTTTTTTTCCAACCTTCTAGATGAGTCATAAGGTTGTAGACACCATATGCTTAATTTGTGCATTAACCCCTATGTTGTTGACAACACGTGCATAATTAGAGTGCAAACTCTTCTGTTGTCTACATGAAAACTCCTGAGATTTTGCAAACTCCTATATGAATGAATATTAAAATAATGCACATTAAATAATTTAATATTCACTTTACTCTTTTCAATTTAATTAATTAATTTTTATATCTTATGCACTCACTTTAATAATTCCACTTGTTTTATCTTAATATATTTATATTTTAATCACATGCACACATCGTGCAACCTATAATCTTTTAATAATTTTAATATCTTTTCCACTTTTAAATTTGTTTTCGAAACTTAATTGCTAAAATATTTATTAACTTAAATAAATATTATCACATTCCAACTTTAAAATTATAACTTTTATCTTCAAATTTAATTATTTTACTTAATTAATTTTTCAATTAATTAAATAAAATAAATATTGAAATACCATATTAACTTTCCATTAAATTAAACCATTAATTAAATCTTTTAATTAGGCTTAATTAATAGAAAATACACCTAAGACTGATAAAATAAAATACGAAAAACCCATTATAGAAAAACACATAAAAAATCAAACCAAAAGGGTTAATATCATGAATTACGTCATCTGACGCATTCAGAAGGTACTCAACTCAGATACTTGTCTTAATTTCCAATTAGGAAAAATGGCTTAAAGGGTTGGGATATGGACTTGAGAATTTATCTCCCTTCTCTTACCATTGAGATAATGCGATAGGGTATGCTCATCTTGGCAATTCAAGAAAGTCAATACCCGGTACCTACAACCTACATAAAATCATGCATGTACATACAATATATACTAAGCTAAACAAGTAATGGCAGGAAGTGGTGCATCATGTAGATCTTGACTAGTAGGTGACTATGACTCCCTTCCTGTAACGCCCCACTCGGGAATCCAAGAGAAATAAACCTAATATTATAACATGTTAGGTTTATTTCTCTTGGGTTCCCGAGTGGGGTACGAAAATGTTTTTAGTTCGCATGAATGAGATTAAAATATAGGAAAATTAATTAAAAAGATAAAATATGTGAACTTAATAAAGATATTTTAATAATGTGAACATTAGATTTAAAAGTTAATAAATTAATTTTAAAAGTGAAGTCTAGTGAAAGTTAAATAAAGTAATTTAACGATTCACTTAAAGTGCATGAAGGAAAAATAAAATAATATTTTAATTAAAAGCGAATTAATTGTACAAGAAAGAATTAATAAAATAAAATTATTCTAATTTAGAAGTGGTGGTGATAGAAACCCTAAAGGGTAATTAGATTCTATATTAGAGATTTTTTGGGTCATTATTGGGGACACAAGTTTTTAGACAAAGATTTGAGGACACACATGGGTTTGAAGAGAAAATTAGAGGGTTTGGAAAAAAAGGGAAGTTTTTCGTAGCTTGAAGGGTTTCACTTGCAGTAGGAATCTTTATCTAGCTGCCACTGTTTAGCATCGGATCCAAGTAGTATCTCGTGGTTTAATTGTATAGTAGTTTTTCACTCTTCAAGTTTCTGGTTGCTCCGTGTCTTTTACATGTGTTGTTTTTCAGGTATGCAATATTGTTCTTGTTTGAGAAATATCTATACATGGCTTAGATGGACACTTTGTTGAATTTATTTTAGAGGATTATATTTGAATAAGAAATTAGTTAAATATGAGAATCTATTGGACATTGAAATCAAGCTTGAGTTTTAAAAGATACACGCTGTCCTTTTTCACTAGATCTTAAGAACGAAAATTAATTTGAGGACTAGTTTGAAATAAAAAAATAAAATTGTGAATTAGGAATTTGAAACGTTAAAAATAGTTCTCTTGTCAGTATAATAATGTAAATGTTATATATATATATATATATATATATATATATATATATATATATATATATATATATATATATATATATGGGGTTATTGTAATGTATTTCATAAATTGTTAATAAAATTTAAAAAAAAATTATAAAATTTAAATTGGGGAGGGGCAGTTAAACCAACCCCAACCTCGCCTTACCTCTGACGGCAACGTAGCTGCTACCGCAGCAGTGACTGTTGCAGTACTATGTACTGCTGCTGCAGCAGCAGCCTGCTACGGCAGAAGCTGCCGCAGAGTTAAGGCTGCGGCCGGTGTTGAAAGCCACACGGGCTTTAAACGCATGCACAATGTGTTTTAAAGTTTGTTTTTATTTATTTATTTTGAATTTAGTTGATATAAAATTTATTAATTATATTAATTTTTATTAATGGTTATGTTATATATCAAATGAAATTATATATATATATATATATATATACATATATCAATAAATTTTAAATTATAAAATGTTAATAAATTATTATTAAAATTGATAATTAATTAATGACAATATAAATGGTTTTTAAAATAAACAATTGGTATGTGATTCAATAATGCTTAATTACTAATGTTAATTAAGTTATTATTAAAAGAAAATTTAGAATTATAGATTGTGAATTATTACGAATATTAATTAATTTAATTAGAATTAATTAATAATGGAATTTGTCCAATTAAGTTTTAGATTTATTTAATTATTATAATATTGATTATAATAAAGAAAAAGAGAGTCATAGATTATATCTTTGAGAGAAACAACAAATATTATTTTAATAATTTAAATAAATTACTCTTGGATTGTTTTTGGGATATTGACTTAAATTGATAAGAGTAAATTTAGACTAAGAGTGGGTTAACTTGTAAGAGCAATTGCAAAACCTATTACTTGAAATGTACATTGAACACAAAATTGAAACTTTACTTTTTGCCTTATTGTGTATTATTGTAAATCAAACGCAAACTATGAAACTATACTGTGTTGCTTATGCTATCTATGCTTTAGGATTTTGGCGTTGTTTAGATGTCGATCGTCTAGGGAGTACACCAGAGGTTTTGTGGAATTTATTTTATACTATTGATGTGACTAGATGTTGTGATGTGTTTTGTGATTCATATTGGAGATTATATTTAGGAGGTTTACTTTATGAAGCATTTATGTGTACTTGGGTGGGAGAACCATCTTATTATCAGGTTGCCTGTTAAGGAACCGAGTTTGATCTTTATGGGTGTTGTGGTATGGGACACAACTATGTTTTTATGTGCTTAGGAAAGGCTGTCTAGGTACATGACTTGGGAGTGGCTTGCAGTAGGGGTCCGGGACCCAAAGTGGTCAATACTAGGGTAACCTATGCAAGTTGTTTAATAAGTGATAATCTAGTAATGAAAAATCTTTGGGGGGAAAACACATTAAAAAGATAAGTTAGAGATATTTGATCCACCTATTCCTTGAGTGCTTTTATAGACTAAGGATGGGAATGAGATGAGTGCCTCGTCTTCTGGAGAGGGCTTTCTGGTTTCCATATGTGTGATGTTGAGGGTCCGAGGTTCAGAGTAACCAGTCCAGGGTAACTCAACGCTTGAGGGTCCGGGTTCTATTAGGAGATCAGTCCAGGGTAACTCAAGTAGCCATGTGATGACACTCCCTAGTATGTAGCCTGAGTCTCCTCTATAGATTTGTGTATCTCTGGTAGTGTACTTATTGTTGGATGTGGTGTATCTATTGTCGGATGTGTTTATTATGGTTATTTACTTTCATTAAGGATGATTGGTGATTCATGGATGATGTACTTTTGACATGTGGCTTTTGACTTGAGATGATTATCTTTCGTTGACTTTATCTTATGATCTTGGTATTTGGTTTATACTTGGTTCGTGTATAATGTTTGGTTATGTGGTGTTAGTATTGGATTGGGTGTTCTTACTTTTGGTTTATTTTATCTTCTTGAGTAGTATGTGTTACCTCTAAAGTAGTTTTGGCTATTAGGGGTACCTTGCCTAGGAATGTTTTATGTTTGATAGCCATATCTGGATCATTCATTATCTTCCCTGCACGGTGGGAGTGGAAGCCTGACTAGGTAACCACGTGGTCGGGAGGTAGTGCCTTCTTACCATTTGGGTCCCCCTTCACATTGCTAGTTGTTGGATGTTTGTTGCAAAAGATGTACCTTTATCATTCTTATTTCTTATCTTAGAGACTTCTTTTCAGATGATGTATATATGTTATCATGTATTATGATTTATTGTATCTATTCTCACATACCCTACGACATGTGCAGTGGATGTTATTAATTGGATGTACTTTCATTGTATTTTTTATAGTTATGCATTTGCTTATGCGATTATGTATCTGTTATTTCTTTATGATCTTGAGACATTGTACTTGGAACTTCAACTAATTAATTTAAAATTATTAAATGTGACTCAACGTAAAGGAACCTTGAGGAATTGAAACTATATCTATAATTTTAAATGTGTATTTGATATGTATGTTCTTATTGCTTCCGCATTGATTTTATCTTGATGTTGTTTAAACTTTAAAAAAAAAAATAGTTCAGTAAACTTTGTCACATATTAGGTTTATTTCTCTTGGGTTCCTGACTAGGGCGTTACACTTCCTTAACCACATCAGAAATGCCATCCAAGAAAAAACACACACACCATACACATGCAAGTATGGGGTAAGTATCCATAAAAAAACACACATGATAATAAATCAACTAACTAATCATCATTAATAACTGGAAAGACTACAATAATCATCATCCATACATGAAATATAGAATACCAAATGATCTCATCATATAATAAAATGAATCTAAAACAATATCTGATAATCTCAAAATACAATCATCAACATAAAACTAGCCCTAAAAGAGTTCGACAATGATAACAAAAATGCGACCTAGGGGCAGGCACTACAATTCCACATTAGACCAGTAGGGTACAAATATAAAGAGATATAGCTAATTTTTTATCTCCACACACGACAAGAAAAGATCAACACAGCGTAGAGAAAAACCCCATGAAAAATCCCTTGGCTTGATGCAAAATAAAATGATAATGACTAGAACAAGACATCGAAACTTGAGCATGCACCAAAAAATATTATATTTTTAAAAAATGTAAAATTGAAATAAGTATGCGTATTCTAATTCCACCTATTTAGGGGGCATATAAAATGTTTTTTTTTTTTTGCAAAAATTGGAATACGTAATTCCTATTCTAAATTCTGATTTTGCACACCCAAATGGAAGATTTAAGATTTTTGGAATTTACAAAGGACTATTTCAATCTAATTCTTGATGCCAAATAGGCCCTTATTGATATTTTCTTTTTTCTGGTTGGGTTTTGTTCTATGTTTAGGGTTTTGTTTGGCCTTAGTGGAACTCAATCTTTCTTATTCTAATCTCTTCTAGGGCCTAGATATTTTTCTCTTATTTCTTCTGCATAATGCTCTTGTTGAGGCTGTATTGTCTCCTATGAGTTGGGGGTTGTACATATGGCTTTTGCATATATGTACAATTCTACTCTTTTGTTTCTCTTCCACTTTATCTTTTTATATGGGAGAATTTCCTATGGAAGTGGTTATTTACTCACTAAAGGGGGACAATTTTTTTCTATGTTGTCTACTATGTTGACGGTTTAGTAGATGCACCATTGGTTCAAGATATATATATATATATATATATATATATATGTATATATATATATATATATATATGTATGTATATATATATATATATATATATACATATATATATATATATACATGTATGTATATATATATACACGTATGTATATATATATATATGTATGTATATATATATATATATGTATGTATATATATATATATGTATATATATATATATACATACATGTATATATATATACATACATGTATATATATATATATATATGTATATATATATATATATGTATACACACACACACACACACACACACACACACACACACACACACACACACACACACACACACACACACACACACATATATATATATATTTTTTAAATTGTTGATTTCTCTACTTGGTCTATTTAGTTAAGATCTTATTCTATTGAGGTGAAGAAGAGTTTTCTATTAGAGTGAGGATTATCTATGTGATATGGTGGAAATGTTTCTAGAAGTTTGTTTTAAGTTCTATTTTTAAACCCAAACTTAAGGTTTAGAGAGTTTTACAAAACCACTTGTTCTTTAGGCTATGGATATTTGACAAGTTAATAAGGATAAGGAACTTGGTAGAAACAATAGTATGTGTTTCTTCTATGGACTTCTAGTTATTTTATTTTCTATCTTAAAAAAAGAAGTTCATTGGAGCATTATTGATTCCCATGCATTCTTAGTTAACGAGTAGCTTATTGTGAGTGTGACTTGCTGTTAGATTGTGGTGACTGATCAGGAAAGTACTGTACATACTTCGTAAATAGTGGTTGACATATTATGGCTGACATGTTATAACCCTAAAGCAATTTAATACTTGTATAAAAGGGCTTAGGGGTTGGGTATTTTTCATAATTTTGTGATACGAAATTGGTTCTTGCAGCGGTATTGAGCTGTAAGGGATTAGGGATTGTAATCAGATTGTAATCACTGGATTGTAATAAGATCGGACTTGTTGTTTGGTGGACGTAGCCCAGGGATTGGGTAAACCACGTTAAATCTTGGTGCCTTGTGTTCATTTTTGTGTGTTCTATTATTTTCTATTATTGGTTATATTTGCATGTAATTTTTATTTTTGTCCATGGTTTATCCTAACAAGTGGTATCAGAGCAAGGTTTTCTTTCAGTTATCCTCTATAGGAAAGTCTCACGGTTAAGTGGGAGTCTCACAGTTGAGTGGGAACGATGGCAGATGAGGGTAAGTTGAGGGTTGACAGGTTTAATGGGCAGAACTTCTAGTTATGGAAGATGCAAATGGAAGACTATTTATATCAGAAGGATTTATGGAAGCCGTTGGAAGCAAAAGTCAAGAATCAGGGAACTATGTCAGAGGTTGAATGGGATCTTTTGGACAGAAAGGCACTCGGAAGCATTCAGTCATGCTTGGCACCATCGGTGGCATTTAATATTACAAAAGCAAAGATGACAGAAGATTTGATGAAAACCCTAGCAACACTGTATGAAAAGCCCTCCGCTTCAAATAAGGTATTTCTCATGAAGCGTTTATTTAATATGAAAATGGGAGAAGGTGGATCTATTGCAGATCATTTAAATGAGTTTAATACTATTACTAGTTAATTATCTTTTGTGGGTATCAATTTTGATGAAGAAATTAGGGCTCTCTTGATTTTGTGTTCTTTGCCTGAAAGCTGGAATGGCTTGGTAATGGCGGTGAGTAATTCTGTTCCTGGATCTAGTACCCTAGAATATGATGATGTGATCGGTGTTATTTTAAGTGAGGAAACTCGTAGAAAATCCTCGGGTGGATCTACATCAGGAAGTGCTTTAAATGCACAAAGCAGGGGCAAAACGACTGAAAGAGGAAGTAACTCTAGAAATCGTGGGAAATCAAGAGGAAAGTCAAAGGGGAGGAGGTCTCAATCAAGAGGACCAAATGATTGCTGGTACTGTGGGAAACCAGGGCACAAAAAGAAAGATTGGTGGAATCGAAAGAAAAATGAAGGAGATAAATCAGATGGAGACAAGGAGGCAAATGTGGTAAGTAACAAATCTGAAGAGGATGCTTTGCTTCTATCTTTAGAGAGTGTTGATGATTCATGGGTTTTAGATTCTGGTGCTTCATTTCATGCTACACCTCATAGAGGTTATTTCATTGATTATGTCCAAGGGGATTTTGGGCTTGTTTATTTGGGGGATAATGAACCCTGTCAGATTGTTGGAAAGGGAAAAATTAAGATTAAGTTGCAGAATGGGAATCATTGGCTACTACATGAGGTAAGACATGTTCCAAAACTAAGTAGAAATTTAATTTCAGCAGGGCAACTGGGTGATGAGGGTTGTGCAGTTACTTTTAATGATAAAAATTGGAAGGTTTCAAAAGGTTCCCTTGTAGTAGCAAAAGGTGTGAAAGTAGGCACCTTATATCTTTGTACATGTCATATTGTTCCTTCTACTTTGATTGTTTCGGAGAAAAATGAATATTCAGGAACAATTACTGCAGTTGAGTAGGGAGAACAAATAGCTGCTGTAGATTCTGATACAGTGCTGTGGCACAATAGACTTGGGCACATGAGTGAGAAAGGTATGAAATTACTTCATTCAAGGAAAGTTTTACCAGGTCTAAAATGTGTGAATATGGATTTCTGTGAAAGTTGTGTGTATGGAAAACAAAACAGAGTGAGTTTTGTAAAGATAGGGAAGGAAATCAAAAAGGAGAAATTAGAGCTTGTGCATACAGATGTATGGGGACCAGCCAAGGTATCTTCCCTTGGTGGCTCTCATTATTATGTTAAATTTATTGATGACACAACTAGAAAATTATGGGTTTATTTCCTTAGACAGAAATCTGATGTATTTCAAACTTTTAAGAAATGGAAATGCTTGGTTGAAAATGAGACTGGTAAGAAATTAAAATGTCTTAGATCTGATAATGGTGGTGAGTATTGCAGTCATGAATTTGAAGATTATTTCTCCACTAATGTTATTTGTAGACAAAAAATTGTTCCAAGGACTCCATGGGAAAATGGAGTGGCTGAACGCATAAACAAGACTATAATGGAGCGCGCAAGGAGCATGAGGTTGCCTGCTGGGTTGCCCTTACACATGTGGGCGGAGGCTGTCAATACTGCTGTATATTTGATTAATAGAGTTCCCTCTACTCCTTTGGGCTATGGTATTCCAGAGGAAGCATGGATTGGTAAGAAGGAGATTTATTCTTTTCTCAAGACCTTCAGTTATGAAGCTTTTTCTCATATAGACTCTGAAAATAGAACCAAGCTAGAAGCTAAATCAAAGAAATGTGTCTTTGTTGAAAATGGAATTAATGAATTTGGTCATAGGCTTTGGGATTTTGAAAATCTTAAAATTATTAGAAGTCAGGATGTCATATTCAATGAGAAAGTGTTGTACAAAGATCTGTTGCAACAACATGAGAAGAAAGAAGATGATTATATAGTGTTGGATGATACTCCAAAAGCTGATGTTCCAGCCATTCTTCATGATGTGCAACAACTGCAACAACAAATACCACACACACCAGTGAATGTTAGATGGTCAAGAAGGAAAATTAGACCTCCACAAAGGTTTTCTCCCTCTTTGTATTCTATTTTACTTACTAATGCCTGTGAACCTGAAAGTTATGATGAAGCTGTGCAGGTGGATACCAAGATTCAGTGGGAGTCTGCAATGAAAGATGAAATGGACTCTTTGCTAAAAAATAAGACATGGGATTTGTGCAAGTTGCCTACAGGTAAAAAGGTTTTACAGAATAAGTGGGTTTACAGGTTGAAAGAAGAGGAAGGAGGTAAGAAAAGATTTAAGGCCAGGTTAGTTGTAAAAGGATTTGCACAGAAAAAGGGAATTGATTTTGATGAGATATTTTCTCCTGTTGTTAAAATGACTTCTATTCGTACTATTTTAAGTCTTGTGGCTACTGAAGATTTGCATTTAGAGCAGATGGATTTTAAAACAACCTTTCTTCATGGTGATTTGGATGAAGAAATATATATGGCTCAGCCACAGGGTTTTGAGGTCAAAGGTAAGGAGAACTTAGTGTGCAAATTGAAGAAAAGTTTATATGGCTTGAAGCAAGCATCTCGGCAATGGTATCTGAAATTTGACAGTTTTATGCATGAGCATGGATATAATAGGTGTCATTCTGATTACTGTGTTTATTTTAAGAGGTTGGATGATGATAGATACATTATTTTATGTTTATATGTTGATGATATGCTTGTAGTTGGGTCTAACATGGATCATATTAAGGGGCTGAAATGCCAATTAGCACATGCATTTGCTATGAAGGATTTGGGGGCAGCAAAAAAAATACTTGGTATGAAGATTTGCAGAGATAGGAAGAACAGAACATTGACGCTATCTCAAGATGATTATGTTGAGAAGGTGTTGCAACGTTTCTCTATGGAGAATGCTAAAGCTGTCAGCACACCTTTACCTGGTCATTTGAAATTGACTAAGGAGATGTGTCCCAAGACACAGGAAGAGGAGGATAAGATGTCCAAGGTACCCTATGCTTCAGCTGTAGGAAGTTTGATGTATGCTATGGTATGCACTAGGCCAGATATTGCACATGCAGTGGGAGTCGTTAGCAGGTATATGAGTCATCCAAGATTTGAGCATTGGAATGTTGTCAAGTGGATTCTCAGATATTTGAGAGGAACATCCAATAAGTGTTTACACTTTGGGGGCTCTACTACTGATTTACAGGGCTATGTTGACTCAGATTTGGCTGGGGATATTGATACCAGGCGAAGTACTACAGGTTATGTCTTTACTATTGGTGGGGCAGCCGTGAGCTGGGTTTCTAGGTTACAGAAGATTAATGCTCTCTCCACTATAGAGGCAGAGTATGTTTCTACTACAGAGGCAACCAAGGAGATGATATGGCTTCAGTTCTTCTTGGAAGAATTGGGACATTCTCAGAAGGATAATTATTTTTTCACAAATAGTCAGAGTGCCATTCATCTTGCTAAGAATTCAGCTCTACATTCTAAGACCAAACACATACAGTTGCGGTACCATTTCATTTGGTTAGTTTTGTAGGATGGACAGTTAAAGTTGGAGAAGATACATACCAATGACAATCCAGCAGATATGTTGACAAAGGTGGTAACAAGGGAGAAGTTGAACTCCTCTTTAGCTTCGGTTGGTCTTTTAGACTGAACATGAATAAAAGAACAATAGAGTCCAGGATGGTTTCATCTAGTGGGAGCCCCATGTGGTAGTGGTATTGCTACAGAATCAGTCTCCAAGTGGGAGATTGTTATTTAGTGTGGAGCCTGATCAGTCCCCAAGTGGGAGATTGTTAGATTGTGGTGACTAATAAGGAAAGTACTGTACATACTTCATAAATAGTGGCTGACATATTATGGCTGACATGTTATAACCCTAAAGTGGTTTAATACTTGTATAAAAGCGCTTAGGGGTTGGGTATTTTTCATAATGTTGTGATACGAAATTGGTTCTTGTGGTGGTATTGAGCTGTAAGGGATTACGGATTGTAATCAGGTTGTAATCACTGGATTGTAATAAGACCGGACTTGCTTTTTGGTGGACGTAGCCCAAGGATTGGGTGAACCACGTTAAATCTTGGTGCCTTGTGTTCATTTCTGTTTGTTCTATTATTTTCTATTATTGGTTATATTTGCATGTAATTTTTATTTCTGTCGATGGTTTATCCTAACACTTGCTTCATCTTTCTACTAATATTTTTCAATGTTATAGTGGTAATGTTAAAATGAATTTTATGTCTAAGGGATCCAATATGAACCTTTATATGTGGCTCTTCCATAGTGTGTTTATTATTTTATTTGTTAGTTATAAAAAATGAAGGTCATGGGAGTTATTGAATTTCATACATTCTCATCTAATGAGTTTCTTCTAGTGACCATGAATTGCTTCATTTCTAGTGATCTTTTCAGAGCTTATGGGAGTCTAATTAAAACCAATTATACAGATTAAGGGATTTGAAAAAACTCTTATATTATGGTTAAAGGTTTGATGACCTATCAAAATAATGTTACGGAAGGTGTGAAACATTGACCTTTTATTTGTCTAACACATTTTCTATATTACTCTATATTTTGGGCTATTCTATTTTTTCTATTAGTTAGGTTTCTTCTACAAGCTTACATTTTAAATTGTTTTTTGTTAAATATTATTTTATTAGGTACTTATTTGTAATATTATTTTTAATGCAACTATTTATTTATGTGGGCTTTTAGACCTATCTCAAGATATAATATTCAAAGAATTTTCTATCCTTGAAAACCTTGTTTATGGTTAACCAAAAAAATTCCTTAGCCCATGTGATTTTATTTTATTAATCTTAAAAACATCAAAATTCAATGGACCTTAATTCAAGGTATTTTTACATAGAGTTATTATTTATTTTAATAAAAAGTGGGATACCCAAAAATATAATCTAGATTAGAGAAAATAATATAGAATTAGAAAATATACTAGATCATTAATTCAACTACACTAAAGCACATAGAACGCCATTGAAAATAGATGTGAGTGCTTGACTTTAGTAAAGGAAAAAATGGTTTGAACTTGAATAGTGGACATGTGGAGCAGAATGTTGATGTTGGTAAGGATTTTGATCCACCTATAGAATTCATACCCTATTAGATTCAAAGTGATACCATGGTGGATGATCAAGTAATTTTAGTTCCACTATTGCCTTTGTTTATAATGAAAAGACTAATTATTATGGACATTAAGTGGAGGAAGAATGTTTATGAAATGATTTGGTGGTAGGTTATAAGGAAAGCTTATCTACCCTATAGTACATAGTGTTAATCCTAACTTGATCAAGTAATTTAGTTTGGTTTGTGAAAGTCTACTGAAGAAAGGTTTTGCATCAATGAAATCCTCATTAATATTAAAATTCATTGGTTGTCAAAGATGTTAGTTTGAATGATGAGCTTTATTTGGGTATGAGGAAAACCTTGAGATCTAGAAATAATGTTAAACAAAGAAACTCTAATGAGAAACAATAGTGTACTATTAGATCAGACATTGCAAGTACTAGAAAATGAAACTCACCCAAAAAGAGCTAGAACACAATATTGAGGATGATAAGGATAACACTACAAGTTGAGGCTCTTAGATAGATGGTGAGTTTACCCCTATAGAAAACCAAGTGATTCTAATGCCCTATTATGTGTCTAACACTCTCAAGGGTGATATCCACACTAATAAGGTGGATACCACTAGAGGCGGTGATCCAGATACTATTACATCCCCAATTTGTAACTTTGAGGACAAGTAATTAGGGGCATAATGAGGATATAATTATCTTGGATGAGACTATCAAAAACATTATGAAGAGAATAGATAACTAGGACCATAGCTTTGATGACGTGACCAATTTTAAGTTCAAGGTGATATACTTGGAAAGCACTTCCCTTCACCTTCTCAATGCTATGAAAGATGTCTAGGCTAACTCTACTAGAATTGACACCATGGCATCCATGTATAGGTTCTTAGTATATCATTAGCTTTGTGTGTTGCTGGAGAAACTAGATAAGGGGAAGACAATAGATATCTCTCATCACTTTACTTTCTATTTGTTTTTGTTAATTTCTCTTCTCGATAGGGATTTTTTTTAGTTTATCATAGGACTCTTGTTATTAATTATTGTTGTATTTTAATCTTCCTGCCAAAATTCATAATTTATATTGCCCTTCTTGCCTTTGAAATGTCCATAGTCAAAAATCATGGAAATATTAAAAAATACCAAGCTTTGAACCTTATAACATATTTTTTTGCGGCTCTCAAGTTATCCTTTGTTAGATCCGAGAAATCTATGGTTGGCACTATCTCGCCATCGGAAGCTGCACGAGATTGATGTTCGCAACATGGCGCCCTGATGACACATGTCCAGTGGGTCCAATGGGCTGGGCAACATGTTTTGATGAGTCAAAAAAGTTCCACGCCACCGTGGGCGCTATGTCGCTATCATGTGTTGGCCGAAAAATCTTCATAGTGACATAGTGCCTGACGAAAATGTCTTACGACGAACGGTCAGTTCACGGGCCAAAAAATTCAAAAGGCGGCAAGGCGCCATGTCACCATCGAAAAACTCACAAGTTTTTCGATAGCGACATAGCACCCAGCCGGTCGGAGGGTGTTCTATGGTGAGTCCCAGTGTTTGGTGAGCAAGGTTTGCGACAACGGAAAAGTCACCACGGTGAGAGCTTCAGGCAAGTGGTTGGGTCCCATTTTGTACCCCATCTGCCTAGTTAGTGGATTCCAGTGCCATGGTGGCAAATCATTAGAAGACACGTGCAAATCAAAAGACATGTCATCATTGGGCACCATTGCGCTATGGGAAGTTGGCCTCGATTTTCTCATAGCGACATAGCACCTGGGCACCACGTGTCCCCTCAGTAGGGTCAAAGCAGTATAGACCCTCCAGGTTGGTGACTTGTTAGACCAAGGCGGTGCTTCTTTTGGCTAATGGGGAATAGCCACATATGCCAGGTCAGAATACAGATAGATTGTGGGATTGGATCTTCGATGCGGCCAGTACAGTAAGGGGTTAAGTTCTCCACTGTTAGATTTGCGGAGATCAATGGCAGGTGCCATCACACTATGGATAAGTTGCACAAGATTTATGATAGTGAGTTGGCACCTAGAGGACACCTGTCCTTGTGGGTCTAGGTTTGGAGGCGCAGGAAATATAGATAGTTGGCACGTGGCCGGTTCCCATTGATTGATATACTGAGGGGTAGGGGGCAGTACCTATCTTGGTTACCGTCAGATCCAAGAAAATTGATGAAAGGTGCCATGTCGCCATGGTGAAGTTGCGTGATCTTTACCATAGCGACATGGCGCCCTTTCACCACGTGTCAGTGGGGCAACGTCTCACCAAGGTGCGGTCGCGAAGGTGATGCCAGGTGTGCTGTCAGCATTTTGCGGGCCCAGAAGTTGAAAAGCAAGCACAGAACATGACAAGTCTTCACGATCGTCAGATAAGGGTAGTTCAATGGAAGGCCCTGTCTCACTATGGCGAAGTTGTGCGATCTTTACCATAGCGACATAGCATCTTTCTGACACGTGTCTTGCTGGCTTGGCCAGGGTTGACGGTTAATGGCTGGTAGTCGGTACCATCATTGTAGTCAACATGGTAGTTAGTTTTGATGTTACAGCTAGATGGTGGAAAGTTGGCGCAGTTAGGTTGAAACCACTAGGCGCTATGGTGCTATCAGGATTTTCGAAGACTTTTCCATAGTGACATAGCACCTAGTCCAACGTAAGGAATGGTCAGTGCATGGGACCTTAAGGAGGTGGAAAAATAAAGAAAGATGATTGGCCCGTGTGGCCTAGTTGGCACATAAGGAACTATTTGGCTTGCTTTGACCTCACGGATTCATGAGTTAGAAACATGAATCAGGTTTTTTGCCACAAGATTTTGATCCTGTGATCAATGCCACTGACTCAGAAGTGAATGCAAAGTACAAGGACATTCTACCACCATTACAGATCTATCTACTATGTCAGGGGATGTTTTCTAGCTCTGTTCTATCTTCTCCAGGCTCTTTCTCAGAGGAATATCAGATTTTGGTACTCAAAACCACCAGATCTTTGATTGGATTTTTAGGGTGAGAAGTTATTGCCAGTAGGTGAGAAGTAAATGTAACGTAAAAAATCCTCAGTTATGCCTAAACTATAAAGGCAATTTTGTGATCTTTTCTTAGGAGGACTCCTTTTCTGATTTCTCTGCTTCTGCTCACAGGTCTGCAATGTAAAGTTCCCTTTCTCTCTGAGCTATATAACATTCTGTATCATCTCCTTTAGCCATCGATGTGTATGTGCATCCGTCTTGCCTCTCATTGGTGTATTGTTGAGATCTGTGGCTTGCATACTGTGTCTATTTTCGGCCTATTGGATAATATATAAGTGAAATCATTTTCCTTGTGTTATTCAGTTTGGTTTCCTGATCTGTATGTGGTTATTGATTGACATAAGTCTGGGTGTGTATGTCTTTTGATTGTTACCTTGGTTTGGTAGTGCATATATGTGCAGAAATGGAGTCTGAACACTCTATTTTGGTGCATCACCTCCTTAGATTTGACTAGGTAGATTTTCTTTCGTACTCTCCTTCTCCCTTTTCCTCTCCAAGAGTAGATAGGTGTGCCCTGATAGTAAGAGGAAGCCGGCCTTCTCCAGAGACTCAACCTCATATTTCAAGTCCCACAGCTTGGAGGTTGTTTCCATGTTTCACTAGGTTGTCCTCACGCATAGGCCTTGGACAAGGGTGCAAACCTAAGTGACAATAGTTTTTGGCATGCTCGGTGGGACACTTTTCAAACAAAATTTAAAGTCTACTAGTGTCAAGAAGAAAGAGTTTCAGATATTAATGCTGAAGAGGTAGTGTTGGCTTCAGTATTCAAGCCTTTAAGAGGTTGATCCTTCAAAGTACTTGGCAACTATGAACATCAAAAAAATTTGGTTCCAAGCCAAAGTTGCAGTGATTCATGCCCAGAGCTGAAACAAGGGCATCTTCTAGAGGTAAATTTCAATATCAAGATCTTTCTCTTTAAAATCCTAGAAGAACGAGGACTAGAATTTCATTGTCACTAGTTAGGGGTGTAATAGCAGTTAATATACCTATAAGATCTATCTCTACTCCTCCTATTGTTCGAACATAGCCTAGATTGCCATCAACACTCATCAAGAGAACACTTGTTTACATGGCACAACCAAGACTTCATGCTTTTACCACCTTTAATGGTGGAAGTCCTCTATTGTTAGCCCAAATACATGATATACCAGTATCTACACTAAAATGTATACCTAATTTTACTGGTGAAACTTCCATCTCCCCTTTAGAGCATATCCAAGAAATAGCAAATGTCTGTAATATTCATGGTATTATAGAGGATGATTTTGCTATCAAAATTCTAGCCTCATCTTTAAAAGGAAAAGCATTACAGTGGTATAGAGGCTTAGCTCCTGGTTCTATAACTGATTGGGATGGACTAGGAGCAGGGTTATGCAAACATTTTGAGGATAGAAGTGACCATCTGTCACTTTTAGAGCAGATGACTACTATAAAAAGAACCCTCCATGAATGTATGACTGATTTTAATTATAGATTTCAAAAGACATGGGATAGAATACCTACTACAATGAAACCTACCCCTGGTAATGCCTTCTTGCATTACCTTAGAGCTTTTAACAGTGATATTGCCACTACAATCCAAACTATGGGAGGAGATACCTTGCCTAATGCTTATGAGATAGCCATAAAAGCTGAGAACATCTTGATACAAGGAGAAAAGTTGGCTCCAAGGCCCCTTATGCCTTTCTTTCTTGGTGTTCCCAACCACCAACCAATAATGGACCCTCTTCCTACAACTTCTACATCACAAGCCCTTACTCCAGTTCCCCAAGCTTCCACATCCTCAAATGGGATAAATGAACTCAAAGAAATTCTCTAAGGTCTAGTGTTGAATACAGATAAAAGAGAGAAGACACTGGATAAAAAATTGCAGGAGTAGGGGAGGGAGTTGAAGGACCAAGGGAAGAGATTAAAGGATAGTTTTTCTATAATACAAAAAATGAGTAACAAAGTGGTGGCCTTGGAAAGGCAACAAGCTCAAGGTGGCAAGCCTCCTCCACTGCAATATCAAGCTCCAAATGGTGGTAGGCCTCCTAATCAATGGAATAGCCCTTTTGATCAGGGTAGGCAAAATAGTCATGCTTTTGCTTCAAGCTCAAATCAGAACCGAGCTATAGTCCCTCAAAATAACTTGGCCCAGGATCAAGATTTATGTCCTTCTTGCAACTATTCTTATGCCTATTGCATGTGCCAGAAGGAAGAATCTTATTTGGCCCTAACTGACCAAGAACATGCAGCAAAGAAATCATACAAGGAGGGTCAGCCCAAGGAGGCCTCATATATTCAAGGACGTGATGATTTCTCTTTCATGAATCATCAGATTGGGGAGCATTGTAATGTAAACTAGGATTTCGTTGCTCATAATACAAGAAGTAAGAGGAGAGCTATGGAACATGCTGCCCCTCCTTCTCCTAAGCAGGCCTCAACTTCAAGTGCTACACCTCATATACATGCAGCAAATGAATCAAGTACTTCACAGCAGCAAAAGCAAGATTCTAGAAAGAAATATGCAAGTGATCCTTATGTTGCCCCATCTCAACCTCTTATAAATGCAGCTCCCAAATTTTCTACCAAAGTCCCTAATACACCATTTAGTGTGGTAGAGGAAATGAAGAAGACCAATGTGAATATTTCTATGTGGGATGTTGTTGCTACCATACCAATGTAGAAGAGGATGCCACAACAAGAATTAGAAAAGAATGAAGCCAAGGATCAGCCATCTACAATGGAGAGTGCCACAAGTCTAGTATAACCAGTAGGGGATGTGGAGACAAATAAAAAGGTTAGACCTCCTCTATTCTATGTTTCTCTGATTATAGGGGGAAAATTAGTCCACAATTGCATGATAGATTCAGGGGCCAGTAGCTCAGTAATGCCTAAGTGTGTTGCTGATGCTTTAGGAATAAAATATGAGCCCATTGTTAGGGATGTGTTACAATTAGATGGTAGTACTGTCAAAACTATAGGTATCCTTAGGAATGTGGAAATGGCCCTACATGCATGCCCTAGTTGCACTATGATTCAAGACATATCTGTTGCTGAAATCAAGCTCTATTTTGCTATTTATCTTTCAAGAGACTTCACTGCTCAAATTGGTGGATTCATATCTGCTGATTGGTCATATATGTCATTTAAGACCAGATATGGAGCCAATTCCTCAATTAGAGCAGAACCTCAAGCCCTTCATCACACTGAATCTTACACCCCCAATCCCATCAACATGAATTTCCCTATTCTAGAGATGGATGAAAATGACATAGTAAATGAGCCTACCACTTCCATAGCAGAGATTCCTGATTCCTTCTTGGATGAGTGGGAAAATGCATATCAGTTTGAGCCTATGTTAGAGACTCTTTAGACAATCCTTAGTACATATTGCATAATAGATAAAGATGCTCAAGTTCCTGACCTTGTTAGGACTAATGATGATATGAATGGAACATGGAGTATGTACTTTGATGGCTCAAGGAATAGAAATGGATCAGGGGCTGGTGTTATGCTGATCTCTCCTGCACAAATAAGATACTACTTCTCCTTTAGGCTCCAATTGAGTTGCACCAATAATGTGGCCGAGTATGAATCTTTGATTCAAGGTCTCTTACTTGCCCAAAAGAGAGGAATTCAAGCCTTGAGCATATATGGGGATAGTGAGTTGGTAGTTAACCAAGTGAGAAACAAGAATATCACCAAAAATGGCCTGCTCAAGTCTTACAAACATAGAGTCTGGGATTTTCTTGAGGGCTTCAATGCATTTAATATTCAGAGCATTCCTAGGAAAGAAAATAGACACGCTGATAGACTTGCAGTAGCTAGTGCGTCTTATGATGTACCAGGGGATCTTGAGGATAGTAAGAAGCAAAAAATAAGGGTGGTAGTGAGGCCAGCCATCCTTGACAACAAAACTCATTGGCAAGTGTTTGATTCTGATGAGAAAATTGTGAATTTCTTGCACAATGAAGCATAATTCTCAGATAGAAACTAGTCAAGACTGCAAGATCAGTATGGTGATCAGATCATTCATCTCAGTTCTAACAAGTTTCCCAAGGGTCTCATTACCTTGGAGAGTGTCTTTAATCCTGATGATCAAACAAGAGGCAAAGGAATGAATCTAGCTGCAGAAAAGGATGATTATGCCCCAGTTATAATTGCTGATGGAAAATTTCTGAAGATGGGAAGGTATGTTCTGAAACTGAGCAAGAAAACTTCATTCATTTATGTAAAGAATTTAATGATGTATTTGCTTGGACATATGATGACTTAAAAGGGTTTGACCCTAGTTTGTTTCAGCATACCATAGATTTAGTTGATAAGGCCAAACCAGTAAGGCAAAAAAAGAGGCTAGTGAATCCTAAGATTGAACCTCTAATGAGAAAAGAACTATCCAAGTTGATAGAGGCTAATATAATATTTCCTATCAAACACTCATCATGGGTAGCTAACCTTGTCCCTGTAAGGAAGAAGAATGGAGAAATTAGACTTTGTGTGGACTTTAGGGATCTTAATCAAGCTTCTCTTCAAGATCACCATCCTCTCCCTTCCATGGAGCAGATTCTGTCCAAGGTCAGTGGTTCAAGGAGATTCTATTTTCTTGATGGATTCTCTGGTTATAATCAAGTGCTGGTTAAAGAATCTGACAGATATAAGACAACATTTACTACTAAATGGGGCACCTATGCTTATTTCAAGATGCCATTTGGACTAACAAATGTAGGTGCCACATTTCAGAAGGCAATGGAGATGGCCTTCAAAAAATTAATTGACAAGTTTTTCTTAGTATACCTTGATGATATAACTATATATTCAAAAAATGTAGAAGATCATTTTAATCATCTAAGGCAGGTATTTCTAAGATGTAAAGAGTTTGGGGTTTCCCTTAACCCAGCCAAGTGTGTCTTTGCTACAAGCCAAGGAAAACTATTGGGACACATTGTATCTGAGGATGGGCTAACCATTGATCCAAAAAGAACAAAGGAAATACTTGCCCTTCCTCTTCCTAAACACAAGAAGGGGCTGCAAAGTTTCCTTGGTAGAATAAATTTTGTAAGAAGGTTTCTTCCTAATCTTTCTACCATGGTGAAACCTCTTACATCTATGCTTAAGAAAGGTATGGTATTCTCATGGACCAAGGAAGGGAAGGAGAATTTTGAAGAGATCAAGATAGCCATAGCCTTAGCCCCTACTCTCACGAACCCAAATTTTGAGAAAGATTTCATCCTCTACACTTTAGGTGGTGAGTCAAGTATCTCTACTGTCTTGACTCAAACAAATGGCCAGGATGAGGAGCAACCCATAGCCTTCTTTAGTGAAGGGCTCAAGGAATATGAAGATAAGTACAGTTATGTAGAGAAGCAAGCCCTTGCAATCATCAGAGCCTTGAAGAAATTCAAGCACCTCTTGTCCCACAATAAGATCCATTTGTTGGTGCCCCATGCCAGTGTAAAGGATTTCCTATTAAGAAAGGATATCAGTGAAAAGAGAGATGGATGGATCACTAAGGTAATGGAGTACGATGTTGATATTTAGATTACCAAGCTGGTAAGAGGGAAGGGGTTGTGCAAAGAAATGTTATCAGGCCAGGATTCAGATGAAGAGGCTGCTATGGTATTAACAGAGCAGGAGGAGGAAGGAAATGTTAATGGTCCAAGGAGCTGGATAAATGATATGAAGAGCTTCTTATCAGGGGATGGATACCCTGAGGGATTGGATAGAGCTAAAAGAAGACAATATAGACTACAGTTCATTCCCTATGTTGTAATTGATGGTATCCTATTTAGGAGGGATTTTAATGGGACCCTGCTGAGATGTATTGAAGAGGATTAGGCTAAGAGGATGATTAAGGAAGTTCATGATTTCCCTAATGGTGGGCATTTCTCTGTAAGAACAATTGCCATGAAGATCATGAGGGCTGGTTATTATTGGACATCTCTGTTCCATGATTGTTATGGATATGTGAGAAAATGTGAGAAATGTGCTTTCTTCTCAGGCAAACAGAGGCTTGTAGCTCTTCCCCTTCATCCTATTCAGGTGGATAAGCCCTTTACCCAAATGGGGTTGGATTTTATAAGCCCCATTAGTCCTCCATCTAGTGCAGGTCATTAATGGATTTTGGCTACTACTGATTACTTCACTAGATGGATAGAGGCAGTTGCCTTGAAAGATGCCACAGAACCATTAGTTGTTGAATTCCTTGATGGAATTGTATCTAGGTTTGGTGCTCCTTCTACTATCATCTCGGACAATGCTACGTCTTTTGTTGGAACCCAGATTTGTGCATGGGCAATGAATCACAATATCTACCTGAACACATCATCAAATTACTATCCCCATGGTAATGGCTTGGCTGAGTGTTCCAACAAGAATCTGATCATAATCATGAAGAGGACAATAGAAGACAATCAGAGGGTCTGGCATAAGAAATTAAGAACTGCTCTATGGGCTGATAGGATAACACCCAAGAGATCTATTGGGAATTCACCTTTTGTTCTGGTATATGGTAGAGAGGCCAGACTCCCAATTTCATTGGAATTCCCATCATTGGAATTGGCTCATCAACTGGAATTGATTGAAGATAATGCCATGTCAATAAGAATGGTAGAGCTGATTGAACTAGAAGAAAAGAGAAATAAAGCTATGAAAACCCTAGAGATACATCAGCAGCAGATGAAGAGGAATTTTGATAAGAAGGCTAGGGCCAGAACCTTCAGAGAGGGAGATTTAGTTCTAAAGTGGGATTCAAACAGAGCAAAACTAGGAAGACATTCCAAGTTTGGCCCACTATGGAGTGGCCCCTATCTGATTGCTAGTTGCAAACAGGCTAATGTATTTTAGTTGAGCAGGCCAAATGGAGAGATTTTGCCCATTCCAGTCAATGGGATCTATCTAAAGTCCTATTTCTAAAAATTTGGGAATCCATGTACATAAGTAGTTTAGCTTCTTTTCTGTTGTTTCTTGATTTTTAAGAAGTGCACTGGCACAACTGCCTCCTTGTGAGATAGCAGATTTTGACGTGTCTCACATTGCAGAGGAAGTTTTTGTTTCCAGTTGCAGTTGCAGAGCTAGGGTTTTCAATGTTTTGATCTCCTCGCAGAGGGGTTAGGGTTTTGCAATTCTTAGATTCATACCTTTTTGACTCCATGACCCAATGGATTGTTTACAGGCACTGGTCATGCATCGAGCAGGCTCATGCCCCCTATGAGTCGCCAGAAATGTTGTATTTTAATCTTCCCGCCAAAATTCATAATTCATATTTCCCTTCCCGCCTTTGAAATGTCCATAGTCAAAACCCATGGAAATATTAAAAAATACCAAGCTTTGAACCTTATAACATATTTTTTTGCGGCCTGCAAGTTCTCCTTCATCAGATCCGAGAAGATCTACGGTTGGCGCTTTCTCGCCATCGGAAGCTGCACAAGATTTATGTTCGCAACAAGGCATCTTGATGACACGTGTTCGGTGGGTCGAACGGGCCGGGCAACATGTTTTGGCGGGTCAAAAAAGTTCCACAGCACTATCAGCACTATGTCGCTATCATGTGTTGGAGGGAAAATCTCCATAGCGACATAGCGCACAACGAAAATGTCTTACGGTGAACGGTTAGTTCACGGGCCAGAAAGTTCACAAGGCAGCAAGGTGCCATGTTGCCATCAAAAAACTCACGAGTTTTTTGATAGCGACATAGCACCCAGTTGACCGGAGGGTGTTCTACAGTGAGTCCTAGTGTTCGGCAAGCAAGGTTCGCGGCAACGGAAAAGTCACCATGGCAAGAGCTTCAGGCAAGTGGTTAGGTCCCATTTTGTACCCCATCTGCCCAGTTGGTGGAGTCCAGTGCCATGGTGGCAAATCATTGGAAGACATGTGCAAATCAAAAGACATGTCATTTTTGGGCGCCATGGGGCTATGGGAAGTTGGCCTTGATTTTCCCATAGCAACATAGCTCCTAGGCACCACGTGTCCCCTCAGTAGGGTTAAAGTAGTACGGACCCTCCAAGTTAGTGCCTTGTCAGACCAAGTTGGTGCTTCGTTAGGCCAATGGGGAACAACCACATATGCTAGGTCAAAATATATATAGATCGTGGGATCGGATCTTTGACATGGCCAGTATAGTAAGGGGTTAAGTTCTCCATCGTCAGATCTACAGAGATCAATGGCAGGCGCCATTGCGCTATGGATAAGCCGCACGAGATTTACGATAGCGAGTTGACACCTGGAGGACACGTGTCCTCGTGGGTCTAGGTTTGGAGGTGCAAGAAATACAGATAGTTGGCATGTGGCCAGTTCCCATTGATTAATACACTGAGGGGCAGGGGGCAGTACCTATCTTGCTTACCATCAGATCAAAGAAAATTGACAGAAGGTGCCATGTCGCCATGGTGAAGTTGCGCAATCTTTACCATAATGACATGGTGCCCTTTCGCCATGTGTCAATGGGGCCAGGTCTTGCCAAGGTGCGATCGCGGAGGTGATGCTAGGTGTGCTGACAGCATTTCACGGGCCCAAAACTTGAAAAGCAAGAATGGAACATGATGAGTCTTCACGATCGTCAGATCAGGGCAGATCAATGGAAGGCATTGTCTCACTATGGAAAAGTTGTGTGATCTTTACCATAGCGACATAGCATCTTAACAACACATGTCTTGCTGGCTCGACCAGGGTTGATGGTTAACAGCTGGCAGTTGGTACAATCATCGTAGTCAACGTGGTAGTTAGTTTTGATGTTACGGCTAGATGGTGGAAAGGTGGCACAGTTAGGTTGAAACCACTAGGCGCTATGGCACTATCAGGATTTACAAAGACTTTTTCATAGCGACATAGCGCCCAATCCAATGTAAGGCATGGTTAGCGCGTGGGACCTTGAGGAGGTGGCAAAATAAAGAAAGATGATTGGCTCGCATGGCCTAGTTGGCTCATAAGGAACTATTTGACTTGCTTTGACCTCGTGGATTCATGAGTCAGAAACATGAATCAAGTTTTTTGCCACAAGATTTCGATCTTGTGATCAATGCCACCGACTCAGAAGTGAATGCAAAGTATAAGGACATTCTACCACCATTACATATCTATCTACTATGTTAGGGGATGTTTTCTAGCTCCGTTCTATCTTCTCCAGGCTCTTTCTCAGAGGAATATCAGATTTTGGTACTCAAAACCACCAGATCTTTGATTGGAATTTTAGGGTGAGAAGTTATTGCCAATAGGTGCAAAGTAAATGTAATGCAAAAAATCCTCAGTTATGCCTGAACTATAAAGGCAATTTTGTGATCTTTTCTTAGGAGGACTCCTTTTCTAATTTCTTTGCTACTGCTTGTAGGTCCGCAGTGTAAAATTCCCTTTGTCTCTGAGCTATATAACATTCTATATCATCTCCTTCAGCTATCAATGTGTATGTGCATCCGTCTTGCCTCTCATTGGTGTATTGTTGAGATCTGTGGCTTGCATACTATGTCTATTTTTGGCCTATTAGATAATATATAAGTGAAATCCTTTTCCTTGTGTTATTTAGTTTGGTATCCTGATCTGTATGTGGTTATTGATTGACATAAGTTTGGGTGTGTATGTCTTTTGAATGTTATCTTGGTGTCATAGTGCATATATGGGCATAAATGAAGTCTGAACACTCTATTTTGGTGCATCGCCTCCTTAGATTAGACTAGGTAGATTTGCTTTCGTGCTCTCCTTCTCCCTTTTCCTCTCCAAGAGTAGATAGGTGCACCCTGATAGGTAGAGGAAGTCAGCCTTCTCTGGAGATTCAACCTCACAGTTCAAGTCCCATAGCTTGGAGGTTGTTTCCATGTTTCACTAGGTTATCCTTGCACATAGGCATTGGACAAGGGTGCAAACCTAAGTGACAACAATTATTATGATCATTAAAATGATTAAGTATAATGTTAATTTCCAAACTATTAATTAGCCTACCATATATAATAGCTTCATATTTTGGGATATGTTAAAGTGGGGATTTTTGATACTAAGAAAGTGGGTAGGATGAAAATGCATTGTAAGTGACTTTCTATTGTTTTGTTAGCTTTATTTATGAGTCAGCCCCCATTTTAATTTCTTTTTAATATAAAAAACATAAAATTTAAATATATTTTTATTATCTAAATTTTGAATACCAAAATAGTGGGAAAATAGTATTCTAAAAATAGTATCAAGACTTTCCTTTTTTTTTGTTCACTTCCAATATATATTCACCTTTTTATATTTCCTAGTAGTCCTTTGGTAATTGTTTAATCCTCCCTAGTTCTTAATGAATTGGAACCTATATTTTATCCCATATAATTTGGTTTTCAATCTACTCATATTTGGATAAGGCTTCTAGGTTTTCTTTTATAATTCTAGATGAATAAATTTTAAGAAAATAAGTCATATATTCTATTAATAATTATTTCTACAAAATTTGTAATGAAACCTAGGAAATAGTTGGTTTACACATTTACAGTCTTATTTAAATTTAGAAATCAACTGATTTTCATTGGAAAGATACCACTAATTATAAAATGATAATCTATTCAAGAAGAATTTAGGTTAAATATATTCTATTTACATTCTTTCATTATACATAAATATATTGTTGAAAGTGGTAAGAATTGCATTCCACTAAGAAAACAACTAGATGTGTAAATAGATCCATTTCACAAAGAGTAATATTGACATCTATTTTAAATAAATAAATATTTTAGAAAAGATAGATTTTTTAATTTTTAACTTATATTAGGTATAGTTGCAAGATAGTATCACTTTATCTAAAAGGGACAAATCATTTGGATGATAGTAAATTATAAGGTTATTAGGTTCTAATGTGTAGAGTTCCTCAAATTAATATGATTAGGGAAATGGTTAAGAACTCAATTATTCAATTTTGGATTGATAATACTCATACTTCACCAAATGTAAGAGATATCATCAAGTAGAGGATTGAGCCTAAGGAATATTTGCAACATGAAAAATGTTGGTTGGATAACACAACATGTATTTAATCTCTCATTTTGTAATTCAAATCTCTACATAAGGATTGGACAAATAATGTTTGAAAGATTGAAACCTTATTTTGTGACGATAAATAAATCTTTTCAAACTTCTTTCTATTGATATTGAGATGAATTTAATCCATGTACTATCAATGGTTCTAAGAGATGACAGAAGAGAGTGATTTTTCTTAAGAAAAATAATCTGAAATGACCAAGACAATTCATGTAACATCAATTTTATGTTGTGAATCAAATGATTGTACAATAGGTGAGATATATTTTATAAGAGGAATTAGTGGAGCATGTGATAATCTAACTAAATTTTCTTGGAGAGATGAAGATACTAATTTGATGAGGATGGTTAAATGTAAGAGATATAAGTATATAAATTTTGAAACAAAAGTGGGAAATAATTGACAAGGTTAAAATATGTAGAGCACAGATACTCATTGGAGAGTTTTTGACTAATTTTTGTAAATTGATTCAACAATATATATGTCATTCCTTTGTTTCTATGTGAAAAGAAGAAAATTTTCAAACAATCAGAGAAAATTTTCAACTAGGAACAATTTTATTGGTTGTTGAGTTTGTAGAGAATAAGTCTTTCAACTCTAAAAAATAACTTCAATTGAAATACACTTTATAGAGTGGGTCCCCATTATAGTCTTGGTGTCCTGTTGAGATGAAAAAATTGATTTGGATGGTGTGGAAAGTATAGATCAAGTATGAGTCATCGAAAAGGTGTGGGTCAATGCAAGATGTTGGGTCTCACTTTTTGCACAAAACTAGAAGTGTTTTCCCTATTTTTAAAATATATAGTCAATTGATGCACAAATTTGAGGAATTTAGAAAGTAAATATAAAAAACTTCAGAAATAAAATTGTAGTCCCCAAAATCTCCTTTTTGTATATGTAATTTATTTGTATATGCATATGATAGATTTAATTTTTAGTGTGGATATTTAAAAACTACTTTTTCAAAATGCCTATTTCAGGACCATACCGCACTCATGTACAAACACCATAATTTGACATAGCTAAATGTTTTTTTGTGAATCCTTTTAAAAGAAGTTACTTGACACACAAAAGGTTGATGAGAATTAGTTTCTTTAGTTACTTAATAATTTTTTATTATTATTAAATTTGAATTGATTATTAAGCTAATTTCTAAAAAATCTTGTGTATGGTAACCATAATTTAATCAAAATATATATTTTTTTAATAAAAAAAATATTTGAAAGAAGTTTGTGTAGATAGATGATATGTAAATTAACTTAAGAAATATGAAACAATATAAAAGTTATTAGAGTTTTAGTGAATCTCACTATTTTATATTTAAGAGACATGTTTGAATAATAAATAATGCAGAAATAGAAAATGAGCTCATACTGCTATAAAATTTACAATTTTGAAATCAGAATAGTAAGACTTATAATTGATTTTTGTTTTGTCAAAAAATTCAATGAGCAAGACCATAATAAACTTATGACAATCCTTAAAAATGTTGAATAATTTCCTTAGTCAAAATTTGATACATAAAGGAATAAGCTTGGTCCCTCCAAGCCTGTACCATGCCTTTCCCCAATGTAAAACCTAATGCTGCTGGGAAATTCCCATCCATGACCTTAAAATCAAGCACCCAATTCTCATACCAAAATTTGGTTACCCAATTCTAATTTAGCCAATAAACAAATATGGCACCTGATTATTTAAAAATTTGACACCTGAATATTAATTAGTCATTTGACCCCAAAAGATGACCCACAAAGAATTTAACACTCATTATAATGATTGATTGGCATTTTTGAGCTGGAACAATAAATTTCTCTCATTTTTTTTTGACATCTTCTACAATTTGCAAGGTATTGATTTGAATTGAAAGTTGTTGCCAACTTGGGATTGAAACAAGAAAGAAAGAAGAAAATAAAAGTTTTGAAAAAAGAGGAGATTGAAAAAAACAAAGAGAAGGAAGTACAACTTCAATGAGAGAGAAGACAAAGAATTAGAGAGTTGAGCAATCTTGGGTCCTCAATTTCAAATATTGTTTCAGTAGAGAAAAACATCAAGGATACTACAATGTATGAAGAGAATAAATAAGAGAATCCAATAGAAGGAGATTTATGTGCACATTCTAATTAAACATTTAATACAAGTGTGTCTCCAAACCCTCAAGTTTTTTCTCATGACAAAATTGGTGATTTTATAGAAGTAGTTTAGGATTTAAATGATTTAGTTTTTCTTCCTGATAATAGATTGCTGAATGATCATACACAAAAAACACAAAAAGAAATGTAAGCCCCAAAACAAATACCAAGAAAAAGTGAAAATTAGATTCAAATTCCAAATAACATTGAAAATAACATTCCAGTTGAGAATAACGATTATATAAATGTAGTCATGTGGAAATAAAGAGTACTAAAAAAATCTATTTGAATTATACTGAAGTGCATGAACATAATTTTCATTTTTCCAATGATATGCTAGATAATCTTCATAGATTGGTTTCATGGAGATAGATTAGGACACATGCTAGTAGATATAATATAGACTTTTTTTTTAATAAGAAATTTGTCCTTCAATGTTAGTTGATGTTGCAACTAATTAAAATGTCTAAAATGCAAAAGGTAATGAAAAGGTTAGGAATTTTTGAAAACCCCAAGAATATAAATAACTCTTTAACACAAGTTGTATCCATAGTTGCTAGTGCCTTTAATGGTATCAGAAAGACAAGTCACTCTAAAAAGAATAATGCAACATGCTGAGTAATAGGAACAATTTTAGATAATAAATCAACTACTGAAAAAAATATTTATTAGTAACATGAGTCAATATATTAATATGAGTCATAAAATTTTTAAAGAGTTCTAAAGAGAATGGTTAACTTTGACTATGGTCCAACAAATAGTTTATGGACTTCTAGTAGCAGACTCTCGAGATTTGATATGAAACTTACTAGTCAAGTCAAAAGATTGGTTGTAATTTTTTGGCATGACAATAAAAGAGTATCACTTAATTCAAGAGATGTTCTTAAACTAAGAGTCGGCTGAGATATATGTCATCCACATCCTAAACATTTTCTAGACATGACTCTAATTGAATTTTTTAGAATTTTTTTTGGCGATAAGGTATTAACCATTATGATTAGTCAAAGATCTTTTGAAAATGGTAAACCATGGTATGTAAGAATTAACAAGGAAAGAATTAGATGTTGTAAAATTCACGTTCAATTTCATTACCGTTATGATGTATTTTGTTCTATATGTAGTACCATGCATAGTAAAGAAATTTTGGAGGGATGTGGTATAAAAATACCACCTCCAACTATAAAGGATTTCATATTATGTTTTTTTTTAAGCCATCTAATGACCAATATTTTCTTTTTGATGCACGTCTTTCTAGTACATGTGATATTTGTGACAATCTTTCTTTGTTAGATAGATGTTTGCATTAAAATTCTTTGACTACTTTTGGACAAAATTTACTTAATGTAAAAATATTCAAAACTATTGAATATCTATTCAAGGATGGGAAGATTGGAAGAAGGTGTGACCTAGTTACTGATAAAGTTAGTTTTCATGCATGTATGGATGAAATTAAGAGTATTATCATACCAAAATATGTTAAACACTCTTAATATGCTAGATGTCTTGATGGAAAATTTCACATATTTAAGCATACATTCCCAATTGGTACTACTTTTAGTTGTTGACTTTGTAGAGAACTACACAGTTGCACCCAAAGATGAGGAACAAACATAATATTACAATTCAATGCAAGTAAATTTTTTTGTTCATATAGTTTATATGCATGCACTTAATAGTATAGATGAGGATCAATAAATATTGGGTGAGTACCATCTCTATATGAGTGATAATAGACTTCATTCAAATGAGTTCGTACAATATTGTTTCAAAGTCTTGTATAATAATTTAAGAGAGATAAATTAAAATGACACAACATTGGATATGGTTAGATAATTGTATAGGATACTTTAAGAATGCTAGAGTGTTCAATTGGCTGGGTAGGACACATAGGAAAAATAATATCTAACATATGTGAATTTTTTCCATAGGCTAGACATGGGAAAGGAGAACATGATGGTGCTAGTTCATGCGTAACTACAAGGGGAAAAAGAGAATCAAAATGGAGGAAAAGGAGAATACCAATCCTAAATAGGGAATTTAGATTTTTTTTGATAGAGACTACAATGAGAGGAAAGAGGGCATGGATATGAAGCATGACAATGTCGATGGGGAGGAAGATACCAATCTTAAAGAGGATAGGTGGAAAGAGAAATATAACTATTAAGATGTCTGGAAACTAAGACGAGGATTATGCGGGCAACACTTTTAGGAGTTTGAAAAGAGGGAGAGATACTGAATCCAAGGAGGAAAGGTAGGAGGAGGGGAAGGATTGTGATGAGGAAGATGAGAACTAGGGGAGTGGGAGAGAGAATGAGTAGGATTTTGAGTAGTTTGGGTACAACTATTACACATGTATGATTTTGGGGAAAGATAGGAATGTCGTTTGGAGGAATTTTAATAATTTTTTTACAAGGATGGGGCTCAAGAGAGAGATGATTAAAACTCTAGTTAAGGAGAATAAGGATGGAAATATACAAATGGAGGAGTTGATTTTCCCTACCCTTGTTATTTTGAGTGACAACACAAAGGAAAACCCTTAGATGGATGTTCTTAAAAATGCAAAAAAAAAAATTATTGATAGGTATTGAACTAAAAAATGAAATTTCCATGAAGTATAAGAGATTAAATACAGAGTGGGTAGATTGGAGAGGGATAATTGCAACATTCAGAATAGGAAAACTAAGGAGGAAAAGGATATCAAAAATAGAGTGGAGGAAGTGAAGAGTAGAGTTTAGACCATTGAGGGCACTCTATAGAAACTTGTTGAGAAAAGCTATAACATTCTTTAAGCATCTAATGACAACATAAAGGTGCTAATAAAAAAAATTAAAAAACACAAGGTTAGTAAGGAGGATGATCAATATCCCAACAATGGCAAAGATAATTCTCCTGAGGATGGATTGAGGAAGAGAACCAGATCTACCTCAAAGAGAAAGGACATCCAAGAACTTGTTAAATATCTTTCAAACCTAAAAGAGGTGGATGGAAGAATGTTTGAGCTAGAGATTTGAGCTGCAAAAATCCCTAGGGAAATTTCCTAAGCAATTCTCTTGGCTTCTGGGCCTTTCCTGGTTTTGTTCTTTGCTTCCCTATTTATTTTTCTAGTTTTATCTTGTTTTTCTGTATGGGGCTATTTTAGCCCATGGTTTTTATGTTGTTCATAATTTAAGGGCTTTATCTATGTTAACCTTTTAGCCTTTTAGGGTTTCAGGGGCCCATCAAAACCTATTTTCCTTAATAAAACATAATGACTTGACTAGATTGCTGATGCAACTAACTTTTCTAAATAAGATCCTAGCTCTAGATTGACTACTTGATCCTCCTTGATTAGAATGTTCTTTACAACTAGATCAACTTAGATACTCTATCTTTTTTAAGATATCTTTCAAATTTTCTTCCTTAATTCATCTTCTTCAATTCCACACTTCAATCCTCAAATTGACCTTTCATATATATGATTCACCTTGTCAAGTTTGCTTGAATACTCTTTTAATAATTTTTTTTGCATCCCTCAAGTTGGTATTAATGAATAAATTTATTAGAAAAATATACTGACAATTGATTAATACAAAATTGATTACTTGGTCAACAAACATGATCCCTTTGTTAACTAATCCAACTTGGCTAGAATGTGATTTCATATGTTAACCAACCAACCTTGGTCAATATTGACTTCATGCTGAATTCTCTCTATAAACTAACTAAACTTGGTCAATACTTTCTCTAAACGTTTTTATAACTAAACATTTGACATATGCAAGAAACTAGCTTTGATGCTTGAGTGAGCTTGACTCTCACTGACTACTCAGTAAAGGTTTGATATTTTTTGTAACATAAAGACAACATACAATTGAATAATTATTTTCAACAATATCCCTCTTTGGCATTGATGGTAACACAACATGTCATAATATAAAGATATTTTTGAAAAAAAAATTAATAAGGATAATATTGTTAGTTTCATTTTGATTCTCATCCAGGAGAACTCCCTCTATTAGTGATAACCCCCTCTAACATCAATATCTCCATCTAGAAATATTTTCCTTGACTGAAATCACTCCCTCTAACTTACTAATCTCTTCTATTATAAAATAAAGTTGCTGATACAATTTTTTTATACAAAATTCCACTAATATGACAACAAACTCTCCCTCTTTGACATATCATAACAAAGACAAAAATCAATGTATTTACCATGTGCCTAATGTACTAATTCATATGCAATATTCTTTTGATAATATTTCATAAAATTGACTAATCTTCAAAATGCTTGGTTGACGCACCACTAAACTTTATTTAGTGAGCTTCAAATAGGGGAATGAACCCTAGCTTATCTCATAGATATAAAACTACATCCTTCGATAATGGCTTGATGAATATGTATACAATTTTTTCTTTTATATTCACATATTCTAATCTAACATGTTTGTCTTACACTAATTCTCGCACAAAATGATACTTTATTGAAATGTACTTTGTCTTGGTATGTTTCACTGGATTCTTGGATGTCTTAATTGTGCTTGTGTTATAACAAAAGATAATTATTAGATCCTTGATTTATTCCTTCATACTTGACAATAGTAGTTTGCAACAAATGATGTTGGAGTAATTAACTATTGTAGCAACATATTTTGCTTCTGTTGTAGACTGAGTGATACAATTTTATTTCTTTCTTGTCCAAGACACTAGCCTCTTTCAAAGAAATAATTTTTCCCCACTAGTGGTTTTCTTTTCATCAATACTTCCTACCCAATTATCATCAGTGAAAGTTTTCAATTCAAAGTTGGCTCCTTTCTTATACCACAAACCATAATCTTTAGTACCTTTTAGATATGTCATAATTCTTGTTATATCCATCATATGATTTTCTTTTGGTAAGCATAAAATCTTTCCACCACACCAACTGCTAATGCAATATCAGGTCTTGTGTGTATGACATACTAAAATTTTCCAATCATTGATCTATATGTAGTTTGATCTACCTCCTTAGAATCATCTTTTTTGGAAATCTTATGTCTAGTAGACATAGATGATGCAATTGGTCTAGAATCCTCCATTCCAAATTTTGTCAATATCTCTTTGATGTACTTTGATGGAGTAATGTAGATACCATCCTTCTTCTATTTAATTTGCAAACAAACAAAGAATTTAATCTCTCCAAACATTGACATTTCAAATTATTTACTCATTTCCTCAGAAAAAGATTTGCATAACTCATCAAGTCTAGTGAACAATGTATCATCTACCACTATTTTTGCTAGCACTATCTTCTTTTCTGGTCCTTCTTTCATATATAGATTGTTGTTGTTGTTTTTCCTTTGAAAAGAAAATCTTACCAAATGACTATGAAATATTTCATACCAGGCTTTGTGGGCTTATTTAAGACCACACAAAGCTTTGTGTAATCTACAATCCATATCCCTTTTATTTGAATGTATGAATCCTTTAGGTTTCTTAATCTAGACTTCTCCTTCTAGGATTACATTCAAGAACTATGGCTTTAAATCCATCTAATATAATTTGAATCCTTTATGTGCAACATAATAAATTATTCTTCTAACACCTTCTAGTCTTGCAATAGGAGAAAAAGTTTTTCCATAATCAATACCTTCTTCTCAAGCATAACCGTTGCATACCAACATTTCCTTGTTCCTTGAAACTTCTCTATTATCATTCAACTTATTTCTAAATACCCATTTTGTTCCAATTACATTTTTCTCCTTGGCTCTAGGAACAAGAGTCCAATTTTTGTTTCTTCCAATTTGTCCAATCTCTTCATTCATTGCCTCAATCCAACTTTCATTGTCTAATACATCATTAATAGTTCTTGGTTAAAAAAAAATCATTCAACATGTACCTCTTAGTCTATTCATTGACATTTTGACTTTTAACTAATCTCCAATTATTTTATTTGGTTCATAATGTCTTCTAACATATTTAGAAAGTACATGTACCTTCTCCTTGACTTAGAACTTGTTTCAGTCTATTTACTATGCTGAAAATGATCTTTTGAACCATGCTTGGGTCCAATTGTCTATAAACCTCGAGTTCTTTAGACTAAGATTCAGGTCCTTAAGACCATGACTTGGGTTGCACTGATTGCAACTTTGGTTAAAAAGGAAATTTAGGGGACTTGGGTGATGAAGAATACTGATTTCCAATTATATTGGCCTAAATTCTAGGTAAAGTATTAGGTTCAAAGTACACAAACTTTCTATAGTTTTCAAGTTCCTTTATGCTTTGTTCTTCACTCTTTTACACAAACTCCCCAATTTTTTCATGTGGACTTTCTATGACCCTATGAATAGTAAGATTTAGACATTTATATGCCTTTCTTTTGTTGGAGTATCCTAAGAATATGTTTTCATCACTTTTAGCATTACATTTTCATTTCCTTTTTTCTTTCACAATATAAAATTTTCTTCCAAATACTTTGAAATAATAGACATCATGTTTATAGCCATACCATAATTCATAAGTTTTTTTTATCTATTTCCTTCTTTAGATGAACTTAGCTTAAGGTATGAACTAATATTTTTCTTTCTTCCTTCCAATATTTGTTTGCAACATTTTTCTCTATCATTAGTGTTCTTACAAATTTATAATGGATCTATTTTTTCTTTCTATTATGTCATTCTACCAAGGTGTACCAAGTGCACATACATGTCTTTTGATTCATCTTTCATTGTAGAATTCATTGAATTCATTTGAGATGAATTCTCTTCCTCTATCTAACCTTGGACATTTTATTTTCTTTCTTGTTTCTTTCTCCACTCTAGCTAAATACCACTTGAATTAGAAAGTCTTTAGATTTATCTTTTAAGTAATATTTTGTCATCATTCTAGAATAATCATCAAAAAATAAAATAAAATACTTATCTCCATAATAGATTTCTATGGAAATAGGTCCAAAAAGATTAGTATGAATTAGCTCTAGAAGTTCTTTAGAATGACTTTGATAACTTTTGGACATGCTCATATAAGGTTTCTTTACACTTGGAATGTTTCTCACTCTTTTATTCTTAGTTATGTTGACCAAGTTGTCAAAATTCACATGACACAATCCTTTATGCCATAACCAACTGTCCTCCACTTGAGCTAGGAAACATGAACTTTCAGTTAGATCTAGATAGAATAGATTACCTTTTGTTTGATTTCCAGTCATAACTATATTTCCTTTCCCATTAAGAAACTTGGCCTTTCCATTTATAAATTCTACCTTGAATACAATGTTGTTCAAGTGTGCCATGCTAAATAGATTATGCTTCAGTCCTTCAACCCTAAAAGCATTGACACATCTGAATTTATCAATCAATATAATGAAAACTTTTTGTTTTACATAACAAGGTTCATCATTTCCAAATCTAACACTCCCACCATCATAGTGTTCAAAGTTCTCAAACTTTGATTTATCACCATTCATGTGCTGAGAACAATTGCTCTTAATAATCCATCTATCATTCTTGGTAATATGAGAAATGAGGATCATTTTGCCATTTTCATCATCTGATTCATCTTTAACAATGTAGACAATTTCATCTTCATCACTACTACTAAAGTTTTTATCCACGTAACAAGATTTCTTACCTTTATCTTTGTAATTTTTGTATCTTTTGAAATCTTTCCTACCTTTTTACTTGTCATGTTTCCTTTCTTCTTTTCCTTCATTTTTTTGATACCTTGCAATAATGTGACAAACTTCTTCCTAAGAATAACATATTAGGAACTTTTTACCTTTGTACTTTCCTTTTCCTTTAGGGAATCTTCTTGTAAGTAGGGCTTCAATAACTTCAAGTTCATTGTCAGAATTATTTTCATCTTCATTGTTAGACCTTTTTCTTTAAAAATTTTCATCTTTATTCTTGAGTGATATTTTAGCTTGAAATGTACACTCAATGCTACCAGAGTTAGGAACATAGTTCTCAAAGTTATCTAACTCAAAGGCCATCAACATTCCCACTAGTGCATCCAAAGTTAATACATTTTTGGGATCAAATCTCATTTATTGAATAGTTGAAACTCTAATTTAATAAATAGGAAGAAGAGTTATAAGTACCTTGGGTATGTGTAGGATCATGGTGTGCTAAAATGTGGCAATCTAAAAAATTTGTAGTTCTAAAATATCTCAAACCATTTCTAAATCTATTCCAATTTTCTTCTCACCCAACCTAATACTAAATGAAAACAATTAATATCTTTATAAGGTATACTATATTTTTTGATACCAAACATATATGGTTAACTTTAAAAACATCCAAAAAATGTGCTTTTGGAATATTTTTGTGTGATTTTTACTTCAAACATGGAGCTGACGACATTTTCTCATGAAAATTTGATGAAATGAAAAGGGTTTCTTAAGAATGTTCTTATGTTTCCATAAATGAAATTTTTGTAAAATTCTGAGTTTGGTAATTAATTATTACTTATTTTCTAATGGATTTATGTATAAAGTGTTGAATGACAACCTACTTGAAAAAAAAACAATAATTTTCAAATGGTACAATATTTTTTAAAATTTTAAAATTGCTAGAAAAAGTACAAGAAGATTCAAAAAGTATAATTTTCCTTTACCTTTGTACTTTCCTTTTCCTTTAGGGAATTTTTAGACACGAGATTTTTTTTTATTCCGAAAATACTAAAGTCAAAAATTAATTTTTAATTATTTATTTAGACTAAAAATACCCAAAAATATGTGTCACATCCAAGCATGGGTCTACTACTTATATCTACAATATTATTAAAAAATATTATCATTTGATTTTGATTAAGGTGGTTAGACATATGCGTACTTCTTCTTTTTGTTCTGAAATTTTTGTAATATTGCATTAAAATTTAAAATTTTGACCAATCAACTTTTATTCTTTTGAGATATGTCCTAGTAGTTTAGAAACTAGATTCAATTTTATAGAGATCATAATTCTCTCAACTTTTTGATATAAAGTTAATAACAAGTAGGAAATTGCATGTCCAGTTGACATAACCCTGATTTTCTAATTTTTAATTGCCACTTAAGGGCATAGTTTGGTTGACCACAATCCTACACATACCCCCTTGCTAACCATTATCACATCATCTATTTTCCCTCTTGAGGCTTTGATTACACTTGCATTTTTTTAAATTCTTTCATAATATTGTGCAATTTTTCATCTTCTCTCATCTTAATTTGATCAAACTGACCTCATAACTTTCTACCTTAGCTCTCCTCACAATTTCATCTCCTTGATGGATATCTTTCACCTTGTTCCATATTTCATGAGCACTGGGGAAATATTTTTCTTCATCAAATTCAACATAATTGACAGTATAAGCAATGCCAATCATCATTATATTGTGATTCTTCTTTTCTACAAATTGATCCATAAACAGAGCTCTAGTAGGTGTCACATGCTTCTTCTCTAGGTATTTTAGGACTATGTCTCCAATGGTTTCCAAATGTAGGTTCACAAATTCCTCCCATGCTTTGAAGTTATCTTTGTTCAACTTAATTTACCTTCTACAATAAATCTTGATTTTTAGCTTAGGTCCTTCAAACCTTACTTTCAAACACCAATAGATTTGATACCAATTATTGGAAATTGAAAGGAGTGACTAAGAGGGGAGGGGTGAATCAATTACTACAACAAAAAATCCAAGTTCCCGTATTATGTCCACACAATAAAAAACCAAAACTTTTTTATAAATGAGTTAATATTGAATATTCTTTTGTAACTTGATTAACACTGGATATATTATTTTCACTTGGTTAGCAAAGAGATAATTAGATCTTAATTTTTTAATGTGATTATCCTTTATTAACTTAGTTGTAGAAACATAAAGGAAATAAGATGAATACAAGAGACACCAACATTTAACAAGGAAACCCTCTTTCGTAAAATAATCAATTGCAACTAGTTAATGTTTTTCACTCTTCTAAAGTGAACCTTGTTAGGAGCCAACCCATTTAAAGGTTAAAAAATAAACTATTAGGTGTGACCCTATTAGAGAATTTAATTTACCTTGTTAGAAGTGGTCTTGTTAATGGTCTTTAGACACTTCAATCTAGAAATGCCACCTTGTTAGAGGATTTGTTGAATAGCTATTAGGCTAACTCTGTTAGGATATTTGATTCACTACCAAGTTAGAGAAACTCTACTAAGATTTAGGCTAACTCTATTAGGATAAATATTTCTAATCTCTTCTTGAATTGTAGGGATCATGTTATGATTGGTAAAGTAAATAAAGATGGATCTAATGCTCTCCAAGTTTTTTCTAGTATTTAAATGTCTTGTTACTATTTATTACTATTTAATGATGTTTTTATTAATAAGAATAAGTGACTAAATTTTCCAGTATTTGTGTAAGAAAGAAATGAATGTTTCATGTCTAAATCAAGTTGTGATTTTTCATATTTACAATGGCGCTAATGCAATTGCATTCTTTGCTTGAGGCTCTTCATAAATATTTTTATTTATTTTTAAATATGAAGTCTTCTTTCTATTGTTGTTTACTTGGAATAATTTTATGGGTAGAATAAAATTATAGCTTTATATTGTGGGTCCTTTCTTTTCATGCTTAAAATAAATTAGCCAAACTATAGGTTGAAATAAAATAAAATAAAATAATTTTTAACAATTTGGCCTAGGGAAATGATTAAATAAATTAGCCAAAATGATGAGAAGGGGGCTAGTAGTCTAGATGACCATTTTTAGGTGATTACATTTTCCCCTCTTTGAATAATGTGTGATTGATCTGGGAACACATAATGTCAAAGAATATAGAATGAAAGTAGGTAGCAGTAGATACAAAGATCTAATTTTCAAGAATAAAATACAAAATTTGATAGAAAAACCTGAATGTATAATCTAGTAGAAATAGTATTGAACACTAGGAGAGAGACTATATAAGAACTCAAGAAGAGCAATAACATCAAGAAAAGTAGATAGATTGAAAGTGTATGAAAGAATTAAGCATATGATCCTAAGAAATAGATAGCTATATCAAGAAAGCAATGATAGAATATTTCTACCTTGTTGGGATTGAAATCAAAATGATGTAAAGGGAATACATAAATCAGCAAGATATGATCAAATAGAGATAGAGTAACCAATTGATGATGATAGATATGTGATTAAAACCAAAGAGTGATGATAACGAAGTGATAGAATGTCCACGTTTGACTAGAGTTGACCAAGAGGGATAACACATGAAAATTGGGTCAAATCAAGTATAAAGTTGATTAAGAATTTAAATATGTGAATTAAAGTAGGTAAGAAGTGTAGAAATGATGAAGATATGGAGGAACAAAGACACTCCAATGAAGATTCAAAGGTTAGACCTCAAATGGTTAGCTAACTGTATAGAAGAAGGTGGAATTTTTAAATGTTATTTTTAACATTTAAGATGAACTGAAATTTCAATTTAAATCCTCCAAATAGATCCAAGACATCAAAATTATCTAGGGGTGCAATTTCCATATAATTTTGAGGAGTTTGAAAAATGGGTCAAAATGAGGTTGAAATACTATATAAGTGTTCCATAGGTCATTTTCAATTCATTTGTCATTTGTGAAGCTTGAGAGCTTTTGAGTGATTTGAGAAATAATAATTACTCTAGTAGGAATTCGGATGTAGATACTCCATTTTGAGTATAGTCGGTTGCACAACTGTCCTATTAACTATGAGGCACTAGTATGCTTTCAAAAATTTCATACTTTTCAAGTCATTTAATACCTTTTTGACACATTTTAAATCCATCTATGAGTTTTGTGAAAAATATCATGTGATAATTTAGAAGTGTCACATGACTACTCTAAGAAGTATCATGTGATGCTTCTGATTATCTGAAATTATCACATGACTTTATGAACTATATCATATCAGAGGCACCCAAATATTGAAAAATAGTGTGCAAACAATCATACAACTAAAAAGTGTTGTGAAAAATTTATAAAATATATTATGTGATACTTTATCAACAAAATATATCACACAAATCTTATGAGATGTATCACATGGTTTTAAATTGATCATTTTTCATGTGTAAAGATATATTTTCAGCATATGGCTATTTTACTCTATCATGTCTAGTCATTTATGATGTTACTTGATCTACTTTGGCTAATACTGATATTTTTATGTTTGCCTGACTTGATTATGTAGATTATTTTCCCAGCACTATTGATTTGATCCCCCAAGGTGGCAGGCTTGTGTGTCATTTGTCATCTAGAAAATTATGATACTACTATCGTTGAGACCATGAGATTAAGTTTTTTGGTGCACATGCCCCATATTTAGGCTAACCATGGATTATTTACTAAATCAATTAAGCAGTGGTAGTGTGAGCATAATACTATCTAGTTTCCCACTAGTGAGGCCACTATTACTCTTGAGGATGTGAATCACATCCTATATATGCATTGGCATTGTGATCTGATGAGTACGAAAAATGTGTCTTGATGTTTGTTCATTTTAAGTTTCTTATTTCTATATGAGGTGTGTTGATCTAAACTTTTACATGTCATAGGTTAATTATAGTTTGACCCTAGTAGAGTGGAGATTGGTAGTTCAATAGTTATTTGAAGATGGGACCATTCTAGATGACCACCTTAGTTGGGATAGGTTGATACAAGAGCACATGGACAAGCATCCGATAGCCTAACTCATTTGTTCACCAGTTACTTAGGGCCTTGTCATAGATAAGAGCCAAAAGGGATTCCCTCTAGGTTGGGACAAATTAGTAGAAGACCTAATTAGTTGCCCTAGGAGGATAGCATGGGGACCTACCATTCTCATAGATATGTGTCACGAGTTACACAAGGTCATGTACTGAGATATTTAGACTTGGGCATATGGTTCAACTTTTGCCTAGGTTTGGGTGTGAGAGCATATAACAATGATATGGCCATGAGTTCACCCATGAGAGCATAGCTACTCTTTCACATAAAGATATACATGATTCATCCCCCAAACACATTGTGGGGATGTGACATAGTACTGATAGTTATTTGATGAGCTTACATCCTTTGTTTGACAACCATATCAATAGCGTGCCAGATGAGAAGATGCCTACGAGTTAGAGTATATGTGGTATAGTTCACTACTTGTGAGGAGGCACTTACATATGATAGAGCATTTTTTCATTATCTCAATATGGTGACAATTTCGATAAAGGTAGGTGGTTTCCATGGAGATCACTACATATGCCCTCTTTCATGGTGAGGAGTAAAGATGGTTTCCAATGTTCAACTACTAGACAACTTTAAGAGACATGGAAACATTAATGCAAGAGCCTAGGGATCACTGACTAGACTTGGCAAATGTGAGGGTTGATCTATTCTACCTTATCAAGATGTAGAGGCATCTCTTCCCTTGGTTTATAGTGCTAGATATGTTACCGAAAATAGAAGGACATGGAGAGGATGGTGGGAATCGTAGTAGAGGTGAAGGTAGAGGTGGGAGATAGATGAAGGTTGAGACCAATTTTTTAGGGCTTACGGTGAGACAAACATGGGTCAAAGCTATGAGAGAGCAGGAGGAGGAGTGACCACTAAGGTGTAGGAGAGTGGAGAGGGAAGAGCAATAGTAGGAGCATCATGTAGGAGAAGGTGGAGAGGATCCCCAAGATTCTTAGATAAGAGCATTAGAGGTGGAGGTAGTGGTAGTATGGATTACTATTATCATGTGAGATTAGTGGCTCATAGATGAGAGACCCTAGAGTGATGATCTTTGTAGGGAGCAAGATGTAGTGAGGTGTGAGTTAGAACATCATGGAGCATGGGTGACCTATTACTATTTTGCATATAGGGGTGTGCTACCACTAGGATAGGGACTCCCTAATTATTTAGAGAAAGTGAGGCATTTAGAGGATGTAGTATAGCTGCCAAATAGGAGATAGGCTACCCCACAAAACCACCACCATCTGAGGAGGTTGAGAGTAAATCTTAGGACTAGGATTAAGTCTAGGCTAATGTCCTTGTGACACTTTTTATGTACCATATATATTTTTTGAGATAGTTTCTATATTTTGGATCTCACATGTACACCTACTCTGGTTCATTATATATATATATATATATATATATATATATATATATCTATGTGTGTGTGTGTGTGTGTGTGTGTGTGTGTGTGTGTGTGTGTGTGTGTGTGTGTGTGTGAGAGAGAGAGAGAGAGAGAGAGAGAGAGAGAGAGAGAGAGAGAGAGAGAGAGAAATTGGATTTGATCAATCTTCATTATGTACTTGTCTCATTTTTATGCTCATGCAATTGATGTTTTATACTGATGTTTCATCACTTGTGTTTACATTTCCATGTGATGTTTTTGTTCATGCTTATGCTGATGTATGCTCAGTTTTATTTTCATGTTTATGTGCTCATGTGTCTCTCTCATGTTTTTAGCTCTCATATTTTTTATGTAGAATCATGTTTTTAAAATATGATCTTTGGCTAGATTAAATGTGATTATTAGATTAACCCTTGTGATGACAAGTGTAGAAGAAGAAGAAAGGTGGACATGATGGATAAGGAATGAAAGACTAGATCAAGAGAAATATTTAAGAAGAGATGTATGCAGTTAGCTGACATGTCTGTGAAAGATCAAGAGAGAGCTCTCTTAACATGAAAAATGAAGGATTACTTGATAGAATGATCCTATGATGAAAACTATTATGTAAAATAGTTTAGTTGTGAGGAATGCAAAATATTTAAACTCTAATTTCATCATTGAGGACTAGTAGTGACATTGAAAGATCATACGATTCTTAGTAGTATGACCACAAGGATATGAATATGATCTATGTTGGATAGGTATGTGAAAACCCAACCTAAGCATCAAATACATGTAATTCAAGATGAGAAATCTAGTTAAATTCCCTAAGTTTAGTATAGCAAGATTACACCTATATCAGGGCATAAGTGCCTAGATAACCCCCGGTTGCAATCTTGAAAAATAGACAAGGATGATACATTGTAAGATGAAAGTGTCAAGTAGGAAAAAAAAAAAAGTTTCTCAATAGCTTAGACTAAAAAAGTACACCAAAAAACAAAAAACAAGTAAAACATGCCCCATGGCCCTAGTCTTCTAGTCTATGATATCTACAAAAGACTATTAGGGAGCAAACACTTAGCAAAGAAATTATCATAGGAAAAACACAAAGAAGATAAATTCATCATACTTAAGTGAGTTTATTGTCTAAGTAAGTGTTTTTTTGTGTATGTCAATGGCCATTTCTTCAAGACTCACATCTGATAGTGAGAAATGTAGTAACATCCTAGACTATAGGTAAGGTATCGAAGAAGTGTTGAGAAACACTTGATGTCAAGGGGAGGTAGTGTTGATAAAAATTAATTTTAAATGAATTTCAATAGAAACCCTAACATACAAGGATACCTTGATAAGCCAAATGGTCATGATTCCTAGATGAGAACAAAAGAAAATTCCAAGCTAGGAAATGTGTTATGTAATAAGTGACCAAAGTGTGACCAATGTAATATATATAGGTTCCTTTGCATTTTCATAACTTTTTGTTAGTAATGCTCTTAAGGAAGAATTTGTGTCTAATGTGCATAAGATGAATTTTTTTCTTGGTATAGGTGGCATCAATATTGGAGGTTTAGCCAAATATCCTTTCATTTGATCTAAGATCTTTTAACATTCCTCATTCCATATACATGTGAATCCTTCAAGTATAATTTTCTATTGAAGGATTGTACTCCATTAAATAAATAGGATGTAAACCTCCTAATAGATTTAAGACTTCCTTGAAGACTTATTAGTCGACTAGTGTTCTTAGGAGGAAGAATTTCCATAATTTATTGCACCTTTTCTAGATCAACTTCTATGCATTTTTCATATATGTTGTAATCTAGGAACTTTCATTATGTGACACCAAAAGTATACTTCTTGGGATTTAACCAAAGTTGAAACTATTTCATGTGGTCCAATATCAAACTCAAGACATCAAGGTGTGTATCTCTCTTCTTATATTTAGCTAATGTGTCATCAAAATAATGTTCCATATTCTTATGCATAATATAGTGGAAGATAATAGTCACAACTCTTTGGTAAAAGTCTCTTGTATTTGTTAACCTAAATGGTATGATATTCCAATAGAAAGTACACCATGTGCACATATCTAGAGAAGCCATCTATTAAAGTGTACATTTCATAACCCATGGTCATGTCCACTATCATATCTATGTTGGGAAGAGGAAAATAATCCTTAGGTCATACTTTTCTAAAGTGTCTAAAATTTGTTCATACATGGATGGGCATATAATGTGTGGACACATGAACAATGTTGGAGATCCACTATGCATAGTCAACAACTTACATGAAGTTTGTAGTTAAGATATTTGCTACTTCTTCTTTAATCAAGAGAACAACACATGGGTGCATATTTCTCAATTTATGCTTGATAGGTTTAACACCTAGATAAATAGATAGGTGATGCATGATAAGATCTATGTCAAGGCCATACATATCTGAGTAGGTCCATGCAAATATTATCTTTTGTACAAAGATAGTGAGTTTAGCAACATGAATGATCTTAGGGGACTCTACTATACCAAGATCAAGTCTTTTTAGGTTCAATGAGAACTGAGGATATGTTATGGAAATAGCTTGTAAGACTACCAAGCACCTCATCCTCAAGCCCTTACAGAGGCTTTCACCATGTGATACATCTTTATTTTTTATTTTTTAAGGTTCAAACACTGCCGTGAAGTTGTTTTTTCCATCTAAACACTTATTTTCCATTTTAAAATTTTTTTTGACTAAGGTACTCGATATATGTTTCTATTAGGTCAATCATTGGTTAGTTGGTGGAATATATCATAAGTTAAATGGAATTAAGGTAGCAAGTGATCTCACAGTCATTCTAAAAAGATGGCAGCTCTTGTCTTTGGTGTCAAATGAGTTCATCTATGAGATCAAGGTGGATTAATGAGAGGGAAGTGGAAGCTTTGAGATTTTTGATGTGGAAGGAGATATATCTAGTGACATGAGAGGTAAAGCCCATACGAAAAGCTCCAATGGAATCCAAAATAGGAATTTACCTAGAAGGACTAACATGATCCACTAGAGAAAATTAAGAACCAAACTTGTTAGGCCCTAGACTAGAGTCATTGACTATGTTTGGTTGGGTGGTATAGGTATCAATGACATTCATTCCAAACTCACAAGATTCATCTGAGAGACATTCCCATTCATATTTGACAAAATTTTTACTCTATTCCTGGTCTAGCAAGTTAGCAATATTTTCATTTATCCTTCCTCTATTAGGATTTTCATGGTTAGATTCATCTGATTTGTGTTCTCAATAGGTGGAAACCTTAGCATTATTATGGGTGAGTATTGGTTCTTCTCCCCAAAGGAGGAAAGTAGGAGCCAATAAATCATCTTCCTATAGATTAGTATTAGCAAAGAGTGGATCATCATCCTCTAATTCACTAATCATAGGAGCCCTTCTATCAAACCTTGGTAATTCATCATCTAGCCCAAAGCGTAGTCTAGAAGTGTCTCTAGTTTTGCATTGCTTAATATGACTTAAGGGTTCTACAAGATCTTTCTTGTTACTAGTTAGGGATCCTTGGCCATGATATCCCATTTTTTTCAAGAATTTATAGCCTTTTCCATAATACTTTGGAAAAATAGGAGGAGTTATTGTAATGTCCTCAACATCTTCTTCCTCTATATAAATCCAATTTCTTATAACTTGATCTTCTTTTTCTACTTCTAAATAAATGGAGGATTGAATAAAGGTCCCAGAAATGGTCATTGCCAAAGCTAAGGGATTCGTTTTGTCAGAGGGTTTCACATAGTATTTTTGAGAAACTAACAAAGTGATAATAGAATCTAGTGTTTATTCACCCATACCAAGGTTTTTCATTTTCAATTTTTGTTCACATTCTTGGAGGCTGTGTTTGAGCTCACAAGAAGAGAAATTATGAGGAACTAATGTTTTAGTAGTAGAGATCATGTTGATAGACATTGAATAATCCCATGGAATGATGATTTGAGTAGTGTTAAATGGGGACTTTATACACTCATGGTATATTGAGGGCACAACTTGTATGTTGTTGAGTCAACGTCTTCCAAAAAATAGAATATATGGTAATGAGATGTCCAAACCCTAAAAGAAAGCATCTTTTTGCATAAGACCCACATGAATAGGGAGCACAATTATGTCTTGAGAAGGTTGCTCAGCCTCATCATATTCTGTAATAGTGACATTCCATCTAAGAATGATAGAAAATTTTGACTTGCCTGGTTATTGAATGACATTGAAGGAAATAATATTTAACCCAACATCATTCTCTACCAGGACTCATTAGATACAAGTGCAAAAATTTTAGTTTCAATGTGGAGAGCTAGGTTGTGGGAATGACTAAGTTTCCTGTCATCCTCTTCAAAGAATGTGAGATAGTGTGGTGAGAAAGTATGATTGATCATAGGTTGGAATCGATCAACATCAACATCTATGGGAACATTGGTTGCAAGTAAATCTTTATCAAGAATCTCCTTTTACAAAGGAGATAATTCTAGATACACAAAGATGGATATTTAGGAAGGGGTTCATTGCAACTGACTAATGACATCATAAATAGATATCGCTAGAGTAGTTATTTGTTTGGATAAAGAGGTATTCTTAGGATCATTTGTGACTTTAAGGACAACCTTGGATTCCCCCTAGTAATAGCATTTAGTGGCTCACCTTGTGAAGAGGATGGAACTTTACAATCTTAAGAACTACCTTTGGCCTAGTTCACCTATAATTTTATTGAGAATTTTGTGTTCTTAGGATAACCTTAGGTTTCTCATTGTCAATGTCATAGTTGGGTTCCTTGTCAAACTTAGGACCCATCATGCAATTATGTTTAATAGGTTCTTGCATATTTATGACATTGTCTATGTTCGTGTAAGTGTAGTTGATCTTTGTACCATGATTTTTCTTGTTAGCATGAGACAATTCACCTTATTCATATTTAGGTATTAATTTCTTTAAGGCTTTGTGATAATTTTTTTTAACTATGCCATTTGTGACGACTTTTCCTCCATCAATTAGGTCTTGTATAACATCATTTCACTTGAAGCAATTTTTGGTGTTATGTCCCTTGCTCCTATGATTATTTCAAAAATGGTCATCCATCCACCAAGTAGGCTTGATGGGTGGGTCATAGGGTTAGGATTTTTATGGAAGCATGATGAGCTTATTTGCAAGGAAGGTCTTTAAGACCACCTCATATGATTCTACCATTGGTGTATAGACATACTTTGGCTAAGATAATTCTTTGTTTTTTTCAAAGCTTTGAGACTTTGAAGTTTCTTGTTGTTTAGTAGCATAGATTTAATTAGAAATGTTTAAGGTTGATTCCTTAGGCTTAGGACCATCCACTTCTCCATCATTGATGACATACTTGTTTTTTTTCCAAGGTTTTTTCTTATCCTTGCCACTCCCATTGCCATTTTTTTCTTTGTTCACCACAATGTCACTTTTCTTAACAAGAACATCCTCAATGCAGAATGCAATTTCAATTATATCATTGAAGGATGTGAACAATTGTTTTAAGTGTTGTTGATAAATAGATTTTTCACCTAAAAAAAAATACTATTTGGGCCAATGGAATATGTGGCAAATTGATGTCTCCAATAGTTGGATAGGCCCTTAGTATGCAACCTTCCTCTGCGTTTAGAGGGGCAACTCCCTCGTAAGATAAAATTTGTGAATTTTCAATAAAAATGAGTAAAGCTTAGAAAATTAAAAGGAAAACCATTGATAACAAATGCACCACACGCCATCAATGTTTTCATAAAAATGATGCAAACCGTTAATGAGAGCAATCAAGGACTATGCTTGAGAGCTATCACACACAATGCTAATTCAACCATTCATGAATACTCACACCATACCATGAAAATATTCATAAATTGATTAACACTTCAAAAATTTAGATTATTTTGAAAAAGAACATCCAATGCACTTCCTTTATTTCTTTGCACCAGGAAAGTAAGAAATAACTGATTACAAAAAATAACAATTGTACACACTTTCCAAAAATTGCTTTGTTATCGAAGCATAACTGTTCCTTGTCACCAAAATTGAACTGTATTATCCTTTGTTGTAGCTATAGAACTTCTTGACTGCAAAAGAAGAACCCCCTTACAATAGTTTTTTTCCATTATATAAATTTTGCCAAGAAGTTGGGCAACTGCCCTGACTTACTTCTTACCAAACTTCTATTGCCTTCCATCACTTTTATTCCCATGATAAGTGCAATATTTATTTTTCACTTTACAATAATATTAATTCTTAAAGAATTAATATATTTTATATTGTGATATAGTTGACTTGGAGAGAAAAATTTAGGGTTGCAAAACCTTATATAACAAGTGTGTTAACAAAAATGTCAATTTTATCAATCTCAAGAGAATTAATATATTTTATATTGTGATATAGTTGACTTAGAGAGAAAAAGTTAGGGATGCAAAACCTTATATAACAAGTGTGTTAACAAAAATGTCAATTTTATCAATCTCAAGAATCTACTAAGGGTACCTAGAGTCTAAGGATCTCCAAAATTAGATGTACGTAGAAAAGGTTTCACCTTGTTTTTTCTTGATATTATTCAAGTCTAGCATAGTGATAGGATGGTAAATGATATAAGAATATTTTTGAATGAACCATTTTCCATGTTTTTGAGATGACTTTAAAGGAGGTGACAAATTTTTTAAACATTCCATAGCTTGGCTCTGCAAGCTCCTAGAATAAAACCTCATAAGTTAAGTGTCTTTCTGCATGAAGTCCATGCTAAGAGCATATAAGTGTCTTATGTGATCATCAAGATTTCCATTTCCATCATATTTTTCATACTTAGGAACCTCTATATCCATTGGAAATGGGACCTTGTAAAGACTCCTATCAAAAGGAAGAGAACATATTGATTCTAAAAAAGAAATCTTGGGTTGTTCTTTGGAAACTTGTAATTGAGCGAGTTGATTTTTTAGTTATCATATCTCTTGTCTCAACATTTCAGCTTTAGTATGTTCTCTTTGTTGGATGATTGTTTGTTTGTCAAAATCACAAGTGAGTTTCCATCGCTTAGTTGTCATGTATTCTAAATATTGGTCACCATTTTGTTCTAAGGCCTTTTGCATTAGCCTTTGGAAAACCTCATCTTGTTGAAATCTTATAAGATATTTGCTAGTGATTTCACCATTAACCTCACTTTTTTTATGTGAGTGTGAGTTTCGAGGTGGTGATGTACATCCTTTGGTGTTTATTCTAGGAGTTATATGAGTTCTGTTGTTTCCATCATTACCACTAAGTGGAATGTTATCTAAAGTATTTCTATAGTAGCTATGTCTATTTTTAGTGTCACATACATGAGCACCTACCTCAACTTGACAATAGAATTATTCCCTTGTAGACATGTAGATAGCCTCTTGTATTTTTTCTTTTTATTGGAATTCTTATTCTTCTAGGTGATATTTCCTCTTTCAGGATGTATGGTGAGTGACATGTTGTCTTTAGCCTTAGGTGCATCAAAGGGCATAACGAACAGGTTCTCAAAGCTATAGAGAAGATTATGCCAAGTATTGGCCACTTGAAGCTTATCAATGACATGTTCCTTCATCCAAGGTTGTCGATGAGGATGCCTAGTTGGGGTTTCTAATTGTGCAAAGGTGAAATAAGGATGTCACCCTTCACCAAGTTGGAACCTAGTCCCAACTAACATGTAAGGATATGTTTTTGACTAAAAAGATGAGGTAAAAGTGTTTATGATTTGGAGCTTGTACAATCAAGAATGATCACTTGTCAAAAATAAAACAACTGAGTGGATAATGTCAAGAGTTCTTAAGAACTTACAACACTAATGACTCGAACCAAGAGGGCGAGAAACAAGATCAATAACAAATAGCTAGAGAGAGGTAACTAGATTTTAACAAGTGAAAATTAGTGATGTTTCTGAGCTTACATTTGATAAGCTAAACCCATCTTTTAAACTTATGATATTACCTAATACAAAGATTTTACCCTAGACTTAGGTAGGACAAAGTGACGACACCCTTAAATCAGATTTGACATAATTATTACTACTTTTTGTAATAAATAGAGGCTATGTGATACTTCTCAAAAAAACAAGGTGATACAAGATAAACACCAATTATTATAGGATAGAATTTTCAATATTTGGATAATACTTTTTACTCATGTGATACTTTTCATTAAGCTATGTGAAATACTTGACAACTAGCATGTGATAGACCTTATAACTATGATGTGATATATCGAAAAATTAAAAATATTTCATGATATTTCTTAGAAGGTCATGTGATAAAGGGTGAGTTAAGTATGAAAACTACACTTTAGAGCTCAAAAATCCTATGTTTCAGACCATAATGCAGTATAGACAACGTAGATCTTCAATTTATAGTAGAAAATATCACAATTTGAAAATAGTAAGGGAAAATTTACATCTCTAAAATATTTTAACAAGGGACAAAGTAATCTTTCCAAAATAAGCAATTGAGATATCCAAAAGAAAAATTCCTATGAACATTAATGAGATGTTTTATGTTCAATAGGTTTTCTCATATTTGAAGACACATGCCAAAAAATACTACCTAAGGTCATGGTCCATTACTCAACATTTTGGCCCACACTTCATGCCCCTTTACCTTACACCATGTGGTTTCCCATGAGAGATTTTTGCTTTGTCATAGAGATTGCATTAGCAGAAACAAGGGGACACAAATGGTGAGCTTAAAATCTTGGGGTGATCCGAGTAATATACTAGGATTGGTCCTTGCACTAATATGTTGAGTGAAACAATAAGGTAGCTTCTAACCTATGACATTTAGAAAGGGCTTCCATTCATAGTACTCCCCTTTCTGCCAATTATGGGTCACCTTACCTTGTGACAATTAATGGACCTCTTGGCCACAAGATTACCTTAATCAATCTTGCCTAGAATTTTCCTCATGGTTCCAATCCCACAAGTACTCACACTAAGTGAAGATAGGTACTAAGTCTACCAAGGTTTTGTATCCTTGATAGCCTTGATTTTATAGTAGGTCAGAATAGATAGGTTTGTTTGTCCCCACTTAGGTTGTTCCTCTGAATCACTCAATAATAGGCCTACTAAAGTATTCTAAACTAAAAAAAATGGATCCACTTTTGGAGATAAATATTTAAAATTCATGAAAATGGTGAAGAGTATACTTTCATAATCCAAAAATTCCCCCCAAACATACCAAGAAGCTCAATTATCCAACTTTTGAAATTTTAGGGTGGGTCAAGATTTTTGATTCACCATTGGGGTGAAGAGCATACTTTCCTACCACAAAAAGATCATAATTATAAGTTTTATGTACCAAGAAAAATGAGCAGTTAATACAATGTCACACATAAAATAAAGAGAAATAGAAGAAAACTTGTTGTTTTGTGTTTATTCTTTTAGGTAGCCCTACAAACAAGAATTACTAGCCTCTTAGAATTTGAATCTTTGACATGAATTCTTTTAGAAAAATTTCACAAGCAGTTTTAAAGAAACCCTAAAAACAAAAAATGTTAGTAAAAAAAAAGGTAAAAACCAGCAACAAACCTAAGAAACCTAAAAAATAGAATGCCAATAACTCAAAATTGACCAAATAACTCAAACAACATCAAGTTCTAGGCTAGGAGATGGTTTTTTACTATCAAAGTATCATATAATAGTTTTTAGTATAGGGCTATGATACTTCTATTTTGTGTGACATGTTGTAATTTTCTTATGCAATATAACTTGTAATGATGGTGCGAATGAATTTTGTATAGGCATGAAATAATTTAATTGGTAAAGTATCACAATAAAGTACTAATAAATATCATAAGATACTCTTAAATTATTGCACAATAACCAAAACCAAAGAGAATAAGAAGTACAGAACAAAAAGCTGAAATTCAATACAAAAATGCAAATAAAGAGGAAAAACTGAGATGTCCTAACTCAAAATGGGTGTTGAAAATGTACAGTAGGAAAGTGCACTACTCTAAGCCCTTCTATACAAAGTATCTCATAGATTGGAATTCTTTAATTTCAGCATAGAGTTCCCTATCCATGGAGTGCAAATGTCAGTGCATAAGCATATGAAGAGCTCTTAGCTGAGCCTTGGAGACACAACCCTTTCTAATAAACTATGCAACAAGAGATTCCTTAGACAAGAGAAAGAGTTCTAGTGTCAAAAGGGCTCTCAACTATGCAATGCAAGAAATGATGCTATACTAGAATTAAAAACATAATTCCACTAAGCTAAACATATTAGAGTGTTACAACCATGTTAATTAAGCTAATGCAGAAGAAGAACTAAGATATTTCAAATAAATATAAACTATAATGAGAATGAAAGAAAGGAAAAAGAAGAAAGAATTTCTCCCCAAGTGTTCCAAGAAAACCTATCAATAAACGTACAACATAAAAATAACTTAAAATTAGGATCCTTGGAGAGGATACATCTCTATCTTTTAAAGGAATATAGATGATTGAGATAAACATAAATAAATGGATGATAGAGGGTGGATGTTGACTTTTGGTATGATCCATATGCAATATCAAGTCAACCAATGAGAAAGAGTTAATTTTTCATGTGAGAAAAAGGTCTTTTCTCTTCATTTATAATTAGGAAAAAGACTTTATGTGTGCACATTGAGTGGGTTAGAAGAATGGGGTCTTTTATTCAATTAAAAGGAGGAAATTTTCTATTAATCAAATATAGAATTAGGATATTATAGTCAAACTATATGTCAAAATCAAATAAATCAATTTTTAGTGATTTGGCCTAGGCAAATGATTAATAAATTATCCAAAATGTAGAGAAAGGGGTGATAGTCTAGATGGCCATTTTTAGGTGATTAAAATATTCTCCTTCATTGGCTTCTCCATAAAACCTAATATAATGTTTTCTTTCTCATTACCACAAGGAAATGGACTAATCTAAAAATTCTTTCCATCCTTATGCACTACATATATTTTTATGTATCAATGATGTATAGTCTTCCTCAAGGATTACCATGGTATTTTATGTATTATATACCCACATGTCTTTGGCATGTAAATTGGAAGAATGTGTTCCTAATATGGCTCAATTATGAAATTAATAAGAGTTCCCTTGAACTTTTCTTCTACCCTATCAACAAGTTGAAGCATTCTCCAAGGGTTCTTGTTACATTTAACTCTACTTAATCTTTAAGTTATTAATCTTTAGGGTGTTTAATGAGATGTATACTTTCTCATCCTTATCCTTCATACCTCCTATGTTGTCATTTCATGAAATTTCTCTATATAATTTTTTATATCTATCTTCCTTTGTTTCAAATAATTCCCCATCCATTTGTTCTGCATTTCAGAGTCATTAGGTAAACACTAATTCTTTCACATGTTCTTTATCCTCTTCCAACTAGTGGTCTTAGCTAATCCCCTAGTCTTTTTTATAGTTGGATTTGTTTTGCACTATGTTATTGTTGTTCCTCTTAGCATTGATTTAGGAAAGTTGGCCTTCTTCTCTTCCTATATATCTTCTAGCTCAAATAAATTTTCAAGGAATTCTAAACAACCCAACATTTCTTCACTCTCTATCTTACCATAATATAATGGTAAATAACTAATACCTCTTACAATACATGCTCTCCATGATTTTAATTATCTAGCTAGCCTCCTCTCTTTAGGATCATTCTCCTAGTCTTTCATCATGTACCTCTTCCATATTGTTATCCTCCCTAAATATTGTATCTTTGTTTTGCTAAAGATTCAATTATTGCTAGAACCTCTAACATATCCCTCCTTTTGCTCCTATCATCTATGTGTTTACTAATTTCAAGTTCAATATTTTTTATTCTCTCCTTTTCCAAGGCTTCCCTCAGCTCTTAAACTTCTCTTACCAAGTGATGTCTTGGTTCTATGCTTCCTCTTATACATCAAAGAAAAATTCCTTTCACCCAATACAACTTGATGTAGAGGTCTTACTCAAGTAACGTTTTCCCAAATATGTATATTATGTCATCAAAATGATAGGAAGATTTTAAAACTTAGTATTTACATTAAGTCTTATAAATGAAACTTATTGGCTTGTAATTGTACTCTTGTGTTATCAACCTTTATAAAGACACTGAAGGATTTGTATATCCCACTAAAAATTATCCCAACCTAAATGAATCACTTCCAACATTCCAAACTCATAATCAAATAATTTTGTTTCACAAGTCTAGTCTCCTACTAGGTCATTAGACACATAAAATATACTTTTTCTTCCAAAATTTTCCAAATAACTCATCAATCTATTCACATTTCATGGTACCCATTTCTAAGTAATGCAACATATCCAAATATCTTCCTAGAGTATTAACGCAAGAGCATATTGCATGAAAAAATAAAAGGATGCATGATCAAATTTTAAAAATGGAGAAGAGAGAAAGTCACAAAAATAGAAAGAAAAAAAAAATTCTAAATACTAAACAAAATAAAATGGAGAAAAAGACATTTTGTTTACCTGGGTGCATAGACAAAATAAAGTAGAAAAACAAAATAAAAGTAGTTATGAATTTATCTACCAAGGTTTGTAGATAGAATTTTAGGTTTAAATAGAAAGGTCAATAAATCATGCATTTGATATTTATTGTATCGCACAAAGAAATTATAATTTTATAATTGGCCAACATGGTGGTGCTTTGTTGTAATTTGGTGACAATTTAGTATTTGTTTTTTAAATTAAAAGAAGCTAGAAAATGTAGGCTAACCTAAAAGAACAAAATGTTGCAAATAAACTACATGTTAGAGGAGACTAACATTATCCTACCTCCCTTTTCAATTCAAAAAACTTACACATTAAAGTATTCCAAGATTTAGCAAGAAAACTACTAGCACTATGTAATATAAGATATACAAAAAGTATAATGTTGGAGAGTCCATAACAACACCATGAACAAAGACAACAAGTGTTGAGTGCAAAAGTAGTTTACATAAAAAAAAAGTAAAACATAAAACAAAAGGAAAATTAAATATGCCTATTCTTCTTCTTTCCCTCTGGCTTATCCAATAGTAGTTGGAGCCTATCAACTACTAGGAACCTATAGAGTGATCCCATGCTATCCACTCCTACTACCGAGGTGGGACCTTCTTTCACTCCATGGAGAAGGTGGAGGATAGATGCTGCCAAATGCATCACTACAATTGAAAACCTACTAACCTCATTGAACCTTTAGTCCAAGATCTCCTATCTCTCTTCTATAATTTTAAGCTTCTTTTTAATGAACTCACACCTTTCAATTTTTTTTTGATTTCCAATAGGAATGGGATATGAGGGATCCTTGTTATGTGCCTATTCACCTTTTTCAGTTAGGCACATGGGGAAGGTAAGAGTTTCTCAACACCCCAACTTATTCAGTGGTATAATTTTTTTGGGAATTATAGACATGAGATGGGATGGGGGGCTTAAATGCCTACCTTCCTTAGCCTTCCCCTCACTAAAAATATCCTTCTCTTTATCCTTAATGTATTTCTTGTGGTAACTCTTACTCTTCTACTTTTTCTAAGGATGTTTGTGTTTACCACTTCTAGTGGAGTCAAAGCTAGGGGGCATCTCAAGTTTAGGCCCAATGTCCACATTCACCTATTTTTGAACATTTCTCAAGAATCTCCAACTACCATCCTCCATTTTGATTTCCAAGTTTAAAATGCAGGTTTTTTTTTCTTTCCTTTAATTTTATTCATATTAGGGTGTTAGGTGGGTTTTGGAGATTTAGTTTCCATAATGGACATAATCTCAATAAAGATTTGAGGGATGGAGCTAGAAAGAGTTAGGTTAGGAAGGACCATCTACACATTGATATGTTTGATATGAAAAAGAATACTATGGAAATCATAAAGCTTAAACATAAAGCCCTAGTGTAGGACATTATAGGATTTTCCTTTTTTAATCTTTTCCCTAACCTTCAGAATGTTGTCTTCCATGGAATGCAAGAGAAAAGAATGGGAAGTAGATGAGATCATTAGATGAAAATAGTTTAAAATGGGAAAATGGTAGTAGTGAAAATTTTGAAATCTACCCTCTAAGGTGAGATATCTCATGATTGCATAGCATAAATTTTTCTAGGGACCCAAATAACTCCATTCTTAAAATACCACTATGGTCATGCATCATGCTTTTATCATTCCAAAAATAATGGTTAAGACTAAATTCATCTTCAACATGAGCTTGTTTCCACAATTTATAACCCTCCAATGATAAACCACTAACCTTGGTAATGAACACCTCATTGATCTCAAATGAGATCCCATTCAAAATCACCCATTAAAATTTCAAAATAGTTAACAAATTGCATGGAGAACACTTCATCATATTCCTCAATATACTAAATAAAAAAAACCAAACCACCATCTTTTAGGTAATTCGAAGTAGTCTCTTTATAGTTTTCAATGGAAAATAACTTGATATAAATAGGAATATTTCCCATTTCCCCACTCTCCCCTAGGTCTTCAATAAAATCCTCAAAGACATCTAACATAATCCAAGATAAAATAGAGTAAAGGCTAGAAAAACTAGAGAGACCACCTAGAAACTTGTGAGATAAGGAAATAAAAGGAAAACCCCAACTAAATAGGCTGGAGGAGATAATGCCACATAACAAGCACTTTCCTCAAAGAATCATAATGATCATTGGTACTTTTTTTTGCATTCATAGCATCACTCCTTTCATTATTGATTCTTATAATATCATTTTTAAAATCACATGTCCTTTCATATCTAACATAATCCCATAAAATCATTTTAAATCTAACATGCTAATTTAGGCAAAAAGCTATCCTATTTTGATGACCATATTTTAGACTGATCGAAGTCCCATTGCAATTAATAGTGATATACCCACCTTTAGAAAACACTCCATGTAATAATAGTCACCCAAACATAAATTTTAATAATATACAATTTCATTGTTATTTTTAGTCCTTCACTATTAGGGCTTAAATATGAGTTGGAAGCTCAATACCTTTTTTGTAGATATACACGTCAATCATTGTGTGACCCATTGCTAATAGCGCATCTGCCACCTCGTTTCCCTTGCAGTATATGTGTTTAATGGAAATTTCCTAAAGTGTCAAGATAAACACAAGGGCATTCTTATTTATTTGGGAGATATTATAAATAACTTTATTTCTTCCTTCAAGGGCTTCAATAATAAGTTGTGAATCTCCCTCCACAACCAAAATTTGAACTTCACATAAGTTGGCATTAGTCATAAAACCCTACTTTAGTTGATAGAATTATGACTGGTCCAATGTGACTCCCATCCAATTATCCTCCTAGAATATTATCTTCTCCTATCCTGCATTACACAGTTAGTAACTTACTTAGGAATTTTCTTACTATTAAATATTTTTTATTAGATTTAATATCCTACAAGTAATACATTATTTCTAAGATTATATTGGAAATAATTGCCCACTTCATAATTCTCCTTTATAATTCTATACCACCTAGCCTCGTCCCTAATTAACATGCATCCAATCTTTGACACTAATGTGTTATTGAGGTCAAAAATTATTCTCAAATTTAACCCCCATTTCAATTTTGGTTTGTAGACCTTTTCCCAAGCAATTAGACTCATCCTTGATTTATCCTCTATTCCAAACCATAGAAAGGTACATTGCATTTTCTCAATAATGTCTCTAACTTTCTTAGACATTTTAAACAAGGATATGAATTTCATAGGGATGCCTTGTAAAGATGTTACAAGGAGCTATAATTTTCCTGCATTACTAAGGAATTTTGACTTTCCACCCTACAATATTCCTTTGCATAAATTCCATGATTGAATTTCAAAATTGGGGAGTAACCTCCTTAACCAAGGTAATCCCATGTATGTGTCAGGGAGGATAGTCTTTCTAGCATTAAAGTTCTCCAGTGATACTATCTTGTAGACTCCTCTCAGTATTAAATACATAGATTTTACTTTTACAAAAATTTATTTGTTTTCTTGAAACTATAGCATAATGCTCAAGAAAGTTATTCTAGCATCTATCTTCATTGATAGATGATATCCCATAGAGAAAGGTGTCATCCAAAAGCTCCTTGATCACCTTCAAGGGTAGAGTAGTGGCCATCTTAATGGCCTTTATCTAACCTTGCTCCACCAAAGCTAAGACATTTTTTTCAAGAACTTCTTCCATGATGATGAACAAATATGGGGAGAGTGGGTCCCCCTATCTTCATGCCCTCACAGTCATAAGGAACTTCGCTAGGGTTCCTTTTAGGAGAACTACAAATTGGACAAAATTCACAGCCTCCAAAATTCAATATTTATTATAAAGTAGTTTCATTCACCTTTCATCCCACATTGGTTCTATTAGTAAACTATTGGGTACTAAGTTCTTGTATAAGAAATGAATATCAGCATTTGTAATTAAGACATTATGCTAGAAGATCATGAAGTGTAAGGTCTTGGGATGAAGAATATTCTTAGTGAAAATTTCCAAGTTGAATCTCTTTGGTTTTAATCTCTTCTTTGTGAAAGATATATTGGTGCAAGATCTTGGTGTACAAGCTAGTTGGAAGTTCTTAGTTTGTAAGCTCTCATAATGGAAGCTTTGTTATATTATAAGAAGTTGGAGTTGTCTCATTTTGCAGAATTTGTAAGGAATATAAAGTATTAATTGATACTTTATACATCATTTTTTCTTCTCTATATCTCCATATGTTTAAGTTTTTGTTTATGAATTGGTTAGGTGGTAGTGGTTTTAGAGAATGATTTTCTAAGTCTCTAGATATATTTTTGACTATGAGCTAGTTTTTACAAGGACCTTGGGTTGGGTGAAGCTTGTAATAGTAGGAGGCTTTGAAACTATAGACAAATCACTAAAAGTGAGGCAGTTTACCACAAGATTATGATTTGATCTAACTATATGGATAGATCGCCCACTAAGAGATAGTTTTGGTTTGGTAAATCTTGTCTTATAAAGAAATGATTATGGAGAAGAGAAATACGAAATCAAGAAGGACTATGAGTTAGATTCTTATATTTGCAAAAGAAAGTGGATGAACCATAAGAAGAGTTGCAAATAAGAGGAGTATGCATAATGAAAGAGATGTTGTTAATCATTTTGATGTAGAAAAGGAAAAAGTTAAGTAGAATATTATTCATTGTGTGAAAAATAGAATGAAGAGCATGGAAATGAAAAAATATTTGAGCCTAAACTTGAGGAAGATGAGAAAGATGAGGAAGAACATGAAGATGACATTATTTATGAGCTAGAAGTATATGAAGATGATTTGTTAATAAAGACTACAATCATAGAGAAGGAGGGATTTGGAAAGGTATCAAAATCCTTAATTATCCTTTCTCTATTACCCATAATTTATTTGCAGAAGACTTCTTTATGGTTGGTAGTCAGTGTGTAAAGGAAGCTAAAAAATCAAAGAACACATTACATGATTACATTGAATCTTTATGTAAGATTATGAAATCCACTAAAAAAATTAGTTTCTTCTTTAACTTAAGTAGGGATGCCATAGCATCAATTAAGTCAATGTTTGCGAATGAGATGTCCGATAGCCCTTTTGAAAATAATTAATCAATTGTATATTATCTTTTATGTTACACAAAATTTCTTATCTTTACCAATTAGTGTATACCAAGCTAACTCGGGTGATGAATATAGTTTCTTATGTCTACCAACAATTATAGTGTTTTCCAAGTCTAGAGGATAGTGTATGTGGAGTTTACTCCAGTGTCAAAGAGAAGTCAAAAAAAGTTGAGTGTTAACTAGGCTTACTTGGTTAATGAAGCAAAGTTGAACAGAACAAGTGCTAACTGAGATCATTATCTTACCAAAGGAAGTTTTAAAAGATGAAACACTAACCAAATTCACTAGGTTAACATTGGAAAATCATTCATGAGTTAGTGTCTACCAAGTAGGGTTGGCTAACGAAGGATTTTCCTATTTTGGAATATTCAATTTTATAGTTTTGTTTGTTGATTCTAGCCAACTAAGGAGATCAATATTAATTATTCTGAGATATATTAAAGTCAACTTGAAAATGGATAAGGTATAAGTATAAGGTGAAGTTGAGAATTTAATGTGTACAAGTGGATGTTAAAATAAGAGATGCTTAGAGGAAACAAATTAGAAGGTTAAGCAAAATAGCATTTAGGAGCTGTAGAGATACAATCAATCAGGAAGGATCAAGTATTTGAGCTAGAATTAAGATCTAAAACCAATAATTTAGTTGTATTAGAATTTAGGTCATATCATTGTTACACTCTAACCATTGTAGCAATGAGCTAAATCTCTTAACAGGGTTGGCCCAACAACTTTCTAACAAGGTGGCATTTCTAGATTGAAGTATCTTAAGACATCTAACAGTTTGATTAAATCCTCTAATACAGTCACACCTAATAGTGTATTATGTAACCTTTAATAGGGTTGGGTCCTAATAGGGCTCACTTCAAAAGAGTAAAAATTAGTAAGTAGTTTCAATTGGTAGTTTTTCCAAAATGGGTTTCCAAATTAAATCTCGGTTTCACTTGTGTTCATGTTATTTCCTTCATGTGTATGCAACCAAGTTAATTAAGGCTAATTATGGATAATCTCTTAATTTATACATGTTTAGTATTTTCCAAGTAACAGTTGTCATTTCAATGGTTACTTTGTTACAAAATATTTTAGTGTTAACTAAGTACCCATGTGTTAACCGAGTAACAATAGTTTCATCAATGTTTATGTTTTGTATTCACATCTTATGAATCTAGGATTTATTTTAGTATAACTGGTTCACCCCTACCCTCTTAGTTACTTCTCTTATATTTCCAATAGTTTGCATCAAATATTTTTGTGGTTGTAGAGAAGGTTTCAAGGACCTAAGCTAATGATTAGGATGTCTTACAGAAGGGAGATCCCCAAGTTGAACAAAGATAGCTTCAATGCATGGCAAGAACTTATGAAGTTACATTTGGCAACCACCAGTGATTTAGGTCTAAAATATCTTAACACCAAGTATGTAGCACTTCCTAGAACTATGACTATTGAAGAAATTGTAAAGAAAAAGAATCATAACATTATGATGATTGATATTGCTTTAAATCTCAACTATGTCGAATATGATGAAGTCAAAGACTATCATAGTACTTATGAGATGTGGATCAAGCTAAAAGTCATCTATGGAGGAGATGATAATGTAAGAAGAGCCAAAGATAACAACCTTAGAGGAAAATTTGATCAAATAAAGATGAGAGAAGATGAGAAAATTGCAATGTATAGTGATAGAATAAAAGCTAATGTATGTGCAATCAAAGCCTGAGGAGGAAAGATTGAAGATGAGATAACAATAATTTTCTCAAAATACTTCTTCTTATATATGCAATCAAAGTATTGAAAATTCAAGAGATGAGATGCAGTTGAAAGAATAATATAACAGTAGATGTATTAGTTAAAAGATTAACAACATTTGACCTAGATAATTATGATAATTATGTTCCTAGTTCAAGCAATCTTGACTTTGCATTTGAAGGCAATTTGTCATTTAAGAAGAAAGCTAGAAAGTATAAAGAAAAAAAATCTGAAAGTGAAGAGGCAAATAGTTTGGATAGTGATCTTGAAGCCATTGAAGAATTATAGAAGGTATCCCAAAGGAAAAAAGGAGTACAATGGTAAAATTCCTTTAATCTACTTTTCTTGTAAAGATGTTGGTCACTTTTTTACAAGGTGTCAAAATAGAGAAGACAAAAATCAAAAGAACAAATACAAGGGCAAGAAGGATTTCAAAAGCTACAAGGATTACATGGATAAAGGTAGAAAGTCTTATTTTATGGCTAAAGATTTAGATAATACTGATGATGATGAAATGGTCTATATTGCTATAAAAGATAAATCTGACAATGACAAAGAAAAAATGGCACTTATCTCTCATGTTAAAAAAATGATACATGGATTATTGATAGTGGTTGTTTACATCATATGAATGGTGAAAAAATAAAGTTTGAACATATAGAACACTATGATGGTGGAAGTCTAAAATTTGGAAACAATGAACCATGTTGCATTAAGGTAAAAGGTTGTATCTCGTTAACCAATGAACTTAGATGTGGTAATGCTTATTGGGTTGAAGGACTAAAGAATAATCTACTAAGTGTAGAATAATTGAATAACATTGGATTCAAGGTAGAATTCATGAATGGGAAGGCCAAGCTACTAGATGGAAAAGGAAATCTGGTTGGGTGCAATTAAAAATAAAAGGTAGCTTATTCTACCTAGATCTTAGTGAAAGTTCATGTTTCACTGATCAAGGAGAAGAAAGATAGTTATGGTAGAAGAGATTGTTTCATTTGAACTTTGATAATATGATCAAGATAAGAAAAAATAAATGTGTGAGAGGTATTCCAAGTTTGAGGAAACTGGATATGGGCCTATGCAAAAATTTTCAAATTGTTAAGATGGGCAAAACAAGTTTCAAGAGCAAGAACTATCATTCTAAAAAATTCTTGGAGATATTTCATACAAGCCTTTGTGGACCTATTGGAAATTAGAGATATAGTGTAGAAAGTAGTTTATTCTTTTTTTGATGACTATTGTAGAATGATGATTGTAATGTATCTAAAATATGAGTCTAAAGATTTTCAAAAGCTCAAGTGGTATCTAGCAAGAGTAGAGAAGAAAATAGGAAAGTAGATGAAATGTTTGACATTAGATAGAGGAGGTGAATTCTTTTCTAAAAAGTTTAAAGAATTCTACTCTAAAAGAGGAATCAAAAGATCATTATGGGCCCTTCGTACACCTCAACAAAATGGTATCACAAAAAGAAGGAACAAATTAATCATGGATTGTGAAAGAACCTTGATGATAGAAAAGAATGTTGCAATCAAATACTGGGAGGAAGTAATCAGTACATTAGTTCATACCATGAATAGAGTACAAATAAAGAAAGACTCAAATCAAACTCCTTAGGAACTATGGTATGGCTATAAGCCTAAGGTAAGTTACTTGAAAGTATTTGGTAGCAAATATTATATCCTGAAAGAGACTAGAAAGATAAATTTGATGTAAAAGGTGATGAAGGCATATTCCTAGGATAATCTAGCAGAAGTAAAGCATATAAATGTTTGAGTAGGACTACACATAAGATGATAGAAAGTGCACATGTGAGAATTGATGAGTTTGCAAAAATGAGTAAAGAAGAGAGCAACATAGAACCTAAAGATTACATAAAGTTTATCTACTTTGAACCTAATATATCGCCAAATCCAATTGGAAGTTAATAGAGTTGACCTTTAGAGTCCCCAAAATCTCCACAAGCTACCATGTTGTATCTTGTACAACCTAACTCATAGTCTGAAGAACCCAAGTCATAGTCAGAGGCTATCGAGTTGCAGCTAGTGTAACCTGAGTCTGAATCTAAAGGGACTGAGTCATAGACAATGGAACCTAAGCATGATCTTAAAGATCATGGTGAGGCAAGTGGAACAAGTTCTAAACCCAAAGTACCTATGTTAACAAGACATATCAGAAGGAATCATGCACCTGACTAGGTCATTATAGATAAATTAGATGGTAGAATGAGAAGAATCAAATTGAAAGGTACATGTTTGATTATTGAATTTGAACCTAGATCAATTAAAGATGCTTTGGATAATGAAAGATGGATTGAAGTAATGAATGAAGAGATTGAATACAAGACTCTTCTTCATAGACCCAAGCATAATAATGACAGAAAGTTTTTCTTCATAAATAAGCTAAATGAAGATGGAGAAGTTTCAAGAAACAAAGCAAGGTTGGTATGAAAAAGTTATTCTCAAGAAGAAGGTATTGATTATGATGAGAATTTTTTGCCTATTGCAAGATTAGAATGTGTTAGGACATTACTTGCTTATGCTTCACATAAAGCATTTAATGTTTATT